>JAQJVL010000704.1:294401-427957 GCA_035578905.1 Stictocephala bisonia | reverse complement strand
TGCTATCACTAATTGGAGATTAAGAAAACAATGAAGTGTTTGCAACAACGAATAGCAACAACAACTATCGTTCAGACTTGGAATATGTACCACCACCACCACAAACAACATTAATGAGAAGAGGGACTGAAGTAGTAGTAGTAGTAGAAGAAGAGAGAAACAAAATTTGAACATTACAAAAACATTATTACGTATTTATTGTTTCCAGTGTTGCCAACCTAAAAAATTCCCTCACAAATACTCCCTCACTACAAAATTTCCCACACACACACACACACAGATCTTGTACGAATTATTGTTTTCGTTACAATACTATTTGTTGTTGATTACAAGGTTTTGTTCTTCAAAACAAATACAGATCTTGTACGAATCGTATTCGTTTTTGAGTAACCAATTTTTTGTAATCAACAACAAAAATAGTATTGTAACGAAAACAATAATTCGTACAAGATCTCTTTTTTAAAACTTACTTTGGATGACCTTGAACTTTAAATCGTGACGTCATCAATTCACGTCCGCGTGACGTCCTCAGCCACGTCACACTCTAATATGACGCAGGCCAACTTATCTTTAAATTTTTGACAACCGGATATTGCCCCAGCGGCCCTAGGTTGACACTACTCATGTTGTATAGCATTTTATTATTTACATGTAATACTGTGACATATTTACATTGTTATTAGGTCCAACAAAAACTGGGATAGATGAATCTTTTCTAAAATGTGTATTGTATATGATTTACTAAGAATGTACATTTTTCACAACATTTGTCGTCATGGTAGTGATTGGCTATTTTTAATTTTTCTGGCTTGTTTTTTTTTTGTGTATAATAAACTTTTTTTACTTTTTTTGTAGCTGTTTTATTGTTGTTTGCTATGACTGTAAGGAAAAAGTTCAAAAAAGTTTTTGAACATTATCATGTTATATCAAACTCAAAAAAAGTTAACATAAAAATGTTTTTGTCTTTCTTTTTTGTTTTTCAGTTATAAAAATTTTTATTTCGGCCAAACATTGGGTACATATTTATTCTCCAACTTATCATGAACAATATAAAAAAAATGTATAAAGATATCTGTTCAAATAAGTATGGTATGTATTTTTTTCTGAACTTCTGCATTTTCGGCTAAATTTGGCTAGCATTTTTGGGTATGTGAGTAAGTAATAAGCCATAGCACTAAAAGGGTTAAGATCTATATATACGTGTTTTGAATGTTATATGAAAAGCAAAGACACTATAAAACTCGATAGGTAATTGGTTTTTAAACTAAAGGGTGCAAAATGGTTGGAAGTTAAATTGAAAATGCTTTTTTCGATTTACTTTAGCTACATAAAAATTATATTCAGTGCTCGATTTCTAAAAATTTAGGTACCGGAACTCTGTTAAGGGCGGACACACCGAGGGGTCTGGGGGGTATTCCATACCCCCCCAGCAAAAGGGGGGTCCGGGAGCCTTCGGAAAATTTTCAAAATTTCAGTTTAAAATTACGCATTTTTAGGCTGTTTTTACTTCTCAATCAACAATAGTTTAGTGTTCAAAAAGTAAGGCTTGAAACAAATATTTTGACTAATCAAGTAAGAAGAAATTTCAGTCAGCAACATCAACACTTTAACACAGTCAATCAACAAGTCAAACTGCCAACCACGTAAGAAAGGGAGTATTCGGTTAAAAAGAAAGAAATATTTTATTGAACTCAAACTTTTTAATAAACATAATGAAAATCAGTAAAACAATACAACATAACTGTTTCAAAAATTGTTCTTAAAATATACTCCAAAACTTCATCATGTTTTCTTCGTATTTGCCTTCTCTTGATCTTTCCTTACTCTTGACAGCTAGCGCCGAGTGGTGTCCAGAAACCAGCCAAGAGTTAACATACTTCTCTGGATCAAACGGTCTAAGAGGAGGTCCATTAATTTTCAAAAACATCAGGCCAGAAACCGTTCTTATGTTGAGTGAAGATCACAGCGGTGTAATTATTAAGTTCATCTGAGAGAATCCTCTTTCACATTCACTTGATGAAATGGCAACCGAGTCAATTGATTGTTTTACAGGATTGAGGCTTTCTGGTAACTCTCTGGAGTAGATATATTCGCGTAAACCTGTAATTAACTGTCTTTCGTTAAGTTTGAACCTGGAAGCAAGTTTCCTCATTTCATTTTCCCCAAAAGTTATTGGGAGTTTCGTCGGCCAGGTTTTGGTATCCATAACTTCAAGAGTTGTAGCTAACTCAACATCTTTGTCATCAAGTAGTCTCGTTTCAATAGAAGTTTTAAGGGCCTCGTAAAATATTTTGGGGTTCAACGGCTGATTGTCTGATCTCCCTTCTTTTGTATGGAGAGGAACCCCGAAAAAAGACAAGCTGTTTACTGCTTCTTGAGCCATTGTTGAGTAGGACCCTGGAACTGTTTTTCTTTCTTCAAATAAACCAACTGTGATTAGCAATTTTCTGTTCGCATAGTTCAAATCTGCATTCCGATGTTGTAAAGCTTCACTTAGTTCTGAAAGTTCTTGCAAAGCATCTGCCATCAATCCCAGGTCTAGAATGAAATTAGTTTCTGTGATTTTGTTAAGAAGTCCGGAAAAAGTACTTTTATCTTTGCTGTCTCTAGACGGGTCATTTGAAGCTTCTTTAAAGTGTTGGACTAATGCTTCATATGACGTCCAAACAGCTGACACAGATCTAAAACTAGATGCCACCCAACGGGTGCTCAAGACTCTTCCAATTTTTAAAATTTCTGTATCCAAAAGAGTTGCACAGCTTCGAAGTTCCCTGCTGTTCTTTGGTGAAGCATGATAGACAACATAGAGTTTGTCAATAAAAGATTTAAACCTATTAACTCCTGAAACAGATTTAATAACGTCTGACACTGACAGCTCAAGTCTATGGTTTGCACAGTGCCAAACAATAACAGAAGGAAATTTCTCACGAAATAATGTTGCAACGCCTTTGTGCTTACCGATCATAGTAGCAGCACCATCACAAGTTAAGCTTGTTAAATTATTACTTAAAAATACGTCAGATATTCCATTAGACCGAAGACAGTTCATCAAAGAGTCAAAAACAGCTGTAGCAGTAACGCCATCTAGTTCTATTAGATCCAAAAAGACGTTAGTGGAGCCACTCATACCAGTTTTAGGCAAAGAACACCGAACGTATACTATTAAACTTGACTTATTACTTAAGGACGTGGATTCATCAATTATCAAACCAAGTTTTGTATCATTCTTAATGATTTCATCTACAAAGGTTTTCTTCATTTCCTTTCTGATATGCAAAGCAATTTTAGCACAGGCTTTGTCTGAGTGTAAAATGCGACCCATGTTAATCCCATTTAGTTCTTGCAAATCAACTTCCGTTTCAAAATTGTTAAAAGACTGATTTTCTTTAACAACCTTGTACGCCGTTCGGAAAATTTTCCCCGTTATTTCTTTTTCATGAGAGTTCTGTCTCAAAATAGTTTTCTCCAGTTTTCCGTCTTTACTTTCGGTTAGGATTTCAGCAGCTGCTTTATGACCAGCACTCTCTTTGTAGTCAAAAATCTTTTTCCTTAAAGACGTTTGCTTTTTCTGTTTAGTGTCACCATAACTGTCTATTTCAACATTTGCCCATTCTTTTGAAATTTTCATACCTGTTTTTTTCTTAACAGATAAGATCCCTACTTCTTTATAAGTACTGCATCCTAACTTTCCATTTTTAATTAACAACCAGTCTTATTTTTCGCAAAATTAAGTTTTTTGAAAATTAGTCCAACAATCTGGCAAGGCATTGTCATTACACTCAACCTTTTGTCCTTGTTCTTTAGAGTGATGTTCGTCAGAATCTGAACTGGTTACCTTTTCAGTGCTAGTTGACAGTTGTAAGGTCGTTGAAGATGGTTGCGTGAGGTTGTCTTCACAATCAATGGTTCGCTTCAGTCTTTTAGTATCACCCGAGGGTAAAAAAAATCGGTTAACTTTTTGTTCATCTTATTTCACAACAATCACACTCGCATACATTGATAAACTTCAAAACAACTAACCTAAGTAACGTAACAGAGATAAATAAAAGAAGACCGTGTGTGCAAGTGGGTAGCGCGTAGTAGAGTACAGTACAGGACAACACGGACTCCCGACTACGGGACTACGACTGAGCAACTGAGCATCTAGTGATGAACGAAGTGGGGAGTAGACGCCAGACGGACGAGTCTATCTCTAACCTGGAGGGGAGGAAGCTATACTGCACGTGCGCGGCGGCGGATGAGTCTATCTGTTTATCTGTTAGCTTCGAGCTACAATTATATGCTTTATTAATAAATTGCGAGTTAATTTACCGTAATAGATAATAGATAGTAACATAAGTTTAATAAATCAGTTAAATACATGATGTTCTTAATCACGCTCGTAAGTTAACTCACTGACAAAGAATTTTAACTGTTTTCAAATAATTTAGTTTTTTTACAGAGAGAGGTTCCGGAACGCCGTTCCGCCGCGTTCCGCCTGAAATCGAGCACTGATTATATTTAATAAAGAACATAATTCATATTTGTAATCAATTTTATACGGCTACCAACACAGCTAACCAGTTTAATGTTCAGTGAACTATATGAAATAAGTTGTACTAATTTTATGACTTTAAAGAATGTAGATAAAAAAAAACTGTAATGTTTTAATTATATCAAGAAATTTTACTATTGTAACTTTGAGCTATTGGTATTTGTGATTTTTGATTTTATGTTATTGTAGATTTGATGGTTTTTCGTAATGAAGTTTTAAATGAATATTGTATTAGAATTTTTTCGAAACCTGAATATTTTTAATTTTCCAATATAAACATCATTTACACCTACGCAACAGAACATTTACTCAGAAAGTTTTAATTAAAGAACATTTATCTAGCAGATTTAAGAACAGAAGTTGTAATCTCTCGAAGTAGGAAACACAACGCAATATTGACGTCATGACCTCCCAACAAACTCGCATCTTGTTAACAATCCTACAACTTGTTTTCAGTTAAACATTGTATACGCTAGAACGTTTACACTAATTCAACAACTATTATTAACATGGCAGATTGATAAAAATGTAAAGATAAATAAATGTGGGCCATGTTTGTTGGGGAATTGGAATACAATTTTACATTCAGTGTGTGTGTGTGTGTGTGTGTGTGTGTGTGTGTGTGTGTGTGTGTGTGTGTGTGTGTGTGTGTGTGTGTGTGTGTGTGTGTGTGTGTGTGTTTGTGTGTGTGTGTGTGTGTGTGTGTGTGTGTGTGTGTGTGTGTGTGTGTGTGTGTGTGTGTGTGTGTGTGTGTGTGTGTGTGTGTGTGTGTGTGTGTGTCTGTGTGTGTGTGTCTGTGTGTGTGTGTGTGTGTGTGTGTGTGTGTGTGTGTGTGTGTGTGTGTGTGTGTGTGTGTGTGTGTGTGTTTTCTTTTTTTTAGTATATCTATACTTGTCACAGTATGTTAAATATAATTACGCTAAAACGTTTGTTATAAGTGGAAGTATTTTGCAAGTTTATCAATAATTATAAATGTAAATATTTATTTATTTACTCAAAAAACGGACGTCATATCTCTTAATTCCTATTTGAAGTCGGTTTAATGGTTGCTATCGGTGTAGAAATTACTTGAGAAGTCTGAAGTGTCCGTGCTCGGTAGTAGTCAGTGCCAAATGTTTTTTAGGGGAGAGAGCTGAGTAACAGGCTTGTCAATCAGCTGACGATCAGACCAATAATACGTGGTTCCAATTCCACATAAAAGTGTAGGTGGCTATCAATAAGTAGCCCTTTTTGAGTAACAGTCAAATTCTCTTAGCATTAAAGCTACACAGGTTATCCACAATTATCTTACTCTCAGGTAATAATTCATATTCACCTTAAAGTACACACAACGTTTTGTTGGCGTTCGTATCAAAGCACAAGAATACAGTATGTATGTCTATCTTAAATTACGTTGATAACAATGTTCATTGGTAAACAATTAATTAATGTACAATATCTTATAATTTTAATTTTGATGATATTAAATGTTTATTTTATAAAACGTCTCACCACATAATATATGTATGTTTAAAGGTTTTAAAAACTGATTTATGATATCCAAAATACAATTGGACCAATTTGAAGATGTTCATTATATGATTAACAATATAAATAAATTATTAAATAACACATTTTGAAAATAATTCACACGTAACACCTAAATGTATTGTTTGTGCTGAAATGTCACTGAAACTCTGTGGTTTTAGTGAAAATGTGAGTGTAAATCACTATTTACATAAGCAGGTAGTGTGGGTTTCCAGAAGTCACCCTGGAGTAATATATGTGGCCCCACCCACAGGGAAATAATGGCAGTAGTTTTTGCTTATCACACCTAATGGCATTATATAATTTGAGTGAACAATATAGAATATATTTAATGATATGCGTTTGCAGTATATTTATAGTATTAAAATTGTTGGAAAATTGTGGTCTGTTTGATCTATTAAAAATGTTTTAGCTTCTTACAAATTTAATAATGTAAGAATATGTTGTTTTATTTCTGGTGTATTAAATTAAAACGTACACTAATATGTGTAGGAAGAATTTCAAAACTATATTTTTAATTCTTTATAGTTGTTGATTAAAACTACAAACAACATACTTTATTAACCGAATAAATATTACACTTTAATTTATTGTGAACTAACAAAAATATTAACATGTTTTAAGAATAACATTTTTGTTATAGTAATTTACGAAGTCCTGTTTATAGTATATTGGCTATATGTATAAATTTAAAATATATTATAAACATATCCATTGATATTTACAAAGGCTTTTAATTAATGTTCACATACTATTTAAATAATATAATATTTTGTCAAAACTAGATTTTGGTTTTATATGATTACAAGATGACCAATAATAAAAGATTCACACGAACCTATATCAATGTATTTCTGTTTAATATTAATTAAAGAAGTGACTCGGTCAAGTTGTTAAATGCTAAATAGGCCGTAGGAAAAGCCCAATCAAATTTATAGAGAGCTCTTTTCTTAGAAAAATTAACTACTCTATCGTACATCGTAATGATACTTTTCAGATGTTCGTTAATACTTCAAAGACTTAACTTCATAGGTATTTACATGTTCAAAACTATATCTCCTTCCAAAAAATGTTCATTTTATCATATAAAAATTATGAAGATAACGTTCAGAAATTCTTTTAAGTGCTTAGATAATATGAAGTACTTAACAAATAACCGATAAAAACGGTTAAGGTAAAACATTTTCATAAACATTTAGTGTGTTTACCTAATTAGTCTTTAGTTTATGCTGTACCATGCAAGGTTAAATTATTCATTCAATTATTTCCACTAATCAATTAACGCTAAGATCACAGTTAATAATGTATGTGTTACCATATATAGAATGATAGTACTTGGTCACATATCAAGCAACGTCTCATAAACCGTGAGATATATTGGAACCTACACATCTCAGTAATGAAGCATATACTAATTAATATCCTGAGCTGGCAGGAGTTACCTTGGTAATGTATCCTCACTAATGTAGAATGTGTATGCTATCAGCACACCAGTGCATTTTGAGGTAGGAAATTATTCTTTAAGGTATTAAACAAAGCATATAAAAGAACCATACATCAATATTTGCTGACTCTGCCATGCCTATATGTCTTTGATGTCATACTCTACTGCCGATCAAAGTGTAATCTGATTCAAGGTAGGGATGTTCATCATTATGAGACAAGAGGCAGAGACTTTGCGTGTCCCGCAATATAGACTCACTACTTGCGAACGACTCCCTTCTCAGGTAGGCGTCAGATTGATCAACAAGTTTCCTGAAGAGTTAAAGATGATCAATAACGAAACACGCTTTAAGGCTCGTTTGAAACGCCTTTTGGTGTCTAGAGCATGTTATTCGATTGGCGAGTTCGATGAGTCACTGGAATGATCCTTTTTGAAAATAAAATGTAATTTTTTTGCAAGGCCTGGTGTCATGGGTAAGAGAGTAGGTGTGCCATGTAAAAAAATTTTATGATTGCAGCAGATTATTGTTTAGAATGTCTGTGTGACTGAAAGAAACATTTAAAAGTATTATTATACTTGTTGTTAGTAAATTCTTTACAAAATCACCAATGTTAACAACGAGGAATACCAATATCAACTCCATCTGAAATTTACAATATTGATATACTGTTGGTACATTTTAATTCATAATATTTCAACCTATTTATCTTAATTATAATTCAAAGCATAATTTGTATACATTTGTATTAATGACTTTTGCTATTACAATTTTATTGTTCAAACAGCAATAAATATATTCTTATTCTTCGTCTTATTCTAATATAATAATATAAAATTATTATTGGGTTTTTGTAACAAATATCTCAATACGCATAAACAATATGTTCTTTATTTTAAATGTTTAACATTTCTACTTCTTTATTATGTAGAATAAGAATAGCCATAATCACATATTAATTTCAAAAAGGTTATTGCCGTTAATTAATATTTAGCAAGCCTCCTTCAAAATGACAAACGTAGGCCTAGTGGCTTTTGAAATATATTTTTTGTTTCACATTACTATTATAGTTTAGCATGTGTTGTGTTCACGAAAAAAGTAAACAATAAAAATACACTAATAAAAATTATTTAATTTGAAGTAGAAGATAAGTGATATTATTGGCTTTACAAAGATTGAAATGAAATCAAAAGAAAAAGGTTTTATTTAGTGAGTCAAAGTTAGGACCACTAGGTCCTCTCTTACACTTAAATCACATAAATAAAACTCAATACAAACGTACAAATGAATATACATTAAGAGTTCATACTTGTTCACCTCTGCTGAAAAAGTTATTTTATGCTACAAAGATTGGCAAAATATTACAGAAAAAAACTGCAAAATATTACAGAAAAAACGATACATATAATTTATTCATTCAATAAGTATTGTGGTTTTTTTATATCATAACATATTAGTTTATGAACCATTATTTATTATTCGTTACTGTCAATAAGTGCAATTGTTGTTGTAATGAAAAGTGTAAGCGTTGTCTAGCAAATGTAAACAAAACCAATCGTCTACTAATACAAAGGCGTTATGTAGTCTTTAAAAGGTCTAATTAAAACCATTTGATGTTTAAATAGGTTTCACACCCCAAAAACATGTTTAAATTTATGCATCATATGCTATACAAAACACGTAAAATTTCTTCTCAGAAACAACAAAATAAATATGAATTATAATTGTCTTTTGACTTGGTCTTATATCCATTATTATAAATTGCAATAATGTTATAATAACAATAAAGTTAAAACATATATTACTTGTTTTTGTACTTAAATCCTTACATATTTAATATTTAAACTCATTTAACTCCAATAATCTGTACCGATTAGTAGACTTTTGAAGCCATACCAGAATGAAAAAACTCAACGTGTTCATTTCTGTGTAGGTTAATTCTTTTAAATGTAACACTCTTATATAAATTTACAAACTTCATATTTAATACAAAAAAGTACAAACGTTTTAGTGTAAATAGCGTAATGCAATATGAAAATAGTAAAACTTAAGTTATTTAGACAGAAAATAAATAAACTTAAAATTTTTTGTTCCGATCATTTTTTTTCTTAAATATAATTGTTAAATTTTTCATGGATTCATAATGCATGTTACAATACTTTTGTAACGTTAGTATTTATTTGGTTCTCACTAGTGCTTTGGTAAGCCTCTAAATGTTGTATTGGTATTTTTAAATATCACTTTCTAAAGAAAATTAGATTACCTTATAATACAGTACCATCTTTGATGGGCAAATGATATACGTCCATCTTTTATGGACATTGATAAATAGTGGAGTGGAGTAGAGGGAATTACAAGCATCAAGATTAAAATTTTAAATAGGTTAAAATTTTAAATGTACAGTTTAAAGGTGAAAAATAATTAATTAGTATAGACCTATGAGCTTATCAGTGGCTCCACACACTGACATCTCGGCTAGTAATAATTCATTGTTTGGAACTGTACGTGATCACATAAATTCGAATAAAATGGAAAATACAACTTAGGAAGAGGTTAAATTGTATAGCCACGGGATAAGCCACAACAAATACGTACTGTCTGTCTTTTTTAAATTTTAGTAATAATTATTTACACGATTTTAGTTATTATTACCTACAACATTTTAAGTCATCTTGCTTTACATTGTTACTTGAAAAGCAGCTTTCAACAGCAAGATCCACACTCCAAAGTGATGTTCAGGAGAGCTCAATCAAACACTCAACGTTAAATGTGTCAGGCTTTTTGAAAACATCCAAACGGTGTTTTTTTTTTCTTCTCTTTTTTATGACAAAAACAAAATGTTAAATGCAAGTGTGTTTTATAATCTTTTTTGTTCTTACAGCATTTCATAAATGCCTTTTTAGAGTTAATTACTTAAATAGCTTAAATAACACGCTGTCAATGGAAAGATTAATTAATTCTGACAGCCACAGATTCCTGTTTCAAAACATCTAACTTACATTACATTCGAACATTAATTTAGTCAAATGTATCGTAAACTACTTTGATCAAATTATTGTTTTTGATAAAGTATGTTATCATGAAACTTTCACTGTCAATAGTCGAAGAAATTTCGTAACACTTTCCGTAACATACGATCAAGAAACTCACCAATTGACAGCAATGTACCATTCATGTCAACCACTTGTCGATTCATGTAATCCAATGTTAATACCTAGTTTTTGTAAAACCAACGAGGTAAATTATTAGCTGTCGTTGGTCACATCAGACAGTTTTCAATTGGCTAACGTAACAAACAAAACAGTAATGTTTAGACATTTGTCTAAATTTAACGCAGTATTGTTTCTCGTCTAATAATAATTATAATTCAAATGTGTACCAGCCAAAACATAACATCAATTTTATTAAATCATCGTATTAATACAAAAAGTAGTTCTAATACTTCACTAGGGCTAAACGTAATCAAAGAAACCCTATTAAGGGTGAGCAATAAAACGTAATTTTATTGCTGACTATCTCGCAATACGAATCATAATGTTGTCTACCAGTAGTTAAATTTGTTGTAATGTTCATTAAGAAAATAGAGTTTCAATACATTAATGTAAAACTTACACTTATTAAATTAGATATTAAGAGGAAGATTCCCGTAATTTTTAACAACTTAAGCTATTTTTACTTGAGGGCGCGTTCTAAATTAATGAACACGTTAAATTATTTATCACAAATAATTTTTCCCTTGTATTATATGTGCAAATAAAATCTTACCTAGCATAAAACTGACCATCCAATTTAACTCAGACCAATTATTTAAAATAAGCAGTGTATATTTTTTGAATTGTCATATGTGTAACATGTATATTTAAAAAAATAACACTATCAGTGCTCACAAACTTATAAACGGTACTTTTCCCCTAAAAAATATTCAAATCAATTATTGGACGTTTCAATTAAATTGATGAACATGGTAATGCAGTATAACTCAATATAAAAATATTGACACTAATTGCTTCTGTATTCCTTATAGCGATGCCTTATTAGATAGACTCAAGTTATTTTAAAATTCAATTTCCCTTACACAGGAGATATTTTTGCAACGGAACAGGAAGTTCAGTTAATTTCCTACCCTCAATGTATCTTTGCACCAAGTTAGTATAATATCAAAATAGAGGCAACATCACTTATTATATGACTAAAAAGAATACGATGAAAGATGGAACATGCACAATATTAATATTTGAGAATATAAACTAACTCTAAAAGGCATTTCAGAAAACTGAGTACTGGAGCAGTCATAATGAGCTCATAGCAACTGTCGTAGTAATTAGTGTCTACTAAGAGATATCTTACTGTATAATATAAATGTTTGGAGAATGCAACCTTTAATTGTATACCTACTGGATGGTACTGAAACTTGAATAAACAAAGTTTGTCTTATGAAGTAGAAGAGTAGAAAGTACTAATCACTGAGAGAGATTAGCTATAGTTATCAATCATAAGCCAAACTACGTGTTAGGAAATGATGGGAGTTTAAGTAAATATGTGATGTGATAGGGTGTGTTAGGAGTGCTGCTGAAGATTCATACTAAAAGATCATGTGAGAAATGAGAAATACACAAATAGAATGGTAATAGCACACACCTATGTATTTCTTATAATTGTCACATATTTTATGTTTATATTTATATTTTGCATTTGTACGAGAATCATTATTTAGACTATAAACACTTGTGTATACCATTTTTAAAAACCGGCCTTTGGGTATGAAAATAACATTTTCCTAGATTATCAATCAATATAACATTTACGAGAATTTAAATAAATCTTAAGTTGTTATGCAATCCAATCAATTATCAAATTGCTTTATGTACATAAAAAATTTAGATATTAATACGATATCATACATTTTGTTTAATTTAAAAATTTTTTTTAAAACAAACGAATATATGTTATTCTCATAGGTATGGAAATATTTTAAGAAGGGAAATCAAAGGTAAACCTGCAAGAGTGATTTTGATACCAATAATAAGATTAGTGGGTTTCTTTTGTATATTATATTATCTGACACAAAAGGAGGTATTCGAAATATTTGTTTTATTTCTACAAATAAACTATAGAAATTCCATTAATAAATGTGGTTTTATTGATACTGACTTGTAATGAAATAGTTAATTAAAAATACTATGAGATGGTAAGAGTTACAAAATAGAGCAAATATTTATCATTCTCTATTTTAATGGAATCATTATAATTGGATATATTTTGGCATCCGAAACTAATTAACGCTAAAATATTAAACTACAATATCACCACAGGTGAATATACATTATTTAAATAACTTTTAACAACAGGTAAAGTATAACAAGAAAGTATGGACATTTGTCAACGCCAAGTAATCCTTTACCCTTAGTATTCTGCATAAGAGTAATAACTTTAGTATTCCACCTTGAGCAGTAACAAATATTAGTTCCTCTAGCTATTGTTTACTTTACATTCAATACAATTTACATTCAGGTATTGTTTACAGAATCTTAAACAAATAACACCATTAAAAAGCAGAGAATAATCAATAAACTCTTTACAGGTAACATTGATATCTTCTAAATATTACATTATGAACTATTTGTTGTTAACAGAATTTTCGTTTTTATGAATTATAATTTTGATATATATTTAATTATTTTTTAATTTATTTGTGATATTAACTTGGGAAAACTGAATCAAGTAAAGTGTTTTAAATTAGCAGGTAGAAATATTGTTTTTAAAACGATTACAACCAATAACATTTATAAGACTATTGCAGTTCATAACTATGAAAAGCATTATTACTTTTTATCCAGGATTGAATTATGTAAAATATAATACAAATCAAAATAAAAGACTATGTGGGTCTTATACAAAAGTTAAAGTTTAGAAGGTTAAATATGGTTTCAAAGGTGAATGCCTCATCCATCAACGCACTGCACTGATCACTATATAATACATTACCCGGGATTAAGGGTACAATCCAAAGAGGCCTCTACTAGCTTTGAGCTCCAGCAAGGATTTTGTGTAAAGTACATTGTCGTGTGAGATATTATACAAAATGTCTAGTACTATTCTTACAGCATATAATTTCACTATGTTTGGAGGTCTATATTTAATTTAGGATTAGTTGTTATTTCTTATATATATATTTTTTTAGCATAAAATATAGTCAAATAGTGAAGCACAAACCTTCAGCTCAGTAGCGATTTGAACCTTTGCAACACAACATTGTGAAATTACTTCCCTAAGCAACACAACATGGCTTTTGTTATCTGTTTAATTTCTTTTACGCCTATGTAATTACTAAAAATTTAATCTGTTTAAGAACTTTACAGATATATGATTTTTATTTTAGCACTGTACATTACTAACTATTGTGAAAAAGCTTCTTTACCACTTAAAGTACAAAACAATCAAACAAGAAATTGAAAAGTAGCAAATATATCTATGGAATTTTGGATACAACAGGGATGTAAAAAGACGGAATTTTATTTTGGGAGGGGCAAAAGCGGTTTAGCACCACCATCATAGCTTTACTTCTACTCATTTCTTAATGTTTTTCAATTAAGAAAGAAAAATATCAATACATTTTTTGTATAAAACTAATTAACTAGTTTCAGCTAAATTGGAGTTCAAGTTATAACAGAAACAAGCAAATTATTTTACCAGAGCCATCAACAACTTGGAAGGTAGCACAGTTTCTCATAACTTTTTACTCTCGGGAAAACGTTGCCTTTTTGTGCACCTGAAACATCTTTTTGTTCTAGTAACGAAAGTAATTGTAAAATACATAATACATTTTTCAGTTATGTCATCTTTTTTGTGTAACTTGTTACTATTCAAACATACGTCATAAACCTGAGAGTTCTGTGAAACTTATTTTTGTTATGAAGTTGTAGTTATTTATATTAGTGTAAACTTTATTTCTATATTATATTTAGACATTTAACCTTTTTAACATTTAAATAGTTTAGCAGCCATGCTCTTGGTATCTTTCTAAACATGATCTCAATACAATTTAGAATAAATCAACCTATATTTATTTTAAAATATATTTATTGATAAATACATGATAGTGAATTTAATGGGATTGTGAATTTGTTTCTGATGAATTGTTCTACAGGTTTCTTTTTTGTAAATAAGCAGCCAAAAGTAAATTATTTTTAACGTGTGTAAAATATTTATAGTCAAAGTATATAGATTAATATGCATTTTATAACCTTGTTTATATCATAAAATTAATAATTTAAAATTTCAGTATATAAAAGGTTTGTCCAAATGCATTCAGTCTAAAAGTTATTTTAATATTGACTAGTTATGGGCGTATGTATTTGTAAGGGATATTTTTTTAATTTTTTTAGTTAGATATTATATCTAAGAATACTATGAAGATATTCTATGTAAGAACACTTACTATGGCTTAAATGTACATTAGCTGTTTTATTTACAGCCAAAGAAAAGATTCAAATGTCTAATGTACTCATTTTCAGTATTTTTTTGATTAGTTAATATTTACATATATATATATATATATATATATATATATATATATATATATATATATATATATATATATACCAACTGTAGAGCTATACAATAATGTACATTTATGAATAATTTATATATATATTGATATATACATATCCAACAAATAACAACTAATATATTAGGGCATCTACTATATTTAAAGAAATTTTAAACTAACAAAACTGGCATCCCACTTTCATTTTGGTCCTCGATGGCATTTTGAGGGTTACAAATATTATATTTAATAGTTAAATTTTTTATTTTTTAATAAGTTAATTTTTTCTGTTACGGCATCTTTACATTATCACAAAATTGTTCACAAATGTAAAACATATGTTTAAAAAATGGAATTATAAATACTAATTAACATAAAGGGCAAAGTTGCTACAATTTAAAGACAACGTTTCTAATTAATTATTGTTGTTTCCACTTCATCTCTAATTATTGGTACAAATATGTTAATAAATTTAATACATGGTTGTGAAACAAAGTAATCTTTTTTATAGCCAAGATGCACTTTCAATTTTATTTCTCTTTTTCAATAACATTTCATTGTATACAATAGACGAATCTTCAAATTTAATATCATACCTCTAATTATGAACAAAAATAATACTAAAATTATCAATGTTTCTAATTATGAAAACACTGAAAACGCCAAGACATGTTAAAAGAAGAATACAAGAACATATATGCATTTAATTTTAAACTGAAAATAGTTAACAATCAAAATTAGCTGAACAGGCTTTAAATAATAGCCTAATATTCATGAAAAATTAGGTGACTTTTAAAGCGCTTTCATGGAATAAAAAATAGACTGAGTTTCACAACTATCTCTTGATCTTATTAACATATTTTTACCAATAATTGTTATAAATTAATTATAATTAAGCATAGTTATTTAAACCTCCTTAGGCTCGAATGTTATCCTCTCCAGTCCCAGAAAGGGCTGCATCGAGAGAGCTTTCAGTCTCCTAAGAGAGTTCATCAACCATTATCACATGGAATATGCCATTGGGGTTTAAGTGCTCCCAACAACCACCTAGAGATCAGTGTTCAGCTGGTTTTGCTTCTTCAGGCCTAAACGGACCTCAGCTTTAGTAACAGCACACGTTGTTACCGGAAAGAACGTGGTCAGCCCCACCATCCTGACCAAGTTCTTGGCCAATCCAAGTCTTAGCTGTACACCCTCGAAAGGGCTTGTTCCTCGCACCGTGCTTCTGCTCTCAAGCGTGTCACCTCTCTGCCATCGAAAATATTCACTCGCCACTGGCAAGAGCCTTCTCCTTCCGAAGTTTTCGGAGTTGGCCTCGGGAGATCCTCTTCTTAGGCGGAACACTCATATCCATCTTCTGGAGATTACCCTGAGAACACTCATCCTCAGACCGAAGCAGCGCATACTCCTTTCCTTGCAGGCATTTTATAATTTTAGGGGTAACACTTTTGAAAGGCTAGTGTGCTTCAACTTGCAACCTTGTCTTAACACTGGCTGGGTGCCTCAGTGAGGCTAGTGGGTGGTGTGACAGGGATCAGGGATGTGGTAATCTCAAATAAATTATTTTGCGTTCTTTCAAAAGATCTATTTACAAAAGTATATTTCAGAAGAATATGCTATTTTTGAAATACCATTCATAGTTTCGTGATGAAACAATATTATTTAAACATAAATTAAGTTTTTTGCTAAACATACCGAACACCGTATAGGTCTAAATTATTTTTAGGATTTTATTTATTTACATAAGTTAAACATAAAAAGTGAAATAACGTTCCTATCCATCTTATATGAAGTTGAAACTGTATTCTCGGATTTAAATTGTTATCCATTCTGCCAAAGGAGGGCTTTGTCCACGTAATACAACTCACTTAAGGTTATTGTTCAGCACATAATTTTTTTACTATCCGAATCCTAATATAATTTAACAAGAAGCATAATTAGATTATGCTCACATGCAAAAGAAAATTCTTAATTTTAATGTTATTAAAAATCACTCAGTTTTCATACATTGTAAATATGATGTATTCCCTCAGATAAAGTGAATATATTGCAGTAATAATCCCAGGATTATTAAAAAAATTTACTTTGATGTGAAAACCCTTTGGTGGTGTCCGTCCGGTAACTAGCTGTCACAAAAGCTTGCTCTGAAATCACCCGGACAAGTTCGTTAGTGTGTGCGTTGTCAACATCCTCAACAAAAAGTGTTGATGTCTATAATAAAAAATACTCAAAAGATTTATATTTTTAAAGAAAATTACAGAAAGTGTTGTATCATCTTATCATAAGGACGTCTCCACAACTGTGCACTAACGACGTCGTTTTCACACTCAAGACTACACCATTATTGTCTCATAGCTCCAAAACATGTATTGTACGTCAACAAATATTGCCCCCACTTCAAAAATACATTACACCCTTCTTAAAGAATTTTTAAACAACGCGCCAACTGATTTAGTCCCCTGAATAGGGAATTTCACAGATTTGTTTAAAATCTCTTTCTGTACGTTTGTACAAAAATATTCAGGAACGTTCTATTAAAATCATATTCCAACCAGCACAATTATTTTCACTTTCATAACTTTAAAAATTCGATTGCCCATTCTTAGGTGAAAATAGTGATAATAATGAAAATTAAAATATCATTGTAAAATAATTCCCAATGTTATCAAACCAATATACAAACAAAAATAATACTTTTAAAACAATGTTACGTACTTGAATATTAAGTTCCTTTCGTAGTAGGGTTTTTTTTTCGGAAACGGAAGTTATTTTTATGTGTAGGATCTGTAAAATTTAAATGCGATTATTTCCTATTTAAATAATAGTATTTTAATTTAAATACTATTACAAAATGTCGTGTTATGTTATTTTATATTAGTTTTTCTAAAACTTATTAATAATAAAAAAACAAAAACACTGGAATCATTTATTTAATCACTAACATAGAATGTGTTTCTAATTACATTTTAAAAATGTGAAATGGTACTGAAAATCATCCCTTAATTTTATAAGATGGACATTTATTTTTAGTTAATTTTATAATACATACAGTGTTTTAGTGCATATTCTGGTAAGTTTCAATCACTCTGGGAGTTTAAAATTTAATTTCCACTTTGGCTGTCATAGTTCATGTTTCAACAGAAATATACCAACATTGGTAGACTGTTCTCATATTCATTAACTGAGTGATTGCCTGTTCTTGTATATTTTAGTCTCAATATTATGTTCTTATTACGGTAGTAAAACTATAACCTGTTTTAACTTAGTAAGTAGAAAGGTAAACATATATTTCTTTTAATTCTAAAATGTACACAAAATTTAACACTTAAATACATATTAAAATCAATGGAATTATTGAGATTATTATACCACTTCTAATTTAATATTATACCACTACACCAAACATTAGATAAATTGTAAACGATAAATAAAATCGGTTGTTAAATACAATAACCAAAAATAATTGTTTGTAATTTTAGAGTGACGGATAATTAATTGTTCTATGTAAAAAATAGTAGACTGCAAAATAGCACAATAAAGTATCACTTATTGTGTGAATATATTAAATACCTTAATGTGCTTCGAGTTTACACTTAAAGAATTAGTTATTTTAATAATTGTTATTATAATACCCATAGAATTTACGTGTCACTAACACAAGTATTATTTGTTATATTATTACGTGTAATAATATTGTCGTATATATTTACTACTCTTATTTTTATGTGTGTAGGTTACAAAGAAACACTATTTTTATGTTCCGTTTATGGCTTGTACCAAGTAGTAATCGTGACAGATGCATTGTCATCTTGACATAAATTGTTGAGGAGAGTTCTACACCTTTTAATGATAAGTACAACTCTGTTTGTGACAATATAACCCTCCTCTGGTGTAGAACTCAATGCATGATAGGCACGTCTTTTTGACATGTAGTGCTTTTTGTTCTGGCTGGTTATTTTGGTTCTCCTTTTACATTATATTTTATTGAACTTACGTTTTATATTTTTTACAAACAATGTTTGTAATTTTATTAGTATAAACAGTGTTTTTTCAACTAAATTACAATAATTTTATTTTATAAATAAATATATTTTATGCTTACCTATATTTTTTAACCTTTATTTATCTGATGCAAATCGATCCTACAGGTTTCTATATTTACTTGTTTAAATTGAAGCAAAAGGAAGCATACGGTGGCTTGCACCTGAGTTAATTTTCAGTTCTGTAATAACAATGAGTTTTGACTCATTTGCCACTGTAATGTTTTTGATTCCTGTCATTACAATGAGGTTTTCACTCCTGGGCATCTCCCATGGTTTTGATTCCTGGCATGACAGTGAAGAATTCACTCCTTTGTCACTCCCGTGGTTTTAGTTCCTAACAAAGTGTTTTTCAGTCCTATGAAACTCCCACAGTTTTCGGTCATGCCAAAACTATACTAAATATAGTAAAAATCAGTTGGTTAATTGAACTTAGATAACTTATTTTGTCTCATTGAAAGTTACTGTTTGATTTGAAATCCCAGAGGCAACTGTTAAGGTTAAAATATATGGGTTGTTTCACTAGTATAGATCTTGGGATTTGTTTTGCTTGAATCCGTTTACTCAATTAGACTTCTATTCCTAGGCGTCGTCTAAGAAACTAAAGCAACTGTGTCTTGGCTTCACTTCCCATTAAAATGTACGCGAAATTCAACCAAATATTTCCATACAATCATCCTTAAAACTTGATGATATTAAATATTTTATCAACCTTCTGAATAGTGTATTAGTGTTAATTAATCTTTCGTATGCAAGTATTGACGCATTTAACTACCTTTAAATAAAATCAGAAACCTATTTATTGTCAAACAATGTATAATAATACAGATTTTTCATTTAATTGTTGTTGTTTAATTGTTATTGTGTTGTTTAAATAAAGCGCTATAATCTTAACAATGTTTTTTGGTATTTAAATATGATCTGAAACTTGTTTAACAAAAATATTTTATGCGTACAAATGTGTCAAAGCCAACCTTTGTTTATACAAAACGTTATCTCCACCAGATGTTCACTGTTTAACTTTGTGCTTTGGGGGCTGCCTTGCTTACATTTACTAAGTAGGTTTACATTTAATGATAGGTTTTAATTAACACATTCTAAATGCTGCAGTATTAATGTTTTATACTGTTGTTTAGATTCGTTGTTATGAGGTTAAATTGTCAAGGGTTTATTCACTTTTGGACATGAATTTAATAGAATAATACCTCCGATATTCTCACTAGTGTTAATAAATCAGTTAGTGAACTACAATCCACTTCTCATACTACATAAACGTAATATAGGAACATTTATTCATGAACTATCAGTAAGACGGCGATCGTACAGATAGGGGCGATTAAGAGTGGTGAATGAGTGTGATGTTTATAGATGAACCAATGTAGTCATTGTTACTAGCTAAGGTCGAATATTCCTTAAAGAGCCATTTATTAATAGCCCAATATCCAGGGAAACTAAGGGACCCACAGCTTTATGTAGAATCCGAACCACGTAGTATTTTTCTAATTTTAAGCTGATTGAAAAGCCTGATATTGAGTTAACTTTCCGACACAACATCTGGACATTGACTAACACCCAACGAGGACACCCCAGACTAGTCTAGTAGTGTGCACGTCGATGGCAAGAGCGGATGCCATTTTGGTATTATGAAGACTGAGCATAGAACCTATCACCTACAATCTCCACAACACTTTGTCCTTAGATAGCTGGGTTACAGCACTGGGCCACAAATGCCGACTTTATTTTTTTGGCCGACAGATTTAGCTTCAAATGTCAAAATCTGAATATTGTTAATAATTGGTCCATCACCTTTCGTTTCTAGAAATGTCTTAAGCTAGTGTTTTAGTGTTCCAGACAGTCTTATTTGCATAGTTGTTGCTTTTAAAAAGGTCATGGAAACTTTCGATTAGGATTTTTATCACAGATGTGTATCGTTGACATTAGGGTGTTGCGTATTGATCCTGTTTCATAATTAATATTCTTGTATTTTTACCTGAGTTTTACCACTCACCAACACTTTTATTATGTATTGCACTTTTTCTGAGGGCTTCAGTAATTAACTATTATTTTGTCATGTGTGTTGGAATTACACCAAAATACTATTACTTCCTAACGATATCCTTAAATCTTGAACAATTTAAAATATAAACACCCGCAGTTAAAATCTTATGTATAATTTCTTCATATAACATATATTTAATGTAAATATATATAGAACTCTGGCCATGATTCTGCTATTTACATGCATACTTTCAATATGGAGCTAATAAAACTTAACATGCGCCTTTAGTACGTTATTTTGTGATTAATTTCGTAATACAAAATTATAAAAGCAATCATGTGGAACATGGATTAACGATGGTTTCCTAAACGATTTATTATCTTCAGTCAATTTATTTTTATTAATTGTCTCTATCTGACCAACGATTTAAGATTTGTTAAATTGTATTTATACTTGTAAACCCACCCATACCTGTGCATTGATTATAGCTCTCCTAACCAACATACCAAACACACTACTGATGTATTGACTTACCCACGCAGGTAAAAAAAGTACGGTCGTTAAGGGTCTATCACCTCTCACCCACCCTCACACACGATTGACTATCCACCATCCATATACGTATTGATTTTTCTTTTTTTAAGCATATTAAGGGAAATATATTGATAAAGGGATGTCGTTGCGGTTAATGTAATCAGCAGAGTGTTAGAAAGTTAATATACCACAGAATGAAAATGTAATTTATTTATTTATTTTTGTGACGTCGAACACCAAAATATAGGTGAATATGGATTTAGAATGATTTTGATGAGTTCAGAAGAGCGCATGTAGTCATTATTATAAACTGAAGCCGACTATTCCTCAGAAAGTGTCATTAATTAATGGCTGCATTGAACAGCCAGTGGTTATCAGCTGTTTCCTCTCAAAATTTGTTATAACTGTTACTTGGAAAGAACTGCGAACCTTCAGCTGAGAAAGTTGGCCTTTAACCAACTATGCTACCAACTAGTTAAGTAATGCTCAACTATGTAAAATCCTGCTTCGATGAGTCGAAATATCACTGACAACTAGAGTGTAATAAAACCACAATATTCGTACCAAACACCTGCAAGTTATCGTTTATGAAGAGCACTTTTTTATGTATTATTATTAACTGTTATAGTAAATTAAATTAGGATCTTACTATTTAAATATATATTTGCAACCCCAACTTATAAAACTTAACCACATTTGCTTTACGCTTTCATGTCAGTTGATTGCTCTCGTTTTTGAAAAACTTCAAGTAAGATTAATTAGTTTTCATAGCCATGTGGACCCAAAGTAAATTATTAATTTTTTAAAACCTACAATTTAAAATACAACAATTATATTAATTTTATTATATAATAATAATTAAAACATAAAAAATTAAGTATTTATTTTATAACTGTGTATTGTTAGTATGAGTGATAAAAATACAAATTTTTAAATGTCCTAAATAAACATCTTAGTTCATATTGCTTTACATTATACTAATATTCCGAAATATCTCAATATGTAATATTTTATCACCGATTACTTACTAACCATTTAATCTCCTTATTTTATGGCCAGACAAAAATATTTGACACGTACCGTATAATGTGACAAAAGCTTTGGTAATCTGAACGGTATATTTCTTTGTTTATGCTACTGCACTTTAGTTCTCATCGAAATGGGAAATTTACTGTGGTAGTGTGAATATATACTTGATATAATTTACGTAACGAGATTTTAATATATTCCTATGAATCTAAAACTCAAGTGGGTTAAAGAACCAAATCTATCATGAATAATAGTAAACTTGACGTAAGCTTTAAATATGAAATTTTACTAATACTAATCAATATAAATATTTCAGTGTCATTGACCCTCCTACCCATCCATACATGCAGAGTGGTACTAAAATTGGTATATCTTTAACATATATTATTGTGTATAATGTATGTACAATTATAAATGTTGTGGATATAAAGGAGTTTAATTATTACTAAAATATATTTTATTAATTAAATTTATCTCGGATTCGAAATATTGCTTCTCAACTATTTTTATTACTATTAAATATTCTGTATGTGGACAGGGGTGATAGAACATATTTACTTTCTGAATCGATAAAAATTGACTAAAATTTATAAGTGTAAAAAAATAATAATTGCTCGTGATATATATCATTTTATTAAACACAAATATCTTCAAATGTATAATTATTCGACATGAAAATTTAATATGAAACTACTGTTCAACCACTGTTTTGTATCACGCTGCAAGTATACTATACAAACTTGAGTTTGGCTACAGTCAATATGCAATCTATATGTATATAGGTGAAACGTGCAAAGAAACAACAAGTTGGTTCTTCTCCTTCCTCTTTTAAAAGGAAGGAATCTCCTTTTTTATCTACACAATCCATTATTCCTTGACACTAAGGCATTATTGCTCAAGTGGCATCATTTCAGAATATCTATTAATGCGTACATTATATTTATTATGCTTGTATTTAACTAAGAAACGGTAGAAACAGTCAAGTACTGAACAACGAAGAGCTTAGAGAAGTTCAATTACAGTCTGGATGAAAATAAATATACACACAAACAATATACGTGGAGAAAGCTTTTTCGCAAACCTTAGTGTAAGTGATTTCGCAGCTTTCAAAATCATCGAGTTTCACTGAAATGTCTCTTTACATGTTATGTATAAATTTGAATTTGTTCTCACAAGTCACTTACATGACAATATAGACACTTAAATTTAATAACTTGAATCTTTAGCGTCACACTCATATGTTTAATGGTGTCATTCCTGGGCAAGCTTTAGTGAGTTAACTTCTTTCAGGCCTACACGTAATGACAAATCACCTTCAGGGCAACCAAAATGAGTTAACTTCTTTCAGTTCACGTATCTACGTTTAATTATACATCACCTTTAGGACCCTCATAATGAGTTAACGTCTTTCAGATCACGTATTTTCGTTTGATGACATTTCACCTTTGGGCCAAACGTAGTGAGTTAAATCCTTTCAATTAACGTACGTACGTGTAATGTCATATCACCTTTAGGCCCACCGTAGTGAGTTAACTTTTTTCAGTTCACGTACCTACGTTAAATGATATATCACCTATAGATCCACCATATTGAACATCTTTCAGCTCACATACCTATGTTTAATGATATATCACCTTTCGGCCCACCGTGATGGGTTAACTTTTTTCAGTTCTCGTACCTACGTAAAATGAAGATTACCTTTAGGCCCACATAGTGGGTTAACTTCTTTCAGTTCACGTACTAGCGTTTAATGATATATCACCTTTACACCCACCATATTGAATATCTTTCAAGACACGTACCTATGTTTAATGTTATCACCTTTAGGCCTACCGTAGTGGGTCAACTTCTTTCAGTTCCCATAGCTACGTTTAATGATATATCACCTTTAGGCCCACCATAGTGGGTCAACTTCTTTCAGTTCACGTACTTACGTTTAATGATATATCACCTTTAGGCCTACCATATTGGGTCAACTTCTTTCAGTTAACGTACCTACGTTTAATTATATATCACCTTTAGGTCCACCGTAATGGGTTAACTTCTTTCAGCTCACGTACCTACGGTTAATGATATATCACTGTTATAAAGTGTAAATTTATTAATTCCATTAGAAGAGATATTTTGTGTTCCCCCTTTATTCATGTACGGGCAAGCAAGTTACCAACAATGAGCTGGAGTACGACTTTCAACATAGACAATAGATGTGACCTCTGTACTCAGCTGATTAGACACGCACCGAGACGAAGGACAAGCGGAGAGGCCAGTCTAGTGCAGAATCCAGGTATGCGAAGACGTTTAGCATTTCTGCCTGTGATTTCTTTTTCAGCTCACGATAAAATATTAGCCATAAGCGCAGTTTTTAGTATTAACACATTAGCTTATGTCATTTGGCGACGAGGTTTAAAGTATCCACGCGAGTTTTTTTTGTAAGTGTTAAAAAGTTGTGTTTTACTGTAAAGTGATCAAATCGTGTTGGACAGCTTTCAGGTTAGGACAAAGCTGCCAGTCAGCCATATTGATTGTTGTAGACCAGTGAGTTTTGGAACAGTTGCAAAAGTAACGGTTGTACTACCTGGAAGTTCTGTTACTTTGGAGTAACAGGTTTATTGACAACAGTGACAAAGTAACTGTTACCGAAGATAACCGTTATTTGGAACTGATACCGGCTAATTTTACAACTTGAAATTGAATCAACAGTTGAGAAATTGATTTTCATGGTTGAGGTTAATGGAAAAATATCTAATTTGGATGAAATCGGTAAGTTGTCTTATTTTAATAAATAACTATGGCTAGCAAACCACTCATTGGAAAAGTTAGTGAATTCAATGAAGATGTTGAAAGTTTTGAAAATTATGTAGAGAGGTTAGATCACTTTTTCTCTATAAACACTATTGATGAGGGACATAAAGTGTCATTTTTTGTGTCTGTAATTGGGCCTACTCTATATTCCACACTTAAAAATTTATTACACCCCCAACTTGTTAAAGATCTGAAGTATACTGAAATTGTTAAGGTGTTGAAAAATCATTTCACTCCAAAATGTAACACAACTTATGAAAGATTTATTTTTCATAAAAGAACTCAAAAAGAAGGGGAAACTGTTACTGATTATTCCATGCAATTGAAAAAACTTGCAGCCACTTGTAATTTTGGAGATTTTTTAGACGATGCCTTGAGGGACCAATTCTTATGCGGATTGAAATCTAGCTACTTATTGAGCAAGCTTCTTGCAGAGGGGAATTCTCTTACATTTACTAAAGCTCTTGAGTTATCTTTAGTTCTAGAAAATGCCGACAGGAATGTCAGATCACTTCACCCAGAAAAACACATGAGTTATGAAGTAAACTACGTTAAAGGTGGTAAGCCTAGCCATAAGGGACATGCAGTACATTCTAATGCAATGCCTAAGGGGTTTGATGTCAAAAAGGGTAACGAGCAAAAATGTTACCGATGTGGGAAGTTACATGATGTTAAAACTTGCCCGTATGTAGACTATACCTGTTTCTGTTGCCAAGAGAGGGGTCACTTGTCTAATATGTGTAAATCTAAAAATAAAACGAAGCATGGGGGCATTAGTAAAATCAATTATTGTGAATCGGACAATGATGAAGGCGATGGACCTAGTAAGGGGGAAGAAGACTCGTTTGAGTTGTATACTATAGCCTATGCTAATAACAGCAAACCAAATAACTTAATTGTTAATATGGTTGTAAATAAAATTCCCATTGACATGGTTGTTGATACGGGTGTGGTAGTTACCTGTATGCCGGACAAATTATATTTTGAGAAATTTAATAAAAAGGGATCTGAGTTGCGGGAATGCAACATTAAGTTAAAAACTTACACTGGTGAACAAATACAAGTTCTTGGGAAGTTTCAGGCTTGTGTGACAACAGAGAAGGGAGAGCATCGCCAGCCGGTTGTTGTCGTCAAGACTTCTGGAGGGAATCAGCCTACTCTGATGGGGTGGAACTGGCTGGAAGAAATTCAGCTGGATTGGAGACAGATGAAATCGAGCAGAACTTTCGAGAGGGTAAACAAGGAAGTGCAGCTACTGGACGGTAAGTCCGTTCCAAATGAATCTGAATTATTAGATGAATTTAAGAGAAAATACGCACCTGTTTTTGAGTCAGGACCTGGTGAAATAAAAGGTAGCTAAGTTAACATTCTTTTAAAGGAAAATTCAAAACCAGTTTTCTGTAAAGCTAGGAGTGTGCCTTTTGCCCTCCGTAAATCTGTTGAGACCGAACTTGAAAAATTGCAAAGTAATGAAATTATTTACCCTGTCACTAAATCAGAGTGGGCAACACCGATCGTTGTTGTGCCAAAACCCAACAATGAGGTTAGGATCTGTGGGGATTTTAAGGTAACAATTAACCCCTGTCTGAGGACAGATCACTACCCTTTGCCAAATCCTGAGGATATTCTCACAAAAATATCCGGAGCTAAGTTTTATTCGAAATTAGACCTATCAGCAGCCTATAGTCAGTTGAAGGTCAGTGAGTCTTCCCAAGAGCTCTTAACAATTAATACCCACTTGGGATTGTTTCGCTACAGTAAATTAGCTGACGGAATCACGAGTGCCGGCAGCCTCTTCCAGTCTACCATGGACAGCATCTTGTCAGGATTGAATAATACGATTTGCTACATTGACGACATTCTTTTGTTTTCAAAGAGTTTCTCTGAAATGCAGTGTTTGGTGGACTCAGTTTTGAGTAAATTGATGGAGCACGGGATTAAAATCAATATCTCTAAAAGTGAGTTCTTCAAGAAAAGCCTCGTGTTCTTGGGCTACCGTCTGGATGAACTTGGCATTCATCAGAGTGAAGAGCTCACTAGGGCTATTCTAAACGCACCCAAACCTGAAAATGTTTCTCAGTTGAGGTCGTTTCTGGGCCTGATAAATTTTTATGGAAAATTTATCCCAAATTTAGCTACTTTACTTCACCCATTGTACAAACTTCTTAACAAAGACGTAAAGTGGTCCTGGTGCAAAAAGTGTGAGTTTGCCTATGAAGAAAGTAAGTGACTGTTAGTTAGGGACAATGTATTGATACCCTATGACCCAAATTTTGACATCATAGTTACCTGCGATAGTTCCAGCTACGGAGTGGGGTGTGTAATCGCTTTACCTGACTCTCACTCTTTACATGACGGCTCCGAGCGTCCAATCGCTTTTGCTTCCCGTACACTAACCAAATGTGAAGTAAAATACGGTCAAATCGAAAAAGAAGCCCTTGCGTTAGTGTACGCCGTCAAGAAATTTCATAAATTTCTATATGCTCGGAAGTTCACCTTGGTCACAGACCACCGACCACTTACATTCTTGCTGGGTCCTACTAAAGGTATCCCAACCTTAGCAGCAGCACGCATCCAGAAGTGGGCCCTGATTCTAGCTGCCTACCAGTATGATATAAGGTATCGGAAGGGTGCTGAAATCTCTAACGCAGATGCGTTATCTCACCTTCCCTGCGACAGTGATGGAACAGCAGGTGAGATCTCTTTCTTTTCATTTGACTATCAGCTGCCTATAACTTCCGAGGAGATTGCTACCACTACAAAGTTTGATCCAGTTCTCTCTAAGGTCTTAGACTACGTAACACATGGATGGCCTGGACACTTCAGCGAGGGAGGTATCCAACCTTACTTTAGTAAGAATTTGCAGCTATCAGTAGACAATGGGTGTATACTCTATGGTAATAGAGTAATAATACCCCCAGTTCACCAAAAAGAAATTCTTTTGATGCTCCATTCAGAGCACCCAGGTGAATCTAGGATGAAGGCCTTGGCTCGAAGTTTTGTATGGTGGCCCGGACTCGACAAGGATGTAGAAGAGATGGTAAAAACATGTACAATATGTCAAAAAACTCGAAAATCAGCACCCCTAGCTCCTCTTAGTACCTGGACATGGCCAAAACATAGTTGGCAGAGGTTGCACATGGATTTTGCCAATTTCGAGGGGAAGGAGTTTCTGATAATCGTAGACAGCTTTTCAAAGTGGATAGAGGTGTTTTACATGCCTTCTACTACATCAAGGTGCACCATTGACAAACTCCGGCATTGTTTCGCAACATTTGGCCTGGCTTCTGCAGTCGTAACGGACAATGGTCCACAGTTTACATCCTTTGAGTTCAAGGAATTCATGGAGGATAATGGAGTCCACCATGTCCTAACACCCCCGTACCATCCAGCATCAAATGGCCTAGCGGAACGGGCTGTGCAAACAGTTAAGGATGTATTTCTGAAACAAATGCTCCATGATGCCAAACATAATACTAAGCGCTCATTACAGCACCGCATCGATTCGTTCTTATTCACGTACAGAAATACACCACATTCCATGACTGGATTAGTTCCTTCAGAGGTTATGTTTAGGTTCAAGCCAAAAACACATCTAAGTCTACTGAAAACTCACCTGACAAGTCAAATGGAAGATAAGCAGGAGAACATCAGTCAATCTGCAAATAACTCCCGTGGTAAGCACCGGAACTTTGAGCTTGATGACAAGGTGTATGTACGGACGGTTCGGCAAGAACAGATTAATTGGCACCCTGGAATTGTAACAAGGATTGTCAGCCCTGTGACTTACTTAGTCAAGGTGGATGGCCGAATAAGGTTTGTACACATCGACCATATTAGATCGAGAGTAGCCGAGGACGAAGAAGCAGATAATATTATGGTCCAATTCCCCAGGGCGAAATTTCAACAAAGTGAAATGACAAATAAAAGTCCTCAAGGCTCACCTGCCAAGGTTAGCTCTCCTTCACCCAGGAGCTCACCACATAGGACCCAATCCCCCGGATATGACGCAAACGAACATCAAGAGGATACCACCCTTCGACGATCAAAAAGACATCGAAGGGCCCCTCAAAAACTTAACTTATAAATACAAGAATACCCTCCCACAAGTTTTGTAAATAGTAATTTTAGAAGATGCTCAATTTTATTTTGATTGGGAGGAATGTTATAAAGTGTAAATTTATTAATTCCATTAGAAGAGATATTTTGTGTTAACCCTTTATTCATGTACGGGCAAGCAAGTTACCAACAATGAGCTGGAGTACGACTTTCAACATAGACAATAGATGTGACCTCTGTACTCAGCTGATTAGACACGCACCGAGACGAAGGACAAGCGGAGAGGCCAGTCTAGTGCAGAATCCAGGTATGCGAAGACGTTTAGCATTTCTGCCTGTGATTTCTTTTTCAGCTCACGATAAAATATTAGCCATAAGCGCAGTTTTTGGTATTAACACATTAGCTTATGTCAATCACCTTTAGGCCTACCATAGTGGGTCAACTTCTTTTAGTTAACGTACCTACGTTTAATTATATATCACCTTTAGGTCCACCGTAATGGTTTAACTTCTTTCAGCTCACATACTTACGTTTAATGATATATCACCTTTAGGCCTACCATAGTGGGTCAACTTCTTTCAGCTCACGTACCTACGTTTAATTATATATCACCTTTAGGTCCACCGTAATGGGTTAACTTCTTTCAGTTCACGTACCTACGTTTAATGATATATCACCTTTAGGCCTACCATATTGGGTCAACTTCTTTTAGTTAACGTACCTACGTTTAATTATATATCACCTTTAGGTCCACCGTAATGGGTTAACTTCTTTCAGTTCACGTACCTACGTTTAATGATATATCACCTTTAGGCCTACCATATTGGGTCAACTTCTTTTAGTTAACGTACCTACATTTAATGATATATAACATTAGGCCCACCGTAGTGGGTTAACTTCTTTCAGCTCACATACTTACGTTTAATGATATATCACCTTTAGGCCTACCATAGTGGGTCAACTTCTTTCAGCTCACGTACCTACGTTTAATGATATATAACTTTAGGCCCACCGTAGTGGGTTAACTTCTTTCAGCTCACATACTTACGTTTAATGATATATCACCTTTAGGCCTACCATAGTGGGTCAACTTCTTTCACCTCACGTACCTACGTTTAATGATATATTACTTTAGGCCCTCCGTGGTGGGTTAACAGTTCACGTACCTATGTTTAATGATACATCATCTTTAGGTCCACTGTAGTGGGTGATTTTCTTTCAGTTAACGTACCTACGTTTAATGATATATCATTTTTACGCCCGCCATAGTGGGTCAACTTCTTTAAGTTAACGTACCTATGTTTAATGACATATCACCTTTAGGTCCACTGTAGTGGGTGATTTTCTTTCAGTTAACGTACATACGTTTAATGATATATCATTATTAGGCCCGCCGTAGTGGGTCAACTTCTTTCAGTTAACGTACCTATGTTCAATGACATATCACCTTTAGGTCCACAATAGTGAGTTAATTTATTTCAGATCACGTATTTACTTTTAATTACGTATTTTTTCTCCTAACATTGTGAATTAAAGTCTTCCAGATCACCTACTTACGTTTAATGTTATCTGTATTGGGCCCATAGTATGGAGTTAACTATTTTCAGAAAACTTGCTGTTATCTGCCACAGCCTACCTCCTAACTTGCAACAAGTTAACAATCTTGTAAGTTGTTGTAACTGGAATATATCAGAGCCTGTCCGATGCACTTTACACTGTGAAACAGCTGCTGACAGTTTTATGAGATCAGGAAGTTGCTTTTAGGGAATACGGATTTGATGCGTCTATACAAACAACCACAGAGTTCCTGATGCTCCCCAAAGCATAATAACGTTCGACAGGGCCACATTGTCGCAGAATGATAGAGCCGGCTGCAGGAAGAAATCATCTCATTGTGAAATTATTTAGATGATCCGTATCCCAAAACTGTAATATTCGTTTTTGTAAAAAAATATCTGGTTTTGTGTATACACTTAAATTATAACTATATTTGTGGTGCAACTACGTATGTACTGAGTGATTCAGAATGACATTTGGATTTTGTGTTTTTACGAAATGAACAGCTGACTGGCAGAAACAGACTTCATTGAGACGAATGTGGTCACATTCAACACATGCACAATTTCATATAAACCTTAACCTCAGTACGCCTATGCAACTCAAGAGATAGGTAAAGGTAGTTCATTAGCAAGACTAGTTCATGACCAATCGTTCACTGTAATGAACTAGTTCAAAATTACGTAAGAAACAACGATTTGTCCAAGTGGAGGAGTGATTTATAGTTTTGTTATAAGCTTTGTTTCTTGTATACTTTTTTATTATTGATAATTAATTGTAAATATGTTCATCCAACCTTCTTTATATTTAAGGTTTTATTACTAATATCGGTAAAAAAATTACATTTAATGATTTTGTCTATGTTCCTTCCCAACACGGATGTTCACTTTGAACTGAAATAGGTCAAATCATAATGAACGAACTAGTTCACTTAGGTGACTAGATCATTTTCATTTGATTCGATCAAATTTACGTCTGTCATAAATGAATTAGTAGTCATCGTTATAATAGTTAGAATCAAACATAAATAAACATAGTTTGTATCCCTTAATGTAATAGTTTACTTCTATATTAAAAGTTCGGGAATATAATTGATATAATTGTAGATAGAAACAGTAGGTTTACACGTTTCTGGGTGTTTATTTATGTGACTATATTAAGACGCAGTTCATTCTTGGACATAAAAGTGAAATAAAATATTTTAATAACAAATTTGCGTTATTTTCTTTGGCATTTGTTGTTATAGATAAAATATAATATTATAATAAGATATTATAATATTATAATAAAATTAAAATAAAATATTATATTTTATTTATAACTAAAAAGAAAAAGATTAATACTTGAATGAATAAATACAAATTCCTAATAAAATCTATAATTCAGTTGCATAGAACCGCTCGCTGGCGATTCTCAACTATCAACATTGTTTTCAGTATTTTACTAACTGAATAACATGTGATCAACCTTGGTTTATCACGTAAGCGACGACACCTGCATTTGTCCCTTTTTAGAAACATTTTTCTATAAAATTATTGTTTTACTAATTACTATTACCAGAGAAAATATCTTAGTTTAAGTTAATAAATAATCGTAATTATTACGATCCTTTGAATTTGATCATGATTTTAGGAACCAAAGGATATTAACTTATTTTCGCACAATCTGTTTGCTCTCCTACTGTTTTGTTTTTGTTAAAAGGTATATAAACCAATTTGAACGTTCAAACATACATAGTTAGACTTTCAGAAATAGACATAAACTTTCGATTCCTCAGCACCATTCAACATTTTTCCAAAAACATATAAATTATTCAGGGATAAAGATTTTCAATTCATTACCATTGACCCTGAGAAGGACTTTTCGTATGGACTCTTTTGAAAGTAAATTAAAAAATATTTGATCGAAAAAATTTTTTTATGGTGTTTAGGAATATTTTGCAGAGAGGGAGGCTTGATTTAAATTTATATTGTAAGAAGTTTGTATATTATTTTAGTACTGGATTTTATTTGTAGTTGCATTTTACATGTTTCATGCAATTGTATAAAATTGTCAACGAAGTAAAGAAAAAAAAGAAGAAAAAAAGAAAACAATTAAACTGTCTAGTCTTTATTACAACATTCTTATTTGTGTATTGAGTTTAAATGTAAGCCAAAAATAAGTAAATATATAAAATTATGTATTTAAACAAACTCTTTTAAAATCTTATAATTGTTAACATTGTGTTTAAGTCTTATTGTTTTGGTAAACATCTTTAGGCTAGATTCTATAGTTGAGCAATTGACAACACAAATAATATTTTTTCCAGTTGATACTTTACGCTATTAGAACCATAATATAATACTAGCAGAAAATCTTTTTTTATACAACGTTGCAGAAATATTAAAATCATTCTGCTTTTGGGATTGCAGTAAGTTTTATATATATATATATAACTGTTTATTATGTATATGTAACTGTTAATTATATATAACTGTTTATATATATATATATATATATATATATATATATATATATATATATATATATATATAAACAGTTGTAGAAAGATTGAAAGCATTCTGCTTTGGGGCTGATGCTTAATTTTAAAATTATCAAGATCTTATGCATTTATTTAAAATATGCAATTTAAGTCAACATTAATTGTAGATTGGTTTATTCATTTAACTCATTTCAAAAAAATTTTAAATCTAATATTTTTCAAAAATAACTGAACGTCACAAAAAACGAATTAATGACAATATAAGTAAAAAAAATCATAAATATTATAGTGTACTTCAGCAAACCACGTTTATCTTTCTTAGACCAGAGGGATTCATAAAAGAATGAAACTGATGTTTAACTAATCTACTTATAAATTAGCCCATGACTCAACGATTAGCTGTGTTGTTATTTACAATATATTTTGTTTCCCTATATATTGTATTTGTTTATTCTTTAAAAATCACTTGAAATCATACCGGTTGCTTTCATATAAATAAATTTGACTATGATCTAAACTAATTTTGAAACCTTCCCATTGTAAAATGTATATTGTATATTAAGAAACTAATGTGAAAACAATATAATATCCAGAAACTTGTTTTGTCAATCACTACACTTATAGATATCTGTTACTGCATACAAATTTACTATACAAAAATAGTATAGTAGTAAAACATAGTTATAACTATAAAAAAGTTATAACTAAAGTAAACATTTTAAAAAGATCTATACCTTCAATATAGCTGAACAAATTCCAAAACACTCTTGTAAACATTTCTTATGCTTGAAATATAAACTAACATATTTTTTATGTTATGTTTTTTGTCCGCACTTATTAACTATGCGGACATGTTGCACAGTTAATAATATTATCAATTGTTAGGAAAGAAGTTATAAGTAAATTTAAAAATACTATTTATATATCCGATTTTAAACACAGTTAAATATTTACTAAAAACTATATTATTTAGTAAGTGGCGGAGGGTGTGAGAATAGTTTAAATTATTTTGTTTGAAAAGACTTTAATTGGTCACTCGCTTTTGGCACATTGAAAGGAATTTAATTGACTGTTTTTATCGTCAGATTTATAAATCTAGAAATACCACATTTTTTAATTGAGTAAGTTCTATTTTTCAAAATAACTATTAGAACTGTTTGACTTAGTAACGTTAATATAAGCATCAACATGACCTGTTATTTGCTTACCACTAAGGATTTATATAAATTCTAGATTGTTTTAGGTAATAATTTTAGAATCTTTTGGATTAAAAATAAATTACCTGTATTTAAAGTTAAAAAGTGTACCTTCATTTATATTGATTATGTCTCTAATATGTATAAGAATTAGGTATTTTCAAAATTGTAGAGTATTTTCTATGGAGTATTGTATCTTGTTAAGTTTAACTCCTATAATAATTTGTATTACAGTAATCTAGTATGTATTGTGTTAAGATTTATTTTTCTATATTTATAAAAGAGGATGTTTGTATATATATGTTTGAAGTTTATGCGCTGCCAAACCATCCAACCGATCGCCATGAAACTTTAGGATGTTGTCCTGTATACTCCCGAGATGGTTTCTGTGAAGTTTGATGCAGATCCGTCCACAGGGTCCCGCCTCACGGGCTCCTAAAGATCCCATGTTATTCAAATGGAGAATCTGAATCGTTTACAAAAAACATATGACTGTGTGGTTCAATGTAGTTTCACATGCCATAAGCAGATTGAAGTTCTCACAACAACAGTACTGTTTAAGTTTTGATTTATTGTAGTTCTACATTTCACCTTGAGAGTGTAGCACACACTACTTTTACTTGATCAGGTGATCTGTATTTGGTGTTAACCTTTTTTCTTCGGTAATTAAAATATGTGGTGAAACATGAAAATAAAAAAAAATTATTTGTTTTGCAGTTTACTTTTTATGACATGCCTCCTAAAAAATCGAATTGCTTTATTTTGGTATGTCAATGAAAAATGAAAGGCGAGACATCATCCACCGGGTTCAGCTAGTATATTATAAAATTAATAAAAACTGTTGTTATGTAAATGGGAATGAAGAAATTTTATTTTAATAAACCGAAATTAATCAGAACTGATTTCGAAACTAAAATAAGATCTTTACTAGTAATTAATTATTTTTATAGTATTGACAAGTGTTTAAATCATTATATTGATAACCTTCTTTATGGTGTTCAATTTAAATTTATTTATGTTAATTTTTAATGGTAATTTTTGTATAATTTAACTATCTTACGTCGTGTAAAATCTTTTGAACTGTCTTGTTATAGTATAGTTTTAGTGTCTTCTCATGCTACATGCATAATAGATTATGTACTTTAGAACACTCATAATTTGTAGCCCTACGTTATTTTGACGATGCCTACGCAATCAAGTGTATATTGTTCTGGAAAATATATATTTTGAATGTTGAACTTTTGATGTCAAGTGACACATTTTGTAGTTTTTTTGTCGATATACGGTAATTTGCCAGCCCAATGTAGAATGTCTCCATGCTAATTGACATCTGCAACGCATACGTGAAATCCCAAAGGCACATTAGAAGAAGGGACAGTCCATATTAAACTCATTGATAATAGAAAGGCATGCAGGACAGCTACAAGTCTGCTACCCCTCCAGTAACGACCACTTCCCCTCTCATCCCCACTAATACTACCATATTGCTCAGTAATGATTTATATATGGGGCCGTTTAAGGTTCAGTTGAGCCATTGCTTGCTCTCCCCAGTTCTTGCCTCCTCTTTTTATTTACTTTTCCACAGTTCTCCTCCACGTAACTATTGGTCTTCCACATCTTCTACCTTGTGGCTTGCAATCAATTGCTTGTCTACTGATGTTGTTCTTCCGGAGAGTGTCCAATCCAGTTAAATTTTCATGTATTGATTGTCGCTGTTATTGGATCTTGCCCACATCTTCTCCATAATTCTTCATTTCTGATAGTTTCTGGCCAGTAGATTTTCCGGATTATTCTGAGGCAGTCTTTATTTTGTATTACACCAAATAATTTTTCACAAAACGTTTTCTTAATACTTAAAACACATATTTTTTCTATCTATACTTGCCAAAAATAGCAGAGGAAGATGAAATAGGCAAAAACACTAAAATGACATTAGTGTTCATCAACAAACAAAACATCAAGTTAGCTCAGGCTATAGGGTGCCTCGTAAAGTTTCAGTGGCAACGAAAACTTTGTCCTGATTCCATTGAGATATGGAACTGTCCAGTAGTGATGCATTTTACACTTGTTTACATGCTACCGATATGTTTATTGCTGCTTCTCTTTGTTTCAATGGAAATGCGTAGTTACATTAGTTATCTCTACCAAAACAAACATTTGTTCAATGATAGTTTATAATTTTAATTTAGAACAGAATTAAAATGGTTTATGTATGTAATAATAATTACTTTGTATTCTATTTGTATCCTATTGCATTATATTGTCTTTCTACTTTGAGCTTTTTAGCAATAATATCAAGTTGAAAAAATCTAGTAAGTCATAGCTACAATAATTGGTTATAAAGTGCAAACACTATATTAATCCTGTGTTATGTTGAAAGTAGGTAAAAATTTGAAATTTTTACTGCATTTGCTCACTGAATTTAGAAATATGATAAGTATGACTTTTTAGAAATAACTTTTAAGGTAAATGGAATGACAGTATTACGCGTTGCAATTAAATACGAGTACGAAGTACGTGAACACACTCGTATACAGTGTGTTCAAAAAGTACAATGCCAGTTGAATATTATTTAGACCGTTACGGATAAAGGTACAAAACTTTAAACATCACTGACTCACATAAAAAACTACTTTACCATGTATTAAGTGATCCATTACCTCCATAGGGGGGCAGCCTACTAGGAGTCAAAAGAAAATCTTAAATGTAAACATAGGTCCATGTGCATACCAATTTAAAGGTATTAATTAGTAGAACATCATGCCGCAAATTAGATATCAAAAAGTTAATTGTATGCAAAATGGCAGCACTCGAAAGTTTCAATACTGATATCATGAGTGTGTTCAAGAATGACTTTTTTATAATGTAACCATATCAGATAAATCTACAAAACTTCACACATAATTACTGTATACAAAATCTACTTTAGGATGTATTCAGTGTCCTGATTTTCTTCTATAGGAATGGTCTACGAGGAGTTAATAGAAAAGTTTAAAAGTAAGCATAGATTGTTGTGCAGTTTTATAGGGCTGGTTAAGCATAGAAAAATGCCGCAAATCGCACTTCAAAAGCTTTATCCGTCACAAAACGGTAGTGGTTTAAAATCTTGCACATAAGATCGGTACTGAAAATGTTGAGCACCGCTATTTTTTGTTCAGGATCAATTTTTTGAGATCTAATTTTCAGTTTGATATTCTACTAGCTAAGACCTTTAAAATGGTAAGTATATCGACCTATACTTACATTTAAAAGGTTCTTCCAGCTCCTAATGAGCCCCCTCCCCCCTACGAAGGTAGTGGACCACTGAATACATGGTAAAATAGCTTCTTATATCCATCATCAATGTGCAAAGTTTTGTGTAATGGTCTAAACAATATTTAACCGTCCCCAAATTTTTAGAACACCCTGTATTTTACTTTATAGGATCCTCTATATACCAAAACTACATGTTTGAAAACTGAATACTTACATATGTCTGAAAACGTTCACATATTAAATACTAAAAAGTTTTAAGACAGAAGCATAGCATAATAATAACTATACAAATTAACTATAAAAAATACTTAGTTAGTTTATTTAGTAAAATGATTATATTTTAATGGTTTTTTTTCAAATTAACCTTCTTAATTACTATTTTATTACACCAAAGAAATTCTTAATTTTTATTATACATGCTCTAGAAATATTTACGAGAAATTAAGAAGCTTACTAGAAAAATATTTTATCTTGTAAGAGTTAATTTTTTATATTTTATGCTTAAAATACATTTCAGTGAGCGTTCATTATTCCCACAATAATTAATGTATATTTACAATAAAAAATATAAAAAGGTTTAGATAAGACATGAAATTTTAATTTTTTTTATACAAATTTGAAATATGGCACTGACAGTTATTTGTATTAAGACATATCATGTCCGTTATTCATTTCGATACACGTATTTTCTTCTATTACACGACTTAGGTTACCTTATTTAAAACATAATTTCTATTGTAGCTGAATTTACAACTATTCTAAAAGCACTTCGACATTTTGTTGTTATTTGTATTTTCTATAACATTTTAATTCAGTGTACTGTAATGAATAATACACCGTCTTAAAAAGCTCTGTAATGAGATGTTTATTATGTTGAAAGATTTCCTTTTAAATTTTACTTTTTATCAAATTTTAGTAAAATATATTATATTTATTTGAGGAAAAAACTAAAATCACTTCTATACGGGGTTGGGGAAAGGTATGCAATATAATTATTTTAGAAACTGTTGAAACAGAATTTAAAGCCATTTGAATTTGGATATTGCACATTTTTAATGTTGACCACTATTTGTTCGATATAATTTGTCGAATGATATAATCACATAGTTAAATTTGATAAGGCATGAATGTCTGTACGTAAATGTCTGTAATTTGACACAATCTGAATACTTATCGTACAGAAGACTAACCCAAATGTGTTGTGTGGTACCATGAAACATTCCATGGATAGAGTGAACAGAACAAAATACTTTATAAATCTGATTAAACATTTTAAAATATATTGGTAGGGTTTAAAGTATTGTGATTTAATTTGATACATGGCTTTAATTATTATTAATTACGAGTGATAATTTAAAATCCTAATTTTGTATTTATAGCTTGTATACAACAGCCCAACTAGTTAATTCAGTAGCAATAATTTGTTACCACAATACAAATTATTAGTAGTTTCACAATTATTTTATATTATAATATTATTCAATTTAATTGTATCCATATATAAAATTTTTGTACATGAATATATAAATATTTTTAAATAGTAATTAAGTTTTTAATAATTAATATTTTAACTAATTAACGTTCTTCTTCTTAGCTAATAATTAAGAGGCCTTCTTCTTTAACTCATCTTATTCGCACGTCACAGAGAGACATATATGTGTTTATGGATTCATTTTCAAGATAAAAAGAGAAAGATTATTTCTTCGGATCAATATGTCCTTAAAAATAATCCATACTTCATTTATCCTTGACTTTTTTATAAGATTTTTCCTTTTTTTACAAACAACATTAGTTACTCGATAAACCAGGAACTTATTGATAACAATAAAAATATTCTCTGGAGAATATATTAAAACCTAATGAGTTATTTACCCAACGTTCATTTTGACTTTATTGATATATGTAATTACAAACTACTTATATTCATACAAACATTTTAGTAGTATAAAACAGATGGAGTTGTGCTACTATTTCTTGAACTAAAAAAAATGTCCTCAGAAACCCATTAACAATGTTTTATTCAAATTAAAATGATGCTTCACTGGTGAAAATTTAGTCATAATTTATGTACCTGTTAAAATTCCATTTTGAATATTTGACGCAAACATTTTTAAGTTAAACAGATTGGAGTTATTGGAGTAAATGTTGTAGAAGACCGTAAACTTGAGTGTTAAAAGCTGTAGAGTTTACTAACAATATTGCTAACCTTAACTGATCTTACTAAGTGTTATATAAAACAAATATTTCAAAAATACTGTTTCACCCAATATATGTTAATATTCTGGTAAACTCACTTAACTATTCACAGTAACGCCTCACGAGATATTTTTCAGTACTTTTTCCTAGTAATTAATAAAGAAATAATAAATATATTATAAGCTTAAGTTCAAAATGGACGTTTGGTGGCTTAAAAGTATTGTTTATAAGCTTCTAAGTAGATTAATTGCACTTAGTCTTACTATAAATACAAGCATATAGCTCTCCTGGTCATATTTCCGGTTCAGTACATACAGGTAAACTAAGTCTTATAATGGTTTGTCTGTGGAAGAATATTACATTTTGCGTGCTCCAGCATTTATCGTATCATTAGAACATAAGCCACTTTTGTATTTTATATTTTCTTTTTATCCTGAAATCATTCTTACGCCTATTTGTCACTTTTTTTAATCTACCAGTTCTAGTAATCTAGCAATCTTGATTAATCAGATTTCTTCATCATTATATTCATCAACATAAAATATTTTGTAATAACTAGTTGTACCTGTTGTCATATTGTTATCCGTTTCCATTTGTTTTTGATTATTTTATATTGTTGCATCATATAACTGTTTCACCGTTTAAGTTCCCACTGGTTGATCTTTATTGATATAAAATAAAAATATTTACTTTCAATAATCTGAGACTATAAATATATAAATGAATTAAATTCCAGATTACTTCAAACCACTTTGATCATAATTTAAGTCTATAAATATACCAGTATAAATGTTTGAAATCCATTGCTCTCAAACCTCATTCACATTATTATTTTTCTTAAAATTCATTGCATATTTCAAACATTTTAACAAATAATTCAGCAGTTTTATATCATATTATTCGAACTAGCAAATAACGGAAACAAATTTATCAATTACTCTGTCTCGAAAACATACATATGAGTTTAGAGGTAATTCAGTAATTAGTAACAAGTGACGGATTTATTTAATGTGTATATAAAAAGAGCTATTCATTATCCAATTACGAAATATTTTTATGTTAGTAAATATAATATGAAAGGCTTGTTATGGCAGCTTGCCGTTGTTTAATACCAGTTATTGCTTTAGTTTGATACTTATATTTGATAATAAACATTATGACTAAAAGTTTTCATTACTGTGAAAAAAATTTTTATACTTATTACTAACTCATTTACCACAAACCATCCACTGTTTTTTGCCTTAAATTATTAACTAATGATTTTTTTAAGTTTTAAATTTAATTCCCATGAAATATAACAGTGATGTTTTCCCTGTTATATTTAATATACAGGGTGAATGGTACGTGGTGTTTAAAAATTTATTGGATTAAATCACATGCTTGGGGCTACCTAAAAACGCAAATTTCAGTTTTATATGCCAAATGGTTAGTGTGGTATGTTCAAATTAAGATTTCTTTTTAAATCCTGGACCTAACCATAAAAAAGCTTTATTACTTACTCAAAAAATCATATTTTTAAAACTATGACACCATTTTTGAAATCTACATTAAATTTTTTTAACAAGAATAAAGAGCTAATAGCCTGAATAAATTAAGGTTGATACTTAAAATGATGCGTTAAAGTAAAGAAATCATGTTTTTGTAAAATTTTAAACAATGTTTTACGCGTAGTTACTAAATTATGGTAACGGATATAATGTGTCAAACCATACAGAAAACTGTATAATTTAATGTTCTTTCCAGTGATATGATTTTGTTTGTATTATCGTACAATTTTCTATTTTTTATTATTATTTGAATAGAAAGAAACACAGAGTGGTTAAAACATTTTAAGACTATCTTACTAGCCAGCAACTAGGACTGGACATTCAAATAACGTTATGTAATTAAAAACACATGTAAATCAGGGACGAATGGGGTTTTAACCACAATTCTTAGACACGGCATACACCCCAACCTTATCAATAGTTTTGTCTGTTGTCCTTAATGACTGGGAAATTCCACTACCTGCTTAGTTTAACAAAAGTTAGTTTCTTTTAAAGCAAACTTATCACGAGGAAAACTGGAATCCATTATCTGTTTACTCTTTAGACCGGGTCTGTGTATAATCTATTCAGTTCTGTAGCATCATGGAGTTCACTACAAGAGAATATGCAGAAATGCATTTTGTTTATGGATTTTGCAATGGCAATGCACTTGCTGCGCAAAGAGAATACAGTTTAAAGTACCCAGATCGAAAAACTCCCAGCCCACAGGTGTTCACTAGACTTTACCAGAGGTTAGGGGAAAGTGGAAAAGTTCAAAGAAAGTCTTCTGAGGTAGGTCCAGTCAATTATGATGTAGGTGTTGAAGAATTGATTCTAAATACCTGTCAAGAAAACCCAGAGAGTAGTAGTAGGGCAATTGTGGCTCAACTAAATATTTCACAGATATTCTTCATAGAAACAAGTTTCATCCATACCACTTCACGCCTGTACAAGCACTTGAAGCTCAAGACTTCGCTCCTCGTGTTCAGTTCTGTAGATGGTTGCTCAAAATATTGAGCAGTATCATTTCTTCAAAAAGATCCTTTGGCCAGATGAGGCCATATTTACAAGACAAGGAATCTTTAATACATATAATATGCACATGTGGGCGGAAGATAACCCAAGAGCAACTAAAGAACGATTGTTTCAAAGGAGATTTCACATAGTATTTGTTTGTATGGTTTTGGGTAGTAGGTGAAACGCTTATTGGCCCATATTTTTTCGAGGGAAACCTTAACGGGGAACGCTTTTTGGACTTTTTATAGCACAGTCTCCCTTTGCTGCTAGACCATCTCAACCATCATTTTCCAACAAGATGGAGCTACACCGCATTTCATCGCAGGAGTGCGTCACTGGTTAACGCTCAATTATCCTATATGGATTGGACGAGGTGGGACCGTACCGTGGCCAGCTAGATTGCCGGACCTTAGTACCATGGATTTCTGTGTATGGGGATGGATGAAACACAAAATTTTATTCTGCACCTATCAACACAGAACATGAACTGAGGGAGAGAATAACTGCGGCTGCTGAAGTAGTGCGCCAAGAAGTCTCTACAAAAGTGACAGTTCAACAAATGCGCAAGAGAGCACGGGCCTGCATCAAAAATGGAGGAAGGCAGTTAGAACAACATTTGTAAATCTTTTTCTTTCAAGTTGACATTTTTTTCAATTATTTTTACGAATGTAATTAGTATGTTATGTCAAATCAAAGTATTATAATCTTTCGTGTAATAAATAGTCAAAGCTTTAATTTTTCTGCAAACTGTGGTTTAATTTAGTTTAACCTAACGTTTTCGATGACGAAACAAAATAATTAAAATCACAATTATACCATTGAAAATAACATTAAATTACGCAGTTTTCTGTATGGTTTGACACGTTGTGTCAGTTATCATAATTTATTAACTACGCGTAAAACATTGTTTAAAATTTTACAAAAACATTATTTTTTTACTTTAACGCATAATTGTAAATACCAACCTTAATTTACGCATCTTACTAGCTCATTATTCTTTTTGAAAATTTAATGTAGATTTAAAAAATGGTGTCACAGTTTTAAAAATATGATCTTTTGAGTAAGTAATAAAACATTTTTATGGTTAGGTCCACGATTTAAAAAAAAAAATCTTAATTTGAACATACCACACTAACCATTTGGCATATAAAACTGAAATTTGCGTTTTTAAGTAGCCCCAAGCATGTAGTTTAAGCCCTTAAATTTTTAAACACCACGTACCATTCACCCTGTATATAAAGGATAAAAATAACATTTAAATAATATGTTTACATAAGCTGATTAAATAGTCGCTAAGAGTTGTGTGATGAAAGGCAAAGAATATATCTGATGAAACTACATAATATGTGCTTCTCACCAATGTATGTGTATTTTACAACCCGTATATGTCACGTACAATATGTATGAGCCTAACTAGTTTTTGAGGATCAAAATACTTTACTCTTTATTGCTCCCAACGCAAGTATAACACTCATACTTCTTTATTCTTAGTTTTTAAGGATAGTGATTTTAAGTCAAGGATTTTAAAAATACGTTTTATAAAACATTAAAAAAGTTTAGCTGCACTAACGAAATTAATATCAGTTGAATATCATACTATAATTCACTGGCACTAGATGTAAACGTGACTTCATCTAAATTATATAATTATCTCAAAATATGAGCTAGTGAAAAAATCCATTTACTAACAATATAGATCATTTTATTTGTCAAATTTTGTATAATCGACTAATGGATTTTTCCGCTTTGCGGGATATGAGTGAAGCTCTGACACACGGTGTTGTCAAGAGCACATAGAAACAACATAACGTTAAACAAATAAGAAGAAAGAAAACTTTACAGAACAATATTACTCGCACTTAAAGTTATTTAAACAAATGAGATATTATTGGACAAGTGTGGATGAAGTATTAAAACGTGACGACCTAGCAATACATCAAGACGTTCTTTTAAGGTTACAGGTGGGTTATATTGTGACAACATTGGTCGTAAGCATTCCTAACCTCCAAAACGTTCCAACTTTTGCTGTAAGAGTACTCTGATATCAAGTTAGCAGATTCATCCAATGGACTGTTGTATTAAACATTTTAAAGTTTTAAAGGTTGAAAGTGACTAATCAATGATTCTTTACTGAGTAGTAACTTTATTCAATAAAGTATCATTGATTAAACTATTGATACAATTGGTAATCATTTTCATCACCTCCATAGAGTTTGAATATATGGAGGTGTGGTAGTTAAATCCATCCATAGATTTGACTTTAAGGAGCATGGACTTAACTTTGATTGAACTGAAATGACACATGCGTGATTGATAAATACCGCCGAGCAAATTAATCTCTTTAAGAATACTTGGACAATGAATATCTAATATATTATTTTTCATGAGAAACCAAGAAGAATACAAGTGGATGGAAGAGTATGTAATCTAATTCTCAATGCCAAAAAATGACAGATAGTAGTGTCAATCTTCATATAATGTTTTAAAATAATTTGTTTTTACTTTAATAAATATTTATAAGTATTTCTCATTTATTTACCTTTTTGTAAAAATATATTATCAAACAAATGTTTTACATATTCACGTAATATCTATCCTATTGAATAGATCAAACAAAACTGTATTTAAATAGTAATGTAAAACATAAATGTATAGTATCTTTAGGGGTGCATTAATTTTGAGAAGGATTTAGCAATCATATCTTAATGATCTAAAAAAACTGTGCAGATTTTTTTATAAATATCAGACATATTACACATGTAATTTGCTATAAAGTGTACAGTAATATAGATATAAGCACTCTTACACAGAATGAAGGAACTGGGATTGGTGCTTACTTATGTTCCTGCAGGATATAAGGGACTGAGACAAATATGTTATAAAGCCTTCCGGATCCGTTTTACCAAAAGAGAACTTCCTTTCCTTTGTTAGTATTAAACGATTTATTCATCGTAATTTATATTAAAAATTACATAACAACTTGTGACTATTAGATGTAATGTTATTTAGTTAATGGGATTATTTAAAAACAAATAATTATATGTTTTTTTTATTTAGTAGTAAAAATGTTTTGTAATTGTATTTGCTCTTATTAAAACAAAGCAATAAATTAGCAATTTATTTGAAACAGATTGAATCAACTGTTTATATTAAACTGAAACGAGAACAATTTATATAATACTTTACAGTAATATACGATCTTCAAAGTGATTATAAAATGTTAACGGTTAATTTTCAATGAACTAAAAGTATAAAATTGTACATGTCTCCAACTTTATTTAATAAATAAATTGTACATGTAGTACATTTTATTGCATTACCTATTACAAAATAGTACAAGAAATAATTTTTTTAAATGTTCTTTAAAAATTTAATTTTTAAAAATATTAATAAAACTGGCAGCAACCTATCTAAATAGGCTTCATTAATTTACACTTAAATGTGTCCAATACTTTGTTTCCAAACAAGTGTCCAACAATTATGTGTCCATATATATATATATATAGGTTAAATTTAGTATGTCCTACTACATTTTAGTTTACAACAGTACCAGTTTGATACTAGGCTACATCTACATGGTGGGACAAATAAAGAAAATGATTGAAAATCCTGTTGCTATATATATTAAACTCTTGTTATTGTAATTCTTATGTTGCCGAGAGAAACTTTAAATACAGGTAAAATTCGCATAATTATCAAAGCATCCTAAAACAGTACAGAAGTGAATCAATATCAATGTGCTGTTACATTGTCAATAAGGATATAATTACAAATTCACTAAAAATCGTGCAAAAGTTATGGTTTTAGCATTCATGTAGATAATAGGGGAACAACCCAAATATACCATTTTTATCTAATGCCAACACCCTTGTTAATTGAAACAACCAGATATTGCACATCAGCATGTTGGTATGATACAAAATTTAAACTCTACTATTGCTATGGTCGAATTGTACAATATTATCAAAGATACGTTATAATATAATTTCACCCACACACATTGTTTATTGGCTAAATAAGAATATCAGAGTAATTTTCATGAATCACTAAAAATATACATTACAATCAGAACAAGTTACTTTCAGCCTATTGCCTAAGCTCTTAGTGCAAACACCGCACATCGCCATTTTGAGGTCAGGATCAATTATGAGCAATACAAATTTAATTAGCACTGCTAAGAAGCCTGTTCTTAAATTATTCTAGAACCATGCTCGATGCAGCTTGATACAATTTTCTTGCGATAACCTAAGAACCTTGCTTGTAGGCCAATGGCTTGAAGTTTGGTCTATTCCTGGAACCTGTAATTATTAAATCAAAGTATCCAAGATGTCCGAAATATAGTACTGTATGGGCACCAGTAAATAACCTTAATTGGAGAGCTGATACTAAATATGCTGGAAATCTAAGGTTTGATTGAATGGACACAAATTTCTCTTTGACTAGCCCATCATTTGTAAATACAACGTTATTTTATATCTCATCCACACGTAGTATCTTGATTAAATATCGATGTATCCCAGGTCTAAAAGGATTCAATTTTTGTAAAGAATACCTGGCTTATCCATACCTCCACGTCTTATCGTTGTGTCCATTCTCAAGTGTAATTATTCCTACAACCTACACATCTGCTTTGAATAAATGCTTGTTCAACTTATTCTTAGTGAAATTTGACTATGTATATTAGGATAATATTTAATGTAGTAACTGACGTTTCAATATTTTGTTCAATTTTCATGTTTAAATGCTCAATAAATGCAGACACGCACGTATGCACACACACACACACATATATATATATATATATATATATATATATATATATATATATATATATATATATATATATATATATATATATATATATAGCTATTATAATAAGTTATTTTATTGATTTAACTTAAATATATATATATAAATAATACACTAAAGAAAATCTAACTAGGCGTTGTTTAAACAAAACCAAATGTTAGCTATAACTTCTTACACTTTAAAATCTATCATCCAAACATAATAAAATAAAATAAGAAACAGTGAAACCCATTGTTAACTGTTACGGTTTGTAATTATTTGTAGAAATAATTAATCTAACACTGATATAATATTTGTATATGTTTTATAGTAAATGTACTTAATAACACAAATTAATTATACAGCTATGGATTCATCAATATGTACATCGTAAAAAAACATACTTCATAAGGAAAAATGTGTTTAAATTAAATATCGCAGATGGGGAAACGAATCAAAGATAAGCTAAAAAGAGTAAAAGTCAAAGCACATATTTTCTGGCTGATACATCTTTTCAACAAACATTTTTTGGATTTTTTTATGGAGAAACTATGCAGGTGGAATGTTACATATCTTTGAACACCAGTCTTCAAACCAAAATGTTTATCGCAGAGAAATTTCTTTCATAATTTATAGACGAAACTTCAATCAATTGATGGCAGGTTTTATGTAAAACGTTAATCAACAAAAGAATTCAACAGTGGCAACAGTTTTTGTCTTCTTATACTTTTTTTGTTTTAAGCAACATTTTAATAATTAATTAAGTACGCTTAAAATTATTAGTACTGTATACTATGTGAAATAGAGTAGTAAAAGGTTCATGTAGATTTTATTTTTTAATTAAGTAGATAAAATTATTCTGTGATAATAGTCAATCTGTGAATTCTATGTTTTTTTAAAAATTAAAACACGTTTCATCCCCATTCCTAAAGTAAAAACCCGCTTTAGCCCGGGTGAAATTTTAAGGTAATAAATGAAATTTTCAATAAAATTGACTTTAATTAACAAAAATTTCACATGGAAACAGCTCCATAGGCTTGTAGAAAATCTCCAATGCAATGGTATATATTATAATTCTAACGTATCCAATGGTAAATTTAGTAAGTATAAACATTGTTTAATACTTACAAGTATTAATTCTTACATTTAAGAATAGATTCCGTAAAAGTAATTACATTAACAATTTAAAAAATGGATTTGTTACCACCAATCTATATCATTATGTTTACATATATAAAATTAAATTGTTTTGTAACAAAAATATCTGTAATTATTGTTTATAAATGGTCAAACGAAACAATGAAAAAATAGTTATTGCTACTATGGTAAACAATTAGTTTGTGACCTCGACATTGTCTTGAGTAATTAACTGTTCATCAAGGGTGCTAGGTTTGTGGAGGGGTGGGAGCTGTATTCCTCCCCACTACATGATGGTGCCCGAAGTCGAAGGCTCACATTCATCACACAGTCATTGTAGCTTAAACTAATTTACTGGTGAAGCCCTTGCTTATTGAGGACTGATGGGTATTGGCCTAACTGAACCCTCATATACCTTCTACACTGGAGATCACACATCCCCTCCTTCTAGGATAAACAGTTATGTTGATATAAGGCCTGTAGTGGTAGGTGATTGATGCCAATGCACAATATCCGACGACGTAGACACAGTTTGCCTGACATCCATCTTAGTATTTGAACCAAAGAAATTCACAAGGTGTTGGTATATACGTCCAATAACCTAGCTAAATGATCTTGAGTTAATATTAATAATTTAAATAAATCCACTATATTTAAGTATATTTATTCACCAAATACTATTTTTACCATATTTTATTTTTGCATTTACTTTAACAACGAGTCTAACTCATATTCACATGCATGCTGTGCTAATTTAGAGTTCTTAGTTTCACGTTTCCGAGTGTTTTTCTTGTGTTCTTTTACATGTACCGTCAAAGGACGTTTGGTTTTTAACCTATGTATTCTCTCTTACATTCATACCTTATGCGAGAGAATTGAAGTTTGAAAGCGATAGAGAATGCATTAGTGAAACAAAGGTACGAATACGTAGGTCCTCTGACAGTGAACACAAGGAGAATACTCGGAAAAGCGAAACCAAAAATATAAACTAGCATATGGGAAAATTAGAAGGACTAGTTGGAAAAGTCAAACTAAACATTTAAGAATGTAATACCTCCAACGATCCAATGCATTTCAAACAACCTTAAAAAAAGGATGAATTTTCTATTTATTTTACTCATGTTTTTGCAATGAGAGCTTAAATTGAAAAGAACACGTCCTTTAACATCCTCAAAGTAACTCTCCAAAAGGTTCAGCGAACCGTCATTTGGTAAATGTATCCTTTGAACCACATCATGGTTCCAAGAGATACTTTGAGTCAAACGACCTTTCCGTTTAAAAGTGAATATTTTATAGGCCTCGGCATATTTTTAATGAATGTTCACAACGTGAGTAACTTTTTTGGATTTAATTAAAAATATCAAGTTAAGTAATGTTATTAAACTAAATGGGTAATTGTGTATGCGGTAAAACTCGATACGACATTTCACGTGACAATAATTTTCAAATTGGCTGCATGTATTTATACTCGATTCACTTGTTGGGGGTTTTGCCCCCAAACCCCTTATCGTTGTATGCATCAAGGCTACATAAGATTATCATAAAGTAAACCAAGCTAGTTTCTGTTCAAACTGATCATGAATGGTATCAAATTAGTTCAGGGTTGGTAGCCCATATGTTAACAGATGTTACCCAAGTTCATCAAGCCTGCTACCAAAGTCCGAGGTTGGGACTAGACCTCTATACTACCTAATCTTACGTAGATCACTGTCCTAAGTCCTTGAAGGGATGCCTGGGTCCATGGTAGGTCCGTAATATATCATGAATGCTACCTAATTTGATCACGTATTCTACCCAAGTTAATCACGGTTTACCAAGTAAATTACAGGGAAACGTACAATAATCACGACAGTTACCTAAGTTGAACACGAGGACTATCTATGTTGGTCACGGGAGGGCTACCCAAGTTAATTACGGGGGCTACCCAAGATGATAATGGTTGGTTACCCAAATTTATCAAGTTAATCAGGAAAGGGCTGCCCAAGTTGATAGTGGGGTAGGGTATCCCCTCAGCTTATCATGGAGACTACCCAAGTTAATTATGCTTCCAAGCCATTATAATAAAGGAGGGTTACAAGAGTCGATTAAGGTGGCTAACCAAGTAGATCACGGGTGTTGCTCAAAATGATCAAGGGTGCTACCCACGATGATCAAGGGTGCTACTAAAGTTGATAGTGGATACTATCACATTAAATTATGTTGGACTTACCCCAGCTTAATGTTAATCGAAGGGGCTACCCAAAATTATCAGGGGTGATTTACCTTGGTTGATCACGGGGGCGAGCTGAACTTGATTAAGGGGGAATACCTACATTGATCAAGCGTTGCTATCTAAGTTGATTATCAGGAGCTTTCCAAGTTGATCACAGGCTACACAAGATCATTACGGGTGGTTACCAAAGTGGATCACGGGGGACTATAAAATATCATCATGGTGGGCTACCTATGTGGTCGCCAGCCGGTTAACCTGATTGATCAAGGGGACTACCCAAGATGATTATCCAAGTTGATCAGTTGATCACAGGGGCTAAGCAAGGTCACTACGGGGGTTGCCTAAGTTGATGAAAGGATGCTACCAAAGTTGATCAAAGGAGAAGGTAAACGGAGAGGTCAAGGTAATGAAATGAAGGGGCGAAGTTAGAACTGTAAAGTCCTCTTTAACAATTAACCCCAAAATCAAAGGTAAATAATGGAAAAGGTTTTAAGAATCCAGCTTGTTATAATAATGCTGAAATTAGTGGATATATTCCAAAAAAATTACACGTTTTTGACAAAAAACTCAACTTTACCGACTGTTTGTGAGGTAAGTGTAGTTTATAGAGCATAGAGGTATATAACCATTTCCAATATTATAACGGGTGTCTAACAAAGATGATCACCAGGGGGTTTTCCGAGTTGATAAAAAGCTACCAAGTTGACCAAGAGTTGTTATCAAAGTGGGATCATGGGGGAATTGAAAACCATCACGGGGGCCTAAGTGGTTAAAGGTCAGCTTAAATGGGGGTATATATTAAAAGGTGTCCGGACAGTTGCGGACACAGACAATTGGGGACACGTCTTAAAAGCGGACAATTGCGGACACTAGGGATTAATGCTACCTGACAAGGGTTTGACAGGTCTCTACAAATATTACAGAATACCTCTAGACCAAAACAACAGATGACTCACGGGGGTGAAATACCAGGATAGGGGCGAGGGAGGCCACTGGTATTTTTCAGTTTGCTTTCTACCATCACAGTGTTAACATAGTTCGGTATGGAAGTTACTACTACGGAAAGGGGGAAACCTTGTGTTCTTTATAAGGGTTACGCGTATCATAAGTTTAGAGAATCGAAGGCAGGGGTTGTTATGTGGCATTGCTTACGTGAAAAATCGAGTAATTGTAAAGGATTGATGCGGTCGAAGATCGAAGAAGTGATATATGTGTCCGAACATGTGTGCGCCCCACCTGATGATGCAGCTGTGGAAGTGAAGAAGCAAGTACATAATTGCAAGAAGAGGGTAAATCGAGAAGAAACTACCAAGTTATCTGAGATATACACCGATGAAATGGGAAACCTTCATAATAAAGGTAGAGGTCTATTCTTTTATTTATTACAGTTTTATATTTATCATAAAAGATTTTCAAGTGTTTCTTGTACAAGTTTTCTGAAAAACTTGATTAGAAAACTAAATAATATATTTTTCACCATACTACAATGAAAACAGGTGTTTTACATACCTAATAAGTGGGCTGAAAGTTGCGTTTTCTTGACCTCGTCGAGAAAGACTCGCCGGGAAAGTAAAACAGCTGATCGTATAGTCAAAAAATCCTGAAGTAATTGCATTCATTGTCATGGCGACCAACAAGACAATTAAATTTATGTTTTCACTTTTGTAAAACAGCTGATTGTTTAGTCAAATAATAGTGATTAGATTATGTTAGAAATATCATCGCAGTAAAGCTCTGTAGGCTAGCCTGTAAGCTGAGAAAATGTCGTATGTTTTTAAAGATTGAATCTGCTTGGTATTGAGAAACTTATCTTTATACTAATTACATTTTTTTTATTTCAGGTTATGACTTTGTGACAAAATTGCCGAATCCAGAATCTTTGAAGAGAAACTTACGGAGAGAGAGAAGTAAGGCAAGGGGAAATCAGCATTAGCCAAATCATTTTCGCGAATATAATTCTCAATGAGGACATCTTAAAAATGGGCGATGGAAGCGGTTTTCTCCTTTCTGATGACGGACAAGAAGAACGAATAATAATTTTCTTTGCAGGTTATTAATCTTAAAAATTAAAAAAATATGTAAAGATATTATGAAATGTTGCAGGTTCATGCGGAAGCTTCCGACCATAACAATCCAAAACTGTCAGAGTTCTTCGACTACTTTATAGAGACATGGCTTGAGAATGACCAAATACCCATCGAAATGTGGAATTGCTACGGCAAAAGGCACAGAACAACAAATGCAGTAGAAGGGTGGCACAACAAAATAAACACATTCATTGGTAACACTCACCCTAGATTTAACACGCTAGTGGATTGTTTGAAGAAAGAAGCTGAAAACACAAACTGCGTGTTCATGAAGATGGAACTAAATTTACAAGGGAAGAAGAGGAAGAAGCAATACATGAAACTAGATAAAAGGATAGAGAGAACTGTACAGGTGTATGAAGAGAAAAAAATATAAAATCATTTTTGAAGACCGTTTCGCATATCCAAAGATTAGAGTAGATCCAACTGTTGGGATTTGACACAACACTTTGAGTGTAACGAAATGTATATAATTGTAAATACTTATAATGACAAAGCCTAATTAACAAATATTAGGAATTAGTAGTTATAAGGAATGACGAAGCCTACTTAAGCTGATTTTAAACACGCCAAAATGATTTTACCGTTTTCACAGTCCAAAGCCTATGTAAAGTGTGATGGAAATCAGTCTTAAAATCATATGATTTTAACCATATATCATATATGTATCCGTTCTTTAGGTGGAAATCAGTCTCTTTCCAGAACGTGTCCGCAATTGTCCGGCAGTGAAATATTTGTAGAGACCTGTCAAACCCTTGTCAGGTAGCATTAATCCCAATTGTCCGCTTTTAAGACGTGTCCCCAATCGTCCGTGTCCGCAATCGTCCGGTAATCATATTAAAAAATCACAATTTTTTACAGAAAACTTAACTTTTTGTGAGGAAACGATAGAATATACCACAAAAGTGTATATAAAACCTTTTTTACAGAATTCAATTGTTAATTTGAATAAATCGTTAGGTGTTTCGAAAACTAAATATTAAAGATTCTGAAAAATACAAACTTCAACTGTCAAACAGATAAGCGTTTTCTCATCAGCAATTTAGAATTTTTTTGGATTATGAAAAGTGCACAATCTAAATGTATGGAATTTTATTAATATAAAATTTGGAAGTAAATAGTATGTAAGGTTGTAGGTTTCTGGCTTTTTTTAAGTATGCTTAAATAGAAGGAAATTTTTCAAAAAAATCACATGTTTTCGAAAAAAATTAACTTTACCAACTTTTTGAGAGGATAATATAGTATGTACCACAAAAATGTACATAACACTTTTTGTACAGAATTCGATAATTAATTTAAATATTTCATTAAATGCTGTCTAAACTAAATGTTACAGCTTCGGTAAAACAAAGACTTCAACACTGTACACAGGACATTAATTTCACGTCAGCCATTTTGAATTTTTTCTGTTATGAAAAGTAAAAAATCAAAGTTTATAGCAATTTGATAACAAAGTAGTAAAGGAAAACAAATAGTAGGATTTTAAGTGTCTAGACCTTTAAATCACTCTAAAATGGGAGGAACTGTTCCAAAAAAATTACATGATTTTCGACAAAACTCAACTTTACCGACTTTTTGTGAGGAAACTATAGTACATGCCACAATAACATATGTGACACTATTTGTACAATATTTAATTGTTGATTTAAATATTTCATTTGGCGTTACATAAACCAAAAATTACAGCTTAAATAAAACAAAAGCCTATATTGTGCAAACACGTCGGCGTTTTCATGTCAGCTATTTTGAATTTTTGCTAGGTTATGACATTGATTATATAAACCTACAATAGATAAACCATCTAATAGGAATATTTGTGGCAGTAATTTTGTTAGTTTGTGTGGCCCGCAACCATAGCTGGTTTAAACTGCATTACATTTACATGGGGCTACACTAGCGCTCCACAATGGACCACAAAAACAGCTGATTTTTTGAGACTCAAAATTTAACATTGGATGGGAAATCTATTTGTGTATAAAATCAATGGTTATGATCGATGAAAAATAAAATTGTATAGCAGTTTTGATAAAAGAGGAGTTAAGGTAAATAATGTGTAAGGTTTCAGTTCCTTTAATATCTTAGTAAGAAATAAAGTACAAAAACCTAACAAATATATAAGTTTTTGAAAAAAATTAAATTTAACTTTTTTGCGCAGTTATCATCAAAAATACAAAAAAATACACCTAAACAAAATTGTAGGAAATTTAATTAAAAATCTGGAGTATGTTGTCAGATTTGCTCTTTAAACAACCGTTTGCCCACAATCAAGCCGTAAGTAAACTTCTGAATACAATTTAAAATTCCCGACTGCCATTTCAAATTTTTTTGGTGGTTAAACATTTCAAATTTTTGGAATTTTCCCATTGGTTGTTCGGTAAAAGCTACAAGTGTGCCAAATTTCAAGTTTCAAGCGCTCATCTGGAAGTGGGTTAGAATTTGTATACGTGAGTCAGTGAGTGAGTGAGTTACACAGGTAGCTTTATAGATATTAGATATAAAATAATTATTTTGCACTTGAATGTATGTTGTATTTAAAATTTCTACAACTAAAAAATATATAATTTTTTTTTTATTAAATCATTAATATACAGAATATAACTTAATTAAAAATTAAGAATATAGATCATAAAGCTGAGTATTAAAATAAACTGTTCTCAAAATTGGATCGTAAGGAATAAATATCATATACTTCAGCATCGATATATGATAGAAGTACATGCAAGTAGTTCTACTCTTTTCTGACTTTCTGATGTTAACAACTACACTGAAGTTTGTGTCTGGACGAATGTTGTTATGTCTCCTCACCCATTTTCATGTTCCTTAAATATTTCGTATTCTTGTAAATATATGGATTTTCCATACTCACCCAGACGAATATTAATCTTAAAACCATTTGATAATGAGTTAATGTTGTTTCCATGTAGGTTTCATGATGTTTAGAACGGAAATTGCGTTGTGCTGTATTCGAGCTGATCACGGAACCGTCCCATAACATTTTGACATGGTACGGTAGTGTGTAGTGGATGCGAGCGTTGTGGAGAGCATTTTGCCGACAGAGGCCCAAACTGTTGTCGGTTTTTGTCAGACACATCAAAGGAAAAGTAGGGCTAGACGGTCGGCTCGGGTTTGTGATGTGAGGCATGTTCATAACATCCTTCTGTAACTTCCCTACGTAACACTTTACCAATTAGTGCCTAAATCGGAGTTCCTGCACACTCTCACACTACATCTATTACTTAGTTAGAGTCTATGTTGTTTGTTGGTACATTTTTATACTGTAAGATGTAATAAGTTAAGTTTAGTTTTAATATGTTTAAGGTAATTGTAACAAGTTCAGCAGTGGAGTGAAGAAGATGTTCAGATTTTTATTGCGTACGGTATTACAAAAACCAACTTAATTATTTTTCATACCTCATATAAGCTGAAACTTAAAGCCTGCCAATAGCATAATACCCCTATTTCTTCTATGCAGCAGTTTTTCTTTCACCAACGTCTCTCATTCATTTTTTCAATCGTTATTAAATGAAAACAAATATATGGAGCCACTGATATAGTCTGTGAACTAGTCATGCAGGAATTGTGAAACTTTAAACTACTAATAGATTTTTAAATAAAGTGTTTGTGGTCGGTGGTCTGTTGAAAAGATTTTTAATTGTCACATTTGTAGTTTGTTTAATTTTGTAAATATGAAATTTTTATGGAATGTGGTCTGTTGAAATTGTTATTGGTGACACATGTTTGTTTTTAGTATTTTAATTATTTGTATAAAAATATATGGTCTGTGGACTCTTGAAAATTCCATTGTGACATTTGTCTAGTGTTAGTTAAATACGGTGTGTGAGCTGTTGAAATTTGTCATTTGATGTTATATCATTGTCTGTTGTTGTTTTATATATATATATATATATATATATATATATATATATATATATATATATATATATATATATAATATATATATTATTTTTACTATGGTAGAGTGTTGTCGTTGTTGTTGGTTGGTTAAAAAAAGTCTTAGTAGGTATTTTATCTATTTCAAAGTGCCGCCATTTTGAAAATAATTAAAAAATGCTTTTATTTTTTTTATTTCAGTAAGAAAATGGCCAATGTCAATGTGACCAAAGTATAAAGTTTTACCATACAGTGAAGTTACATGTTCAGATTTTTTAAGAGTAAAACTAATATAACAATTGGCTTTAGGAGAACAGTTTTTGTGTACATTAGTAATTGAGTATTTTTTTAGAATATAGGCACCAATAATATTTGTTGGTAATGAAACTGACTTGCTAAAGGGTAGATTTATAAAACTTTGCATCATAATCTCAATGGGTAGGGTGACCATGATTTAATATTGATTTTCACTGCAGCTAATAGTGTTATTTCAAATTTAATTGAGAGAACAATTTTTTTAGCCGTGTTGTCTAGAATCTTATTTTTCTCACTATATAAGTAGGTCACGTTTTATGGAAAATCAGTTAGTGTCAGGTAGTTAAGTTGGTAGATACTTGACTGAATTAATATTATAGTGTTTTTGTAATATTTTGTAAATATTCTTCAAGACTACATTGGTATCATGACCTAACATGCTGGAATCAGAAACACATTGTACGTGAAAATAAATAATAACATGGAGTTGGATTACTTTACTTCAACATTAATATATACAGAGACTATATAGAGTTTCTAGTGGCTAAATTAATCATAGTATAGTGAATCATTATATATTTGTTTGTTCCAGGTTACATTAACTTCTGGCTACTATAGATCTCTTTGGAACACAAGCTATGATGTATCCTTAAGGTGATAAATTGTAAGGGATGTGATAAACGTAAACTTGTGGCTCATTTTCGAAGTGTTGCCAAGAGTTATGACCAAACTTTCTATCTATATCAACCCAACTTCACCAATAGACTGGTACTTATGTTTTGAATTGCACATACATTTTTATTTACTTTGATAATTTTTTTACTTCCCTTATTTTTCATCTTCTATTTGAAAACCATAATAAATAATTGTAAAAGTTTACAAAATACCAAAATGTTTAATTTTTAGAGACCTTTAATATTATATATAACATAATATAGATTTATGGTAACATTATTTACCTAACCCATATTTTCATTGTAAATACAGCTTTTGGACTGTCATTTTAAGACCAACAGATAATATAACAAAGTATCAAGATTGATATCAAAAATATATTGATTTTTCAATGACATTTAAATTTATATGAGGTGGGTTGCTATTTGAAATTTTCTACTTTTACCTGTTTTCATTTTCCTTACATGTCAAACATGACAAATTAAACAATTGATAGTTAAGTTACTAACAATGATATTTTTTGGAAGGTCTTGTCGTTAGTCATAGAGGATAAATATTTTTTATATATCCAATGAACATAAGAGTTTTAAAAATTTTAACTCTAAAAACCAATATTCTTTGAAATTAAGTGTTAATTATCGACGTTTAGATATTAACATTTTCCAAAACAGACCCTTCACCCCAAAAGGTTCTGTGTATACACCAATGTATGTGTATAGGTGGGCGGGTGGGTTATATCTACAGTCATTACACAAAATACATATAAATTTGTAACTACATACATTTTGAATACTATTGAACATTTCTGTCAGTTTAAGAGTTTTTATATCTGATCCAGCCAAGTACAAAAATGAAACAATGTACTTATACTTTTGGAGATCTGATTAGAAAAAAAGTATGCATGAATTTAAAAATAGTTGTGACGTAAATGTTAAGGGTAAATATTTTAAGAAGAGTTTCTCTAATCCATGCATAGAGTTCCAAATGTTTAAATAAATTTAAAGAGTCTACGTAGAATGTGGTATGACATTCGAAGCAGGTTTGCAAATAGTTACCGCGAATTATTTCGAGTAAATAATATAGGGTCACAGTAGGAAGAAATATGTAATTTCAATTAATTTGTTTCATCGATGCAGGTTGAGTGGCCCAAGTGGTCTGCAACACCCTGTTATAAATAGCATTAAATTAAACATACGAAAATAATATGCTGCCAAGAAACTCTTTATATGTGGTTTATAGTAATTATTTTGTGATTCTACATTGTAAAACAACGACATTGTGTCTTGACAGTTGATCGTTGTATCTCTATACATCTAAACTGGAATTTTAAAGGAATATTTTTAACTTTATGATATTTATAAAGCTTAATTTAGAAGTTTAGTTTAAAGTAGGAATACTAATCCAAAATAAAAACTATGTGAAAATATCATAAATTTGAAACAAGTAGTAATACACTTACGGCATGTTTCAATGCTCTTTCCATTATTTCATTAATTTCCCCTTGTTACTAATCTAGGAAAAACTTAAGAGGACATTTTTAGTTTAGTGAGCATATTAGAACTTTCTTGAGTCATTGACTGGATTTGAAAGGATATTATCTTTCAAAAATTAAAAATGTAGTAAAAATGGAATTAAAATAAAATGCATAACTAATTCCTTACAGAGTTTGTTATTTTATATTAACATTATTTAAATTACTTCGATAGAAAAAATGTAGTTAAATTTACTAAAATACATAATACATTTTTATCTTTACAATTTTAGATTTTCATTTAGAAGTCTTATGCATTCTATTTATACTATTAAACCAAACACTAATAATGCGTGAGATGTTCTGTAAAAATGAATGGCTCTTATTTTCACGTTAGTGATATTCCATGCATTCTTTACTTTTGAACTTTAGCTGTGAAAGAATTTAATTTACTTCCTTGGTATTCATCCATTCTAATGCCTTCATGAGAGATGGAAACCATTCCAGTGGTTCGACTTTTCACTATCCTAATAACTTAAAATACTTTGTATATATTTATATTTCATAAATATTTTTAAAGTGAAACCACAGTAACCAATAATTTCTTTAAATGTCTTGTATATTTTAAATAATAAAATTACATGTTTAAGTTATTTAATACATATACATATATATATATATATATATATATATATATATTGTCTCTATATTTCAATATATTATTTTACAAGTAAATAAAAACTAGTATATACGTTTTCTTTAATAGCCATAAATAGCCAGTGTACATGGACCTGCAGGCTTGTGTTAACTTTATTCAACGAATGAAGGTCCAACTGCTAGCTCTATTGTGAATGTGAACATTGGATCTTTCCTTTCGCAGTAATTAGTTCTACCCACTGAGCCACCATGCCCACAATTACTTTCACATTTTTTTTAAATAATTATTTTGTTTTATAAATGTCTGATAAGGTATAAACAAATAAGTTTTTTACTGAAAATATGACAAGCCTTTGGGTTAAATAATTTACTATATTGATTTTCTTTAATCATTCTTGTATTAAACAATTGTATTTATTATTTTGTTAGGTTGCTCTAGATAGTTTTATACACTTCAGTTTCCATGTCTTCGGCTGAAAATTTTCACTGATATGTTTATAATTACAAAACCTTAAAATATTGATTGAACTGTTTTCATGTTTAACGTTATAATATATATTCGTTGATGGTCATATGTTACACAATAATCCAGAGAGGCTTGTTACATTAAATAATTATATATTTTTAGTCCTTTATGTGGTAGGCTAGAGAACCTTGTCTTGTGGCTCACTATGAAAACATTTGAGGAAACACTGTTCAATTTCATATACGATTGATTAAGTATCATTGCTGGGTTTTTTATCTCAATTGATAACGAAATCACATTACAGATTCCATTTTGATGAATTTTAGTAATTTTACTAAAGAGGCTTATTGTTGATAGTAATTTTATTGATCATAATCTTTTATCGTCAACACACATTTTTAAACATATAATTTAAAAATACATTTCTCTCAAAATATGTTCTGTGTTGGTATATTATCTACAAAAAGTCAATAATATTGTTGTATGTATGCATAATTATTTATATACTAACTAGTTAATAAACGATATATGTAAATAAGAGTTTAAATCAGGAACAAACTATATATAATAAAATAAGCAATACAATAACAAACTAGAAAACTTAGGGATATTATATTTACTGAAATACGTTTGATTAAAATGTTAGATGTCATTAAATAACAATTTTGTTTATTTAAAGTTACATTAGAGAAAAAGTAACGTATTAAATTAATGATTGGTAAGATAATACAAATAAAGCTTAAGATAAATTGTGGATCTTTGGGACCTATGAATCACACTAAGAACCATTTAGGAATTTACTTTTAGTACACAAATTTGTGGGTTAGAAGAGTCTGCAAGGTGATAAAAAATGAATGAATAGTGTTCAGTACTTATATTTTTAAGGTTTTCTAATACCATTTAATGTGTGAGCACTTTAGCATTAAGAAATAGTTTTTAAGCCAAGAGCGCATTTTAAGTCGTCTTAATTTTTAATTTGAAACATCTCAACCGAGAGAGAGAGAGAGAGAGAGAGAGAGAGAGAGAGAGAGAGAGAGAGAGAGAGAGAGAGAGAGAGAGAGAGAGAGAGAGAGAGAGAGAGAGAGAGAGAGAGAGAGAGAGAGAGAGAGAGAGAGAGAGAGAGAGAGAGAGAGTGACGGAAATGACTTTTCCTTAGTAATAAACAGAACTAGCAAGGTAAGATGGCGCCTCGTAAAGTTAAAATCTCCGTGAATACATTAGCGCAATATCTGAGTGAAATTAAAATGTTTGCCAGAGTCAAATTTTTTTCCTTTGAAATCTATCGGTGAGTTTAGATGTCTTGGTATATCTGATGCATTATGCTTTATTTTATGAACAGCTATGCCTAGGAGGAAATTGTACGGTGCGTTAAAATATTTTGTGCAAAATCCTAATTAGATTTCTTGTGAGATAATATATTTATAAACAATAGAGTTATTACGACGATTTACGTTTGTAGGAGTCCCACACTAAAGTACCTTCACAAGTACTGAGGCAATTATTGCAGTAAATGCATGTAGCTATATCACGGTCGAATGACGTCACAAATTAAATTCAACACAGTTTGCTTCTTTGAACGTAGCATAATTGTTATAGCATTAAATAGCATAGTGAGAATTCATTTCCAAGTTTCCCTTACTAAAGTGCCTTCACGAATGTGTTTCAGTTGAAGCGAACAGCAAGGTTAAGTCTAGCTTGTAAGTTAGCCTATAGTGAAAAATTACATAAACAATTAATTAATTATTTATGGATTCAAAATTAGTCATTTGACATACATGTATTATTTTAATCTGTTTATCCATCACTTTCGTGGTCTTCCTTTTGGCCTCCTTCCTTCCTCTTGTTCCTCTAAAAAATTCTTGTACTGCTCACTATTTGGACATGCCCAAACTAGAAACCTATTTTGTATACCCTATTTCTTAAACATTCAATTCCTTTCTCTCTTTTAATATCGACATTTATTACGATATATAATAGTATCTTTTCAGTTATACATCTCAAGAACTTTATCTCTCGTCCTTGAATTCTTCCATTATCTCTCATTCAAATACAATGTTTCCGAACCAATCAGTATAATATATATATATATATATATATATATATATATATATATATATATATATATATATATGTATATATTATGTATTAATAACAATCTATGTTGGAAAGCTTTATGGCCCATATTAAATGTTTTATACTTTAAATAAACTTCCTCCTCGTTCTAGTTCTCTTATATCTTTCTTCTTAATTTACCATCGATTGTTATTTATAATCCTTGGAATGTAAAGCTGTCTACCACCTTCAGTGGCTTTTCATTTAATAATATCTTTTACTAAATGCCATCATCCTTTCCCACAGCCATAACTTCACTCTTTTCATCACTTAGGTTCAGCTCTCTGATTTTTAATTTTAAATATATTTTCTCTTATTCAAAAGTACATTTCGTATACTCTAATTCCAGATGTTCATAATATATGCTAATTCCATGTGTTTGGCAACTCTGTTTTCCTCCTCAGATCGTCTTTTACCCTCCCTTTAGTACTAAATTAAACAGGATAGGGGATAAAAAACATCCCAGTTTTGAACCTTTCTTTATATCAAACCATTCTGTCACTCTCACTGGGGTCATTTTCTTTTCTAGATTGATATAATCTGTATAGATATTTAACCAATTCTATCAGATAATGTTCTATTCTTAAGTCTTGTAAACAATGTCGTATACAACTTATTTATATTGAGTAAAAAACTTCCTCACTGTTAATTTACAAAATATTTGTAGTATTATAACAAAACTCATATCTATTCAATCAATTACCTAACCGAAAATTATAGGTCACTTGTATTTATGTACCGGTCAACTATGTTATGAATAAATAAAACATATCCTATATTTCGAAATAGTAAAATTTTATATTTTTATATTATATATATATTTTTTTTTATAGTAATATTGTCGTTTTTTTATCTTATTATAAAACTAAACTTTAAAAGAGGCGCCTTTCAACTATATTTTTTCATAAGTAGAAATTTATTTCAATTAGTTATTTACCATTAGATATTTTATTTAAATTTACATTTTTTACTGAAGAAACCCTACAAGTTGTTCAGGGTTATTTTTACTCAAAGGTGAAGGGGATATTGAAAGAATATACTTGAGTAGATGAAACACAAACATAGTTCTTAAAATAGTCTTCTGCATACAAGTAAGAAATTTGTATTATAAGTTATTTTATTTTATTGCGTTATTCCAAGAAACATCTCTCTCTCTATATATAAGGAGACTATAGAATTTTTTAATGTTAATAAATTGCATTTATTATACATGAATAATTAGTATTGCAAATATATACAAATGATTCCTGGCAGTAAATTCTACTAACTTCATAAATTTCACTACCTGCCTACATTAATAAAATGTAAAATTTGAAATACTGTATTTATTTTTAAAACCCAATTCTTCCTGGTAATTAATATTTAGTAATAAAAACTAAAATTAAGAATACTAAAACATTTTTCACATTGTATGGTAAATATAATTTACCTTTTATACATAATATTTTGATTCTTTACATTCGTTTGTTGTTACATTATTTTTAGGTAACATTTTCAATACTATCTTCTTTCTATACATTGGCTTGGAAACATCACTTTTTATACTAATTGGTATGTTAAATATAGCGATAGTTGACTTTCTCTCTTTCATAAAACTATCTAGCCATGTCTGCATACATAGAACTATGAGATGACAGAAACAGTTTATCCTTAGCCCATTATGTCACCCTATTTTATTAGGGAGTAGGTAAATTCCGACTATATTTATGAAAACACTCGTAGGATTACTGTGTGCTTCAATATGCCACCATGTTGTTCCATTCTCAAGGGTGACATTACCTGTAATTGCTTCAAACCTTTGGGATTAACTGCTGGTTCACGATTAACAAATCACCTACTACGTGCAGTCCCCTGTAGGGAATTACTACTTGGTATAACCAATACTTAAGATGGTCTTTTGGGTAATATTAGTGGCAAAACGCTCACTCAAACACAGCTGTATCTATTGTAAATTAGTAATGATACCACACAATCAATATGTGATATAATGAAATCTCATAGATATTGAAGTATCTTATTGTTTATTATTTGATGTAACCACCTTGGGTATATTATTTAGTTATAACGCCTTCAGATATAACACAACACACTGAAATCGAAATACTAACCCTTCTTACACTACTACTCGGATAGATCGGTAATGACTGGAAAACTCTAGATAACTCAAGAATGTAGATCCAGATTTTGGCCCATATTCCGTACCTACGAATGATTAATTACATCATTACAGAAATTTTATTTAAGATTATAGCAGACTAGCTGCACTCATTGGGATTTACACCCCGAAACCACCTTTGCCGGATTTCCAAATTAATCTTGTTTATAACCAAGTTGATCACGTTTGCTACCCAAGTTGATTTTAGTTACTTTCCATGTAGATCATGGGTGGCTACCCAATCTGATCAAGGGTGGCTTTACAAGCTCATCATGGGCAGCTACCTAAAAGATCACTTTGGGAATCAGCTCGTCTCTTGATCTCGGGGAACATTGGTTTCAATTTTTGAATATATATGTATCCCAACTATATACCATGTAAATCAATTGTCTTACCCTCTCGTACGCTGTAAAGTATTGAAGACACAGCTATAGCCACCCATCCCACCTGTATGCCCTTTGCAGCAGTACATGTAGAGTGGTAGCGACCTACCTACCCACTAATACCATTGTACTGTATTAGGGCTGCATTGTATTGACGTATCTTCCAACCAATACACACAGAAACGTAATGACATATTGGACTTATTCTGCTTGTCTACATTTACCTCTTAATACAAGCAGCAGGTATCTTGTGTTAGGTCAATAGCAAATGAATACCACTATACGTGTATGGGTGGGCGGGTTGGGATAATTTCTCCGTACCTGTAGAGGTTTTTGGATGGATAGTTACCAATGAATTCACTTATGAATTCAATCGCTAATAGATAGAATAATGATCTACTATACACATTTCTTGCTTATTTGTTGTTAATTTTACATTCTTAGGGATAAATATACGTATCGTCATTTACTACATAATGGCACCGGGATAAAACTACTATTCTAATTATATATAAATGCATGAAAGTTATATAATGCAGACTAAATATGTATTGTATAATTATTGTCCGTAATATTCTATCATAATATTCCAATTATACCAGTCCATTCAATTTGGACGTTCGATAATGAATTTCCCAATAGTGCAGTGATCTTGAGTGAGGCTTCTCTGTCATCCCTGGAGTGTATCGGAATCTGATTATATTTGGGTTTTACTGGTTAATATATCTCCTCCTGGCTGTATGAATATTTAATTGTAAAATATAATGGGCTGTATTATATTTAAATCATATTACTATATTAAAACTTATTATTACCAATTAAAGATTGTATACCTCAGTATCTTTATCCTTGTACTAAGAGACCACCATTAAATACTACTTCATCTGCTGTTCAAAATGTTTAATTAGTAAATATGAATTTGAATATTAGTATATTAAATGCATGTAAAATAACAAACAAAAAATATTAAATGTGAATATAAAAAAAAAATCAAAAATCATTATTGGCCTACCTAAATGTGATACAGTGGATTTCAAAGGCTGAAACAACCTATTTCATTTAAAAAAAAACATCTATATAAATAATCTATAAACATAACATGGGCTGTACATATGTAAATATTTGTACAATTGTTTGTTTTGTAAATAATTTTCTCAAATACTTCAACATTAAAAATATTGTAAGGTTCGATACTGGTTTATTCAAAGCACGTGTGAAACATTTATGCAGTATTAAGTCATTTATTAATATTTAAGAAAATCTTCAACAATAAAAGTAATATTTCCACTTTGTATTAATATTAATCATTTTAATTTTAACTACAATTTTTAATCCCGATCTGAACTCTAAAACCTGAATATTTGTAGGATTTTAAAAGCCAAGTGCAAAATTTTGTATATTTATGGTTAATGAACAAATATATATTTTTTGTAAATACGTGAGTAATTTAAAATAATATAATTTTTATACTTCTAGAATTTTGTAAGAGTTTCTTCTTCTTTAAAACACGTTTTTAACACATGAATGCAATATACAAACTTGAAAACTGACTGATTAAAATTTAAGATTTACCATCTCTAATGCTTTTGTCAGCACAATCAACAAAGCATTAAAAAACTAAAATGTGTTAGATTGTAGAGGAGCTCAGTTAAATTTTTTAAGTGCAATTAAATACACTTAAAAGTAGAACAAGGACACGAATAGAAAAGATGAGCTTTAAAGTAATTCTGTACACGTAAAATTAATTTTATAATGGCCCATGAGCCATTAGGGTTTCTTCAAAATAAGGTACAATAGTACATTTATATTTTAGTACATAATTTTTTTTAGCAAATATCACATAGGTCCTCATTGACTTATTTCTGTCTTTTACATTTCATACGTCAAGACATAGTGGGAAATAATATCAAGGTGTTAGTGTTATAGATTGAAAATTTAAATATATTTAAAAACAATTTTTGAATTGAAAAACAAACTATATCCTAGTAGATAAAAAAGAAGAGAGCGAGACTCACTTTCGGGCATCTTCGGTTCTCTTCGGCTATCTTCGGCTTTCGGATCCAAGATGACGACCACGTTCGGGTATCTTCGGGTCACGTGACCACCCCGAGCTCTGATTGGTCGAGAGCGACCACCTGCCGGATCCAAACGTTATTGATTGTTTCGGAGAGTGGGGAAGCCACCTGCCGGACCCAAACGTTATTGATTGTTTCGGAGAATACCTTCGGGGGTTTCCGACGACTGTCGGCTACCTTCGTACGCTCTTCACCTGTCGGCTACTGGTCTGGCGCGCACCCAAATGCTACGCTCTGATTGGCTGCTACCTCCGCATCCAATCGCTACGTCCCGATTGGCTACCACCCCTATTTAACCGACCAACACAATAAATCTTTCTCACTTCTGCTCTTGCGCTCGCGCCGATCAGACGTACCTTCACTTTGCTCCCACTCGATATCAGTAATACTTTAACTCTTTATTATATTTTGGACACCATTCTCTGTACGGTATTTCGAAAGTGATATACCAATCACTATCCAATCGATATCCAATCGCTACGTCCCGATTGGCTACCACCCCTATTTAACCGACCAACACAATAAATCTTTCTCACTTCTGCTCTTGCGCTCGCGCCGATCAGACATACCTTCACTTTGCTCCCACTCGATATTAGTAATACTTAACTCTTTATTATATTTTGGACACCGTTCTCTGTACGGTATTTCGAAAGTGATATACCAATCGCTATCCAATCGATATCCAATCGCTACGTCCCGATTGGCTACCACCCCTATTTAACCAACCAACACAATAAATCTTTCTCACTTCTGCTCTTGCGCTCGCGCCGATCAGACGTACCTTCACTTTGCTCCCACTCGATATCAGTAATACTTTAACTCTTTATTATATTTTGGACACCGTTCTCTGTACGGTATTTCGAAAGTGATATACCAAGAGTAAGTCCCGTATACAGTATAATTAGTCCTTACGTTTGATTGACTAAAGTTTGAATACCCTTGCTTTTGAGCTTTTAATTCGATTTGAATTACTATTAACAACATCATTTAATTTTGTTTCAATATTATCAAAGATGGAATCCTACACCATAAACCGCAATATTGTGACCATTTCCCGTCGGTTCGACACCACAGGAACTGACCTCCTTACCGTTCTGACCGTACATAAAAATAAAATTATGTCCGAAATAAATAACCATCTAAACAGGCTCGGGGGAGTTAAATGGTACCTTGCGGTACAAATTAAATTTTCCAAAATTGTTAACAACGAAGAAATCACAACAACACCATTCTTTCACGGCAAAACTCGTCCTTTGTTACCTTCCGATTCTCTAGATGTACAATACTCTGAAGCTACAGACAAAATTTTAGAAAGCGTGGCTAAGTGGGTAAGTCAAGGTAGTGGGTGGGTAATAGAAAATGTTTTACGACTCGATTTGTTTATTGTTAAATTTCAACCTTTGTACGCCTCTTCTTTCATACCCACCCCGAAAAAAATCTCAAACTCTATGCATGGAATTATAAATGTTAAAAATGACGACAATAAATGTTTCCTATACTCTGTACTTGCCCAATTGTTCCCTGACCGAAATAGGCGAGTAAGTTATTATAAATCCTTGGAATATAATATAAACATGTCTGGGATTAGCTATCCTGTCAAAATTACCGATTTAGATAAATTTGAAAAATTGAACCCTGCTTTATCTGTAAATGTCTTTGGATTTGAAAACGACGAAATTTACCCCCTAAGAATAACCAAAGAAAAATTTAGAGCTCACCACATCAACCTGTTACTTTTAACTACTGACACAACCACTCACTACTGCCTAATTACCAACTTGTCCCGACTTTTAACCCACTTGACTAAACACAACGGTGTTAGGTTCTACTGTGACTACTGCCTACACAGATTTTCTAGCCAAGACTTACTTACTAACCACTTACCTTTGTGTTCACCACACGGTGCACAAAAGACCAGACTACCGACTGATGACGAAAAATACATGTCCTTTACAAACTATACACTTACTCATAAAGTCCCCTTCACCATTTACTGTGACTTCGAGTCCTTCGTTGTTCCAATCGACACAGCACTGAATGACCCTACTACTTCACATACTACAAACACTGCCCATCACGTCCCCTCTGGCTTTTGTTATGTAATCATTGACAGTAATGGCAAACCAATAAAACAACCTAAAGTCTATAGTGGCCCCGATGTTGTTGATACTTTTCTAAAGTCTTTGATTGAGGAGTCTGAGGAACTCTTACCCATTATTAAAAAGAACATTCCGATTAATATGTCTCCACAAGACAAAATTGTTTTCAAAAATGCTACCACCTGCCACCTTTGTAAAAAACCTTTAGACGGTGACAAAGTGGCCAACCATAACCACTTAACGGGCGAGTTCTTGGGACCCGCCCACAATTCTTGCAATCTAAATTATAAAGTTCCCGATCATATCCCAGTCTTTTTCCATAACCTCAGAGGTTATGAATGCCACCACTTGATCCAAGGGTTAGGTAAATTCAAAAAGGAAAAACTGTCATGTATCGCTACTACTAGCGAACGGTACATTTCAGTCACCCTTGAATCTTTACGATTTTTGGACTCACTCCAATTCCTTAACACCTCTTTGGACACACTCGTGTCCAACCTAGTTACTGACGGGGCTTCCAAATTCCAAATTTTAGGGCAGTGTATGACCAATACTGAACTACTTCTACGCAAAGGTGTCTTTCCCTACTCTTACATGACAGACGAATCTAAATTCAATGACACTGAACTTCCTCCCAAGGAGGCGTTCTACAATGACCTTACACAAACACCAATCACCGATGAAGACTACATACACGCACAAACTGTATGGACCACCTTTGGTATGACAACCTTGAAACAGTACCATGACTTATACTTACTTACAAACGTACTATTACTTGCCGACGTCTTTGAAAACTTTAGGACGACCAGTATGCCATACTACGGTATTGACCCATGTAACGTCTACTCTGCCCCCGGACTGGCATGCCATGTTAAAAATGACAGACGTACATCTTGAACTACTCACTGACATAGACCAACACCTCTTTGTTGAGTCTGGGATCCGGGGCGGTGTCTCCATGATACCCAACCGGTATGCCCAGGCCAACAACCCTTACTTACCTAACTTTGACAACAAAAAACCCACCAACTACCTCCTTTATCTAGATTGTAACAATTTGTACGGGACCAGTATGTCCGATAGACTCCCAGAGTCTGATTTTAAATGGATCGACCCACAAGTCACTGACTTTACAAAAGTACCCGACGACTCCGACACTGGTTACATTCTAGAAGTTGACTTACACTACCCTGACCACCTACATGACCTACATTCTGACTTTCCACTGGCCCCAGAAAGAAAAGTAGTGACAGACGATATGCTCTCCCCCTACTGTAAGGACCTACTTGACGAACTAAACTATAAACCCGCCAAGACCGAAAAACTACTAACTACCCTGTGTGACAAAACAAAATAAGTTGTACACTACAGGACTCTAAAACTATACCTAAAACTGGGACTTGTACTGACTAAAATCCACAGAGTACTTAGTTTTAAACAGTCCGCCTGGTTAGCCCCATTCATTAACTTCAATACAAAAAAAAAGAAAAGAAACTAAAACTAACTTTGAAAAAGATTTTTTTAAATTAATGAATAATGCGACATATGGAAAGAGTTTGGAAAATGTTAGGTCGCGTATTGATTTCAAATTGGTCACTAACGAAAAGCAATTGGTCAAATGGACAGCTAGTCCCAGACTCAAAACATTCTTTGCATACAATAAAGACATCGCGGGATTGGCATTGAAAAAACAAACGATCTTTTTAAACAGACACATTTATGTTGGATTTACAGTATTGGAAATTTCAAAATTTATCATGTATAACTTTCACTATAATTGGGCAATTGCAAAGTATGGGAAAAACATAAAACTTTGTATGACTGACACAGACTCACTATTCTACAACGTATACACACCCGACGTTTACGCAGATATAAAAAACGAACTACACCTTTTCGATACCTCTGACTATCCATCTAGCCACTCATGTCATAGTAATTCAAATAAAAAAACGTTAGGAAAATTCAAAGACGAACTAAATTCAAAACCTGCTAAAGAAATAATTGGCTTGAGAGCGAAATGCTACTCTGTTTTAAATTATGACCTTGAGGAAAAGAAGATAGCCAAAGGCGTCCCCCGAGTCGCGATAAAAAAACAATTAAAACACGAAATGTACAAAGATTGTCTTTTAAATCATTCGTTAAAAACTACATCCGCTTTAAACATCCGTAGTGAAAAACATAAAATTTACACACAAAATATTTCAAAATTATCACTTTCCACTTTTGACGATAAAAGATACATCTTGAATAATGGAATTGATACACTAGCATACGGACACCATTTAATTAGTAAAAAACGAACTTTAGAACACAATCATGATTTCATTAATAAAAAACTAAAACTCACCCATAACTCAAACATAAATTTTGAAACAGAAAAACAATAATCTATACACTTCAAACATAAAAATTAATAAAAGAACAACTAAAATTGCATACTGTCAGAACGTCTTTCCAGAACCGTTAACCTCTGACTGACCACCACTCCCTCCCCCACCACATCCATCATTATCGCACTAATGGCGTCGATCCCACTACATCGGAACTTTGTTAAACCTTTCTAAAATATTTACCACAGTATCATATTGAAAATGTAATATTGGACAGTTTTTTGTATATATGAAGATTTGTACATAACTTATCCGTTTGGTTAGATTTTACTTTGTAAATAACCGAGTCCTTTAGCAGTTTCAATGTACATGCAAAGTCTACGAGTAATACTTTGAGCAGTACCACACTGTTACAGGTTACTAACATGTCCGTAGAAACCCAATTTACGACATTTGATGGGCTTAACACGACCGTAGTGCAATGTAAAAACCTCGTACTGGACGAACCTTCTTCTTAATTACGGTAACTCCTACGCCAGGTAAGTAATGTTAAGTTAGTTTTAAGTAAACTCTTTTACCGTCAACATTTAAAAAACAATCTGTAAAATAAATTCTGTTATAATATGGACACTTTTGTGAGTTTACATAACTACAATTTATTAATGGATATCTCCAGCTCTGTGTGAATTTCTATAGAATACCGTACCATCAAGGTGAGGGCGGCCCAAATTCAATAAAAGAGCCCGACTGTTCTCTAAGGCAGCCGTAAAACGCATAATACCTGAGGCAGTCCTGCAGCTTGGGGCTGGGCTAATCCCCGTAAGACCTTGAGTCGCAGTCCGGGCCCTTGTAAGGTACGTGTATGATTGAATGTTACACTCTATGGCTGGACAGTATCCGTAGGTCCTGTGTGTGTGAGGGAGAGTAACCTAAAAAAAAAAAAAAAAACACACAAAAACCTACTGTAAAAAAAAAAAACAGTATTAAAAATAAAAAAAAAAATAATAAAAATAAAAGCCCTTTGTAAGTTTGTGCATCACATTGAAAGGCTTCTCCAAGTAAAGTGATGTCTTTACTTACAGAGGGACCCAAAAAATACAAAAAATAAATTAAAAAAAAATTATAAAAAACAATAACTAAATAATACTGGGAGGTAGCATTTTGTTGGTTGGCTACCACCGTAATGAGCGAGGTTGAGGCTCATTACACTAAAATACCTGTGGGGGATACCAGTCCTCTATCGGGCGCGTCCCATGGGAATTGGGCAATGCCCTTCATTTTTGCCTTCAGCTTACTTGAGGGTAGTGAGGAATTAAATACTCACCGTGAAAAAAACTGGTTAAATTAGTTTTTCTAAACATTAAAAATCCTTTAAAATTATCTAATAGACTCTTTATAAACTTAGTTTGTTCTCAAAACAACACACACAAAAGACCAAACACAAACTCTACATATAAGACTCTTGGTTGACCACCCACCTACTTAACATACAACAACTCTGATAGATCATCCACCTAACCATTTCATAAAACCTTTGATAGACCACCAACACACATGAACAACCTACCTATCTACCTACATAACAGTACCACCCTCCCAAATTTCCCTCAAATTCCCTCGTTATACTATATAAAATGTACTCTTAGCCAAAATGCACTCTATTTACAGTCTGGGTTGGGCTAACGTGGGTTAACACAACGTGGGTTATTAAAGCCCGGGTTAACCCATGTTGATTTAAAGCCCCCAGAGGGCAGAAAAGTAAGGATGATTCGCCCATATATTATCTACTAATAGGAAAACAGAAAAACAGGAAAACAGAAAAACAGAAAAACAGAAAAACAGAAAAACAGAAAAACAGGAAAACAGGAAAACAGAAAAACAGGAAAACAGGAAAACAGTATTACCTTGAGAAAAGCTGTCAGATCCTGTTTGTCCGGTACCGGCACCAGAATAGGTACACCTTCCTTGTCTACCAGCGGAAACTCTACCAGAGAGACATCAGTGTCTGGAACAGCGGATGATGATTCCATGGTGGTGGTGGAGCAGCGACTGAGACCGAGTGGGTGCTGAGCTTCCTTTTATAGGGCGTACGACACTAGAGAACTCTGTTGACAGTTCCAGTAAGTGGACTGTACTCGACTAGGGCGTCATGAATAATCAAACAGTAGCCTGTTGTACCTTTTGGAAAAGCAGTGGAAGATTCAAATTCAAGGCGGACGTCTACAGGTCCTGATTTGAGGTTCTCAGACTGTTTGGAACAGTCGATTACAAAAACGGGACAAGATTCAAAAGCTGTACGATTCATAATGGGACTGGGTGAATTCGACCCGTAGTAAGAAGATTGAAACCTTGCGTACATTTCATACAACAGAGCGTCATCACCACGTATGTTATCATACGGGTAGTACTGAGAGTTTAGAAAGAGCTTTACATCCGACAGTGAACACTTGTCAAAGATACTAGCGTCCTTGGTTAAATCATTTCTCCTACTAGTTTGAAAGGCTAATATTACGTAACGTGGCTTTTCCAGTTGTGAAGAAGTCTTGATGGTCCAAGATTGTCTCGTACTTGTGGGAAGTTCAGGAAACTCGTGCAGCTCCCAAGACCTGAAAGGCATTTCCAATACACGATCCTGTTCCAGCACCCGTAGTAATGACAACTTCATATCATCAGACACTTTTACGTAGGGAACCCGCCAGTAAATCTTATCAATCGTAAACTTGAAATCAGTGGCCGCAACCTCCTTGTACAAGGCGTTCTTAACATTCGAAGACAAGAGCAAAATCAATTCCTGTCTTTGGTTGACAATGATTCTTTTGTAGTCCTCAAAGAACCCCATTAACAATTTCAAAGGAATACAAAAAGAAAACTCCTTCACCGTATTCAATGATCCTTTTCCAACCCAACTAGCGTTCATCAATCGCTTTTCATCGTCTGGAGTTAGGGTTACTAAATTCTTAATAGTGGATGTTATACCGACATTTTTAGATCGATCGAGAATTACACCGCCAATTTCATATCTAATCTCGTTAATCAGAAACGCCATGGCATTGTTAACTAGATGTAAACTATCATACTGAGTCTGACCATCAGATTTTGTCAATCTACCAGTCACGTGTAAGTAACTCTCACAAGGGTATGTAAACCCATCCTGCTGTTGAATAGAAATACGTACCTCATCGTCCGGATTAAAAGTTGTCGATGTAAAAGGTGCATGAGTACGGTACTCGTACTCTGTCACACTTTCATCAAATTGCGCTTTACTACTTACGGACAACATATCGAAGACCGAGAGACTGTATAAACTGCTTGTTCTTTGATGTTAACCGTTTCAAACGTAACAGGCGACTGATTGATTTTGTCCTGTGTCCATCTAATTTATTGAAAATCAGACCCATCTTTGCGTTTCAAGTGAAGTCTAATGTTGACCACTTCGTCTCTCAGATTTATCAAACGATTGTCTTGATCGGAGAGTCTAACTGTTATGTTTTCCAACCTCTTGACGCTAACTGGCAAGTAAATGACGTTACGGGGCGTTTCAACAATTTTAAACCCAGGAGGTACGGCAGGGTAAAACTCGTGAATAACGTGTCCTTCTGTACCATTTTGATAAGAACCTCTAACCACGTTACATTCGACTCGTATGACATTCACTTTAATAATGGCAACTGGTGTGTCTGACACGTGCCATTTATTTGGTTCAAGAATCGATCTGGAATAGCCCAACAGTGAACCTATGCTGTCTTCCTGAGAGAAATCAATTACCTTTTCACCGTAAATTTCCACTTTAAACGTATTGTTGTTACCTCTAATCTTTAAATTCGGATCGTTGATTTTGTGTTCGATAAGTTGTGTAATGTCGTCAATTTCATAAGAACCAGTCGGTATGTCGACAATTCTATCACCGTAATGGAACAAATTATTCACTCCCTTCTCAACGTTTGGTATAGAGTTGTATGTTGTAAAGTCTACCAATCCAATTTCCCAATCACCCTCAGAGAGGTCTATTGCGGGGAAAACACTGCAGCCAAACACTGAATTATTTCCACTAACACAAAACATAATGCTGCTGCTCACTCTCTAAAAGTCAGACACATACTAAAGTTGATTCATCAAAAACTCTAAACATAAATGACCGCAAATGTTGGAGCCGAAAGTCTGATGCGGAGTGTAGTTGTACAAAACTTTACATCCCTGAAAATATTCTAGCAGGTCAGGTGGTGGTCGTAGGTTTCCAAAACTATCAAAGTATTTCACCAAGTTGTCCACTTTTTTATAACACACCCAGTGAGTACCCCCTCCCACTGTTTGAATCTAAATTAACAATGGCATTTTCCTTTTTCCAAACATTCTGTGGTAAGGCGTCTCTCATAAAAACACCTCGAAAATGTGGTATTCTAAATTTACGTGCATATCTGTCCAGGTCAAAGTTTGTAAGAGCCCGATCCGGTAAGTGTTTTAACGCAAACTTTTTTTTTCTTATGTACGACTTTAGGTGATCCATTTCCCTGCTTGTACGGCTTTAAGTAGTATCCCTCTCCCTTTTTGTAAGGTGATTGCACTCTGTGCAAATAATAGTAACCTTTACCTCGCCGCTTTGTGATCTTTTTCTTTTTGCATACGCGTCGTCTCTTCATTGTACCTCCCAGCTTTTTCTTGGCATTCATAGCTGTTGTCACGGACCAAGCTGCGGCTCGTTCTGCTAACGAAGCGTCTGATGATTTAACTCTATTCCAAGCCTTATCGGCCAGCTGTTGATCCACCTGTCTACGGTGTTGATTGTCACTATATTTGGAATATGCAATGTCGTGCTCCTTACAGGCCTCGTCCAACTTGTTAATTCCCTGATCACCACGAGCTAACCTCTCCCTTAATTTTGTACCTGGACCACAGTACCTGTAACCTCCTGGCAGATGAAGTTCCACTGGTAGTAGATCGATCCCTTTGTTAAGAGCTGAACTGGCAAAACTACCGACTGTCTCTAGTAGTCCGCACCCTTTGACTGTTGAATGACGACTGACTTTTTTCTTGTTGACTCTCGGCATTATAAAGATCAAATGACTGCCTCTATTCAAATTCAAGGGTTTTTATTCGTGTGATCTAACTCTAGTAGCTTCGTTTAAGAAATACGGCCGTACAATATGTTTGTCGATCCACTCCTCTTTAGACAAACTGTGGATCTGATCTTGAGGTGGCAATATGCGATAGTATATATCGTAAAGTAATGCACTCATTGCTCGTACAAGATAATTCATAGTTACAGCGTCTTGCATCGTGACTGGATCACCTACAGAGGAAAGCTTTTTATCTCCGAAATCCCACTCATTAGCGGTCTGTTTAGGAATCCACTTTTCCCGTACCACGTTTAGTGATTCTGACAGGTAGTTTTGAGTCACTGCATCTTGAGGCTCAACAGGATCTTTGATTGACGTTAATCGCATATTGTTAAACGCCCACCCGCTTTTAGCCTTTTTCGGGCTATTAGCCGTCAGGTATTTCTTTGTAACTACGTCTGCATCATCTATTGGGTCGGCCATCTCAACCAACCGTTTTTTCCCAAAGTGCCAAAAGGTACCGTATCTAGGTGGAACAAGAGAGTCTACGTACAATTTAGTTGCAGCATCTTTTGCTTCAATAGGATTCTGAACATTTGCTATATACCTGTTTTTAGCATTAATGTATTTATCCTCGAATAATACACAATGTTCACCTACAATCTTTAGACTGACTGCATCATTTTCACCTATTGCATCGCCTATGTTTGCTATAACTCTATTTTGCATATCATAGTTTCCTTCAGGAGTCAATTTAAATCCTTCACCTCGTGCTCCTTTGGGCACAGCAGCAGCACCTTTTTGAACTAACTGACGTCCGAACTTGTCGATAGACATTACGATAATGGTTACAAAATAAAGTTATCAAAGTCTTTTATAATATCCGCCTCCTTGAGCTCCTCCAGAATGGCGATAATCTCATTATTGTGACCACTGTTACCTGCTTCCTTAGATGCTAACAACAGACGCAAACGATCAACCAATTCATTAGGATCATCCCAGTACCGGTAGTCGATTTTGGATTTCCCAACATCCATTAGCAAACCCTCTCCCAACTTTGTTCTCTTGATAAATGGTGATAGTGGTTGACTTGGCCTTTTTCTAGACGCTGGAGAAGCATGTAGTAAGGGTAGTTTCTTTTTATTTTTTGGTGGAAACATATTTGATATAATATTCGTGTATTTGTAACCTCTGTTGGACTTTATTCCTCTTCCATCTTCACGCTTGTGAACACCAGTTGCCTCCAACATTTGCTTGTACACTTTTAAATCATTATCGTTGAACGATCCACTCTGCGGATGTTTCTTGAAAATCAACTCAAACAGTCCAGGTGTTCCCTTGTATTCAACTCCATTTATAATTATGTCGTTATCAGAAACGCTAACCGGATACGATCCCATTTTCCACTCGTTGCCATCATTGTGAATGCCATACGTGAAATCAGCTTCTTCCTTATCATCCGTTTGAATAAACTGAAGGTAGGTGCTTAACATGTCTCCAATGTTGTTTGCACGAATAAATGCGTCAAACTCTGCCAGATGCCTGCTCAGGCTCGAAAACCTCCACCTACTCCTCCTCCACTTCCTCTTCATTCTCCTCTTTGGGCTCTTGCTTGATCTCTTTGGTAGCAACAACCGTCTTTGTCAACTGTTTTAGCGGGTCAATCAACGGTTTGTACTGTACTTCCAACGAACGTGTGTTTGAATTGAACTGCTTTTAATATCGCGCAACTTTTGCCTTATACTATCCTGCAGCATCTTTATTTCTCGTATAAGATGTTCATCCTTGAACGTCATCTTGTCGAATAACTAATTTCGAACATCACTTCCTTATTTATTGAGTTTTCACAGTCTCTCCCCGCTGCATGCTTCAAGGAAGCTTTTACGGAAAGTGAATGCGTCTCTGACGCTAAAGCCGCACTCTTGTGCTCCCATCCATATTCTTACGGAATCCCCTCAGGTTATTTTCTGTTTTTCTGTTTTCCTGTTTTCCTGTTTTTCTGTTTTCCTGTTTTTCTGTTTTTCTGTTTTCCTGTTGTCCTGTTTTCCTGTTTTTCCGTTTTTCTGTTTTCCTGTTTTTCTGTTTTCCTGTTTTTCTGTTTTTCTGTTTTCCTGTTTTCCGTTTTTCTGTTTTCCTGTTTTCCTATTTTTCTGTTTTCCTGTTTTTCTGTTTTTCTGTTTTCCTGTTTTCCTGTTTTTTCGTTTTTCCGTTTTCCTGTTTTCCTGTTTTCCTGTTTTCCTGTTTTTCCGTTTTTCCGTTTTCCTGTTTTTCCTGTTTTTCTGTTTTCCTGTTTTAATGTTTTCTCGTTTTCCTGTTTTTCTGTTTCTTCTGTTCTTAAGTCTCTCTGTTTCGCAATATGCAGCAAAAGAAGTGGGCCCAAAACTGTTGCTTCCAACGTAATGAGCGATGGATGGGGCTCATTACAAGGGTTTGTTTCTCCGTACCACAGGGTTATGTGGTCTAGACCTGTGGGAGCCTCTTTGTTTGCCCTTAAAAATCAAAAGAGTGACCTCTGAGCTGGTAGAGGAGGTTGACGTTCCTTCAGAGGCTTTTGCACTGACATTCTACCGACCATACAAGGTGAGTATCTTTGCATGCTTTACGTAAATCTCTATGGTAAGGTGGCAGTTTGGCTACCAACGTAATGAGCGATGGATGGGGCTCATTACAAGGGTTTGTTTCTCCGTACCACAGGGTTATGTGGTCTAGACCTGTGGGAGCCTCTTTGTTTGCCCTTAAAAATCAAAAGAGTGACCTCTGAGCTGGTAGAGGAGGTTGACGTTCCTTCAGAGGCTTTCTACTAACAGTCTACCGACCATACAGGGTGAGTATCTACGTAATATGTTTGTGCATGCTGAAGTAGTAGTTAAGTCTGTAGGTTGTCGACACTATACGTACCTCGATAAGGTGCACAGTGCAATCGATTGTGTATGTGGTGTGTTTGTTCATGAGTCACTTGGTTATGAATTGGACACAATTTAATCGATTTAAAAAACAACCTTGTGTCCGAGTGGTTCCGCATCTGACTCACATGTCCTTTACAAACTTTACTCTAACTTACAAAGTCCTCTTCACTATATATTGTGATTTTGAATCCATAGGGTGTTAGGTTTGCGGTCGGGTACGCTAACCACTAGACCACGCGGGGTTGATAGCTTTTTGTCTAATTTGTTTAATATATATTTATGTTTTAGAAAATTGCTGCTAGGAGTGCTGGTAGCGATTGCATTTTGTGCAAATGCACAGCTGTTTCATGTAGCAATTCCTCGCGTATGCATCGTAGGCTAAGGGTGTACGAAGGAAACTACATAGAGTATATGAATTATTACATTTTATATAGTATAACTACGAAATTTTGGAGGGTAGGTGGTAGCACTGTGTCCGGCAGCCATCTTGGATCCGGGGCCGCCATCTTGGGTATTTAGTCGTAATTAGGGTAATTAAAAGAAAACCCCATTAAATATCGGTTAAGGTCATTAAAAATCGATTAGGAGCTCATTAGAAACTCATTAAGGTCATTAAAAATCGATTAAAACCCCATTAAAAACTCATTAAGGTCATTAAAAATCGATTAAAACCCCATTAAAAACTCATTAAGGTCACGTGACCTGGACCCCCACCCTCGGTCTTCATTTGACGAAAAACTCATCATGGGACGTCTTAGGATCGGCATAAGCACACTACTTATCCTAATAAATATTTGAAAAAGATATTGCTCCTCAATTTGTTTCGTTCATTAGTGTAGAATATTCCAACCCCAGTTACAATATAGGTTCGGTTGACTGTCCGTTATTCAATTTCATCGTGGAAGTAATTTAATTTCCCTGAGGCGTAGTAATCTTGAGCTAAGCCACTCTACAGTCTCAATGGCAATAACCATCATGAATACACAGGACTGTTCTGTAATACAGTATTTATGATATTATGGATTGTTAGATAACTCATTAAATAACACAATAACTATATTGGCAAGCTGGTGGTCGAGTGGTCTAAGGCGTCAGGACTTTGAGCTAGGGTCAGAGATAGCGCTGGTTCGAATCCGGCCTAGACTGGAATATTATCAGTAATATTCACCTTGTACTGTACTAGTCCACCCCCTTAGTGTATGAATAAGTTCCTTGAACAGATCAATAGACTATGGGGAATGGGTAGGTTAAGAGGGAGATCTGTCTCTACTTTATATAAAAAAATCACGTAGTTTTAATTTAAACTTACCTTTAATACTTACCATTAATCCTAAATAATGAACTCAAACATTCAGCATACAAAAAATTTGTAAACGTAAATGCTAATTGAGCTGTTATAATTCATTTTACATTATTTTACGTTAATATCGCGATGTATAAATATTTTTACATTTTCCTTTTGTTTAAAGAAGTAAAAAAGCATTAATTAGTATATATTTTTAATATAGTGTAAAGATATCAAGAGCCGAACATTAATTATCGTATTATTGCATCTAACCTCCAATAGTATCTTCAATATAAGTTACTAAATTATTCTGGCTTTGTCAAACAGTTCATAATTTCAAATAATGGGCAACATTGTTAAATAAAACAAGTATGAATGCTAGACCAACAATGGATTTATATCAGTAATAATACGAACATTTTTTTTAAATATTTTATTACGAAGAAATTATAGCGTATTGTGAACATAAAAAGATATATTTTCCCAAAATTTATTTAAAAAACTTGTCCGGGAGAAAAAAATAGAATTGTAAAAACCGAAACATCGGTTTTTATAATTCTATCGGAAAATTTTAGGTTATGTGAAAAAAGGTTTTAGACAAAAGTTGTACAATATTTAACTATCTACAATTTTTATTATTACATTTTTTCAATAAGAGGTCAAGTTTTCCTTCAAATCGTTAAAAAGCATGTTCAACCCCTAAAAGTCTACCCATTACCTCGTTCCGGACCTCTGATCGCCCTCGGCCAATTTTCTCGATTCCTGTACAATATGTCCCCCACTTTCATTAGGTTTCATGATGTTCATAATTTTGATTCAATTTTTAATTTTTGGTAATGATCGGCACTGGTCTATTACTACAGCGTTATCCCTGGTTTATTGCTGAATATTGTGTTTGCCACGTGACTTACAGTACATATGTACCAGAGTTTATGAGTAGCTAAACGGACTAATTGTATATTGACCCACCCGCCCACCCATTCACGTACAGTTGTATTAACCCACCCGCCCACCCATACACGTACAGTGGTATTGACCCACCCACCCGCCCACCCATACACGTACAGTGGTATTGACCCACCCACCCAATATTGTGGCTCCCTCATAGCAACTCTTCCACTATGCCTTTTAGTGCTGTGCAATATACATCTTTCGAATGAAAAGAGGCACTTATTAAATAATTTAAAAACATCTCTTCCATTCCGAATATCCCTATTTTGTAGCCTATAGGATAACTTAACTTATATTTGGAAAAGAACCTATTCCACTAATACCCACTTAGTGTCAAACACCTTTTTTTTTTTATTACTTAACTGGGTGTAGTTTGGGATGTGTTGGGATATGTTCCATGGTATAATTAGTTTCTGGTATCAGATCCTATAACCATCACTGGTGAATTGAAACCTCCTGGTAAGGAATGGACTGTGTAATGCCACTTTCGCACCGGTATGGGAACTGCTACCACTTGAAATAGAAGCGGGGAATGACAGATGATCAGGCATTCAAATAATCAGATGGTAACGGAGTTTTAACTACACATTACATTGTTTACTATTACCCATTTCACCATTTTCAGGATGGAACTGGCCTTCAATTGAAGAAGGAGGTGTTGAATGATTGTGAAACTTTAACTTAGGTCTGTGTCAGGATATAAATATTGAAAAACTAAGACACAGGTACTTTTTCTTATATTTTTTTTCTTTACGGCTTAACTATTTTTTTAAAAATGACTTTTTGGTCTGAGAGTAAGTAAATGATGACCTTATGGAATAATCTGAGAATGTGGCATATAAAATGACAGGCGAGCTTACATAAAAATAACAATTACATCTACTTATGAAAAACGAATAGCAAACTAAAATATTTTAAAATAAAAATTGTACCCTCTTTGAATACATTTCGGAATATGCTGTACGAAAAAAAATACAATAAGACTCTTCATTTATTTAATTAACTAACTTAAGATGAAAACACAATATAAGATGAAATAATCTCATTCCATTTCAATAACTGAACTTGCTCTACGCAGTAATATTTATTTACGACATCTGTCTGTAAAGACTCTAGAGAAAATGCAGTTCCTCTCGCTCTGATGTGACTCCATTCTATCTCTCAAAACGGAATGGAGTCACTATGTACAATGAACTATATCTTCTTAATTAATTAAATATACAGTTGTGTTAGTGTAACTTTGATAGTTTTTTTTTTTTTTTTTTTTTTAGTTTAAATTATTGTTGGAACTTATTGTGCCAATTTAGACTGTACTTCACACACATGACTCAATAAACAATTTATGTATGAGAGTGTAATGAGTGAAAATTTTTTGTATTAGGTATTCTTTAAGTACAATGGTTTAATGGTTTCATTGACGTACAAAACGCTCAGATCGAGTAATTTTTTTAATATGTATACAAATACAGTTGTTAAGACTAGTTTCAGTATATTGAGTGATTTCTAATTTATTTACGTAAGTAGAGATGCTTATTTTTGTTTGTTAATTTTACACATAGCTTCATTAAAATGTCATGTTGGTTAAAATACTTGATCAATAATACTTTAGTAAATAATGATATTAATGTTCCATTCTAATAATAAATTGTGTTTATACTGTAAAATATTAAAATGTTATTCCATATTTAAAACATTTTTGGGAACTATAATTTTTATACTCCAATCAACTAACTATATTGGTATAATTAAACTATATCCATTACTACCGTTCAGTTTGTCAACAAAAGTTCTTCTCAAAGTAGATTGCTCTCGATGTATTTCAACAATATGTTGTTAGACATGGGCATCAGCTGTTCCATTTAGTGTATGCGTGGAATGTTCCATGACGTCGGCAGTCACATTCCCATGTTCCTTGTGTCACGAATGTAATATCTTACATCTCTGTACGGGAATGTCACCATGACCTCTGTGTAACTGTGTGAGTACTTTCTGTTTTTTTTTTTTTTTTTTTGTGAATAAAAAAATAGTTCATTAAATGTAAAAGCAAATAAGAGTACACAAAGTAACACAATGTAATTGCACGTGGTTTTAATCTTACAGTGATTAAATTCTGTGATGAATGTTACCATCATCAGACCAATGGTACTGACATATGAATGGGTTATTTAATAGTCGTAACGTATTGATGTATATTGCACTAATCATTCTTTTGTGTGGTGTCACTTCTCAGTCATTTCTAACAAAACATATATACCAATTAAAAAATAATTTATAGATTTGTACTAATAAAGGAAAAACAGTATTGGGACTTGATATTCAATTTTTAAAATTTTTAAAGTAAATAGACAACTCCCCATCAATAAGGGCATTTCAAGTTATAATATTTTACCATTTACTACTATAAAAATCATTTACTAAAGTTCAAACATACTATATCCTATAATATACTGCTTTATGACTACTATTATTAGAACATCATTGTTAGTAAATCGTCAAAATTATACTTTATACTAAAAATAATATTTAGGATAAAGCGTTTATTTTGTAACTAATTCATAGTATAACATTTATGTATTTTAAAATAGTTAAATAATTTAAAATAATTAATATGAATAATGGTAATGAGAAACTATAACATGTTTACGGTTTCACACTAAGAAAGAGTAACACTATAAATATGATTGAGTATGCACTTAGAACGTCTATATTCAACAATTTATGTCATAGTGAAAAAATACATAGTTTTAATTGTTTCAATATACGAGAAGTTCCAAAATACACTTGAAATTATGTGACTTTAGACTTAGTTTGAGTTCAAAGATTTACTTCAAAATCAGCCATCAATCTATTCCACCAGAGAACAAACAAAAGGAAAAAAACCTCGTCCAACAAAGGCCTATTTACTGTCGGACAACATATTCATTTTTCTTTACATGATTTTGCTGTTGGAATATTTTGTTTATGGAAAATAAAAAAAAATCCACAATCAAAGAAGGTCTTGCTTTTACAGCAGTGTTAAAATGTTATAGCATTATATTGAATTACATAACAATTCACTTGTATTGAATTAGTATATGTACTTTTTACAATTCTTCTGTTTGTATTTTAAAACAGTTAGTCATAAACACATTTTTTGGAATGCTACTTTATTTATTTAGAAAACGCTCGGAATTTGTGTTGATAATCCTTTTATTCGTCTTTGATGGTTTGAAATTTTATAATTTCCTGACTCTGTTATTTTGTAAATGGGATGGGGTTTTGTACACACAGCAGATAGTAAACACCATCCACAGCAAAAACTGTTGTACCCAGGAAAGGGGTTTTTAATGATGAATTCTTCTACTTAAAAATGACTAAAGCGCACAGTGCGTAAAATATAATTTGATACTTACCCTAATTAGTCAATTGGACAGAAATACATAGCTATAACATATTTTGACTTAAGAGGTTTTAGGGTATCCGGTAAACACAGAGGCCTATCTTTATTTATTTAATTCTATAAGGGCAACGCACGAGGGACTTTAAAGGGCCCAATGGCAATACTATTTAACATTTTTTTTATAATTGTGTTATTAATATGCTGTTGGGAAAAACAACCTACGTATTTATAAAGTAAATACCGCACCAAACCTAACCACAAATTCAGTAGATACCCACCCACCCACACATACACGTACAGTGGTTTTGACCCCCACCCACCCACTCATACATGTACAGTGGTGATGTATGCTGGGGTGCCCATACATGTATATGGGTTATACATCTTATGCCATATAACAACGTATTTAAGCACATGACAGTTGGCTTTACATAAAGGTCCGTTTCGAATGAGAGGTACTTCATGCTAATTAATAATGTAAGCTGATATGAAGTTGTTTGAAAATGGAAAAAGTAGTTTCGTATATTAAATAATAAATAATATATTTACAAGATACATATTTTCCAATTCTCGAATCAGTATGGGAAAATATTTAATTACATCTAAGTCTATATAGTTAAATCCCGAGAAATTGTTTTGCTTCCTAAATTAATCCTAAATAGTTTAGTCCAAGCCCAAGATGGTGGCCTAATGAATTATATTTAATTAAGCAAAACTTCCAGAATGTTTTTAATAAATAGTTTTGTGTTGGAGTGTTGTGACCTTGTAGTATTTTGTGTTCTATAATGTATATATGATAACATAATGAATATCTGCGTGGTATTTCATTATGGCAAAGTAAATATAAATATGTAAGCCAATTAAAAAAAAATATATTCAACCAAGGAATAGTTCGATATATAATTGCAAGAACCAATTGATATAATTACTTTGTTGTAAGAAATCCTCGCTGACAGCACGTAAACGGATTACCTCCTTAGCACGCTCGCCTAGCCATGGGGTGGGACTTTAGGGTGGTATTCTCCTAATGAAATTCTACATCACACAGAAGCTACACCAACAGTCATACTATCGGCCATTAGTTGAAATTACATTTAGTTATTGATGTTACCGTACCTTTGATAGTATTAGAGCAGCAATTACTTTGCATTGAAATTTGATAGTTACAAATATTATAAAGAGTGGATATTAATAATGAATATATTGCTTTAAAATATGGCTTACGTGTGTTAGGATTACAATTTTTATCACCGATTTAAGTTATAAAGTATTCTAGTGTGAAGACTAGTTAAAATTATTTGTAAAAACCAAAAGGCATCATTATTCATCCCAACAGATAGGTAGTAAGGCTTGTAGAACAATTTAAATATGCTCTATTTATAATTTTTATTTCGTTATTATTTGTGTGAGGTAGACCATGTATTAGTGTATTTGGGGTTTGTTGTAATAATTCGTTATAGTACATACATTGATTACCTCAACTGTATTATATTACTCTATGTAGTAGAGTGCCAGTGGGTCAAAGATATCAGCTCTACCTTCTTGAATTGCTTGTACGATGTCTAAGATGAGCTTTTGAATTAAAATATACGTTTGTAATTTTAATAATTGTTTTAATAACGTTTTCTGAACTAAAAATAATGTTTAAAGTGATATGTAAAATGGGTTGAAGCTTCATTAAACAGTAAGTCGGGATATTATTTACATATTAGCATTATAAACTCCGAGTTGAACTCATGTGATGTGTAAAAGATAGCAAACATATTTAATCATACAAATAAAACAATATACTAATATTTAGTAACTGACTGGTCGATTTAAATGCATACATTTCTATTATTACATTTTAAATCTCTTTATCAGAGAATTTACGTAATACAATAGACTTTGTAATGATTTCTTGATGGAGTGTCAACATAATTCGTAATTACCAAAAGTAATATTTAATTTACTAACAAAATGACATTGATTGATACTATCTGACATTGATATTAATTACTTTCTGCTAAACAATAATTGATATTGAGTTTCGTTAGTTATTTGTGACAGTAGAAATCTAACTGTATATATCTTAAGGATATTGATTTAATATTCCTAGTTGAAGAGAGTCTCAATGCTTAGCTACCGTACACATGACTCCCAAAAGCGCATAACTCCCACCTACCACACACAAACTTTGCTTTACGGGGATTATAACTCTAAACCTTTTTATGTATGCCTTATAGTTATGGATTAGCCCAGCCTATAGCTTAGGAACACTTCTTGAAGCTTTACTTGAAGATCTCATTCTCCATATTCGTGGCAGAGCTCGGTCTTGGACCATTTGTTGGAACTCTGTAGCATTACTTGAGGTTTGGTTTACATTTATATTGGAACACTTTGCATAGCTTTAAGATTTCAGCCTCCAGCTTCATGAAGAAGCTCGGCCTAAGGCTTTGTCGGTAAACACGATCAGTGGTATTTTTCAAAATTATTGCATACCTTTTCGAAATATTGAAACATAGTCATACATGCAGAAACAAGTGTAACTAGTTAATATCCAAATGTCACACCAACTGTAGTCAAAATTATGACCTTTTTAGGGAATCATTTTAAATAACAATAATGCTCTGAACGTGGTGTAGGCTTACAATCAAAACATTTGATAAAATAAGTCAAACAGTAAATTAATGTACTATGGTCATTGTATAAATCATAATTTTTAGTTAACTAGCAAACATTGTTCAATCGCCATTGAAAAAAAAGGATAAAAGAACATTTTACTCATCAACTTTCATGGGATTAGGAACCGATAGTAAGATTTTCGTCCCGTGAAGCACACCTGCGATCCAGGCGATAGCTTAAAACGCAACTTGAATTACTTTATTTATTTATTTGTTTTTCTCTTTATTGTTGCTATGAAAGAGTAGGTTGTATGTTTTGTAAACAGTGGTAAAAATTTTTAAATTAGGAAGGCGTTTGTATATTTCATGTCCTTTTGTTGTCAAAATAGATTTTTACAATGAGTTTAAGGCATTATTTCAGTACAATAATTGAACATTTCGTATATTAATTAATTTGCAAAAGTATTACTATTGTTTATTGGAATTTATTTCAATCCATACGAATAACGTCAATATTTTTGAAAATCTCTTTATCAACATTTCATCTCAGTTAATTTTGTATATATTCAGTGAATATTAATGAATAATTATCGTTTGTATAGAGTTTTCCTAGGGAACTCAAAATTTACATAAATAATCATATTCTTTGCTATGTTTTCTATTTCACAGCCTGATTAATAATTTGTTTTTTTGTTTTCTTACTATAGTTAAATTTAACTATTTGTCAAATTCTTAAGATACGTTTTGAGACGTATTCTTATAATTATTTATCGATGAATTAACTGGATAACATGTGAAATTTCACAACTGAGAGTATATTATTATTTTCCTATTAACTGTAATTAACATATTTCAATTTGTAATCCGTTACATTTTTATCACGTTAACGTCACCAAATAAGTGACTACATAGGGCAAAACATATAAAACATCGGTTGAAAGAGTTAATTTACTATAATTTAAACTTTGTAGAAGGTTACATAATATAATATATGGATTAAATATAGTATCCGGTTAGAAATTTGTATGAAATTTACGCTAAAAAATATCCAGATTTTGATGAAAATGTTTATAAAATTATATCAAGAAAGGTAGAGTATCATGAAAGGTATTCATATAGTTGAAAGTTGGTAAAAGTAATGAAATTCAGTGTTCATAATTGATCAATATTAATCCCTGTAAAATCATCAAAAATACATTTAAGTCAATATTTTGCGTACAATTTAGTTTAATAAGTGGTTTTTATGGGTTGAACTAATTTAAATATACTGGAAAACAGGTATTCAATCAAAAATTTACTTTAAGAGATTTCTTTATTTATTTATTTTTGCCAGTGGAGTTAATTACAAGGGTAAAAATTAAGCTGAATATTACGAAATATAATAAGAATAAAGAGGATATTACATGCAAAGAGGTAATACATTTTCAGAAATTCAAACAATACCATTTTAAATGTCGGCTTACAAATTAATTGTATTGATATATATGTTTTGGATGAACCGAAAACTTATATTTAAAGATTATTTAAATATAAATAGAATCATGTTTTCAATTGATTAGTAAATAATCTGTAATTGCCTAAATACTGTTTCACTAAACAACGCTTCATATCCCTGCTAGGTAACAGCCCTAGAGATGGTAGAGTGGCTTAGCTCAAGATTACTACACCTCAGGGAAATTAAACTAGCCTACTGCCATGAACTGTAATCAAATACAGTATATTATAATAAAATCCTAAATATTAGTTTGGTTGTTATTGTCCCTTTGTATACAAATTATTATTCAATCATTGGTGAATCTTTAAAATCCATCAAAAAATTAAAAACTTCAGAGAAATAACGGCTTGAAGCTTATTTCCATATTACTTATTTAAATAAGTATTTACTATACTACATGAGTAAGAATATACTCTTACAATATTATTTAATAGATACAACAGAGATTTAAACTTGTGTAATCCATAAATCATGAAATATTGTATACTAAAATTCTAGCTGAATGTTTAGAATATCTATTTCGAATAGAAACGGGACTATGTTTTGAAAGAACTTTCACTACTCCAGGCTTTGAGTTATTTGTGCCCTGTGTGATTATCTTTTGTAATGAAGCATTAAAAGTAAATTTCTTTAATTAAAACCTAATCTGAAAATTTCCAAATCTTTAAGTTTCGTTAATGATACTACACGATGCCGGAATAACTATTCGTTATAAAGTATTTTCGTGACAGGAGCCACAGTTGGAGATTGTACTTCTACATACATATTAATGATTGTTGTCGTTTTAAATATTACTGGAATACATCAACGTGTTTTTTTGGTAAATGTATGTTTTTATACATATATTAGTTTATATTTTAATAAATTAACAATACATCCATCAGTAATAATATTCATTTTATAATAACGATTTTTAGCTGTAAAAGTATTTAGCAATTTACAAAATTTTACTTTTCACTGAACGAATTTTTGTCTTAGATATCCTATTTTAGTAATAACATGAACATCATTCTTCTAAGGAAAGAACATGACATGTTCTTAACAATAATATTGATTTTTTACGGTTTATTCACGAACTTAAAAATAAACTACCATACAATAAACATAAATAAAACAATAAACTTATTTATCATATATTATTTGTTTAAATGTTATAAGAGTAATTTGTACTTGTAAGGTTTTACACCTTCACTTTAGAGTGCAGTGTATAAAATAGAAAAGAAAATTTTTCAGCTGCCTCCCGAATACCTGCCTGCTGAATATATACGAATTTATTATATTCTGGCTATTTAATTATCAATAAAATTATTGAAACTATGTGGAAAGTCATGTACTGAAAACTCAAACTACACATCATGTGTATGTGATCACAGACCCGAAATTTCCCAATATTTCATAAACATTACTACCATTACTTCATAAACAATGTTCTGCAAAATATAGTTTATATTTAATTTGCATGCATTTATAATGTTACGTTAAATAAATTCTAATATTATTTCCTTATGCTCTTACTTTTACGCAGATGAAACAATAAGTATACAAGTACTGTTACAATTAGATCATAGAGTATTAATTCTGTCCAGCGGCGTAATGCTGCACATAGATTTTGTTCGTTAAAATAATCCTTCCAAGGACATAGTCGATGTATGTAGGGTTCGTAATAGGAAATTCTATGATACTTAAAGGCATTACAGTTAATGTTACCCTAGAGGGATTTTATACAACTAATATGTAACAAGATAATTCAATCCCTTCACGGTGTACTAAATAATTTTTGTGTTTTAATACACTATATATGTAAATATATCAGACTATGTGTAAGTCAGCATGTTGCAATCAATATTACCCAAAAGGCTGTCTCAGTTGGTTACGTGGAAGAAACAAACTCATATTTCATATTGTAAGTGCTGTTTTATTCGTGAACCTGCAGTGAATCCAAAAGGCTTAGTCCTAATAAACTTGACTTAATATAGTTTTTAAAGAACGACAGAAAAACGCGTTTTAGTAAATATATGCAATAAAATACAACTGTGTGTATGGACTATACAGTACTTACCGTACTATTTATTCACATTATTGAAAAAACCACCTAATTATACTAAACTTGCCGTTACGGTTTACACAATGACGACGCCGAGTGGAGGAAATGTGACGAGTGTGGTAAATATTGATGATCCGGAAAAGCATTTGCGTTCCACTTATCCACAAATGTAACAGTTGGAACGGTTGTAAGGGGCGTTATATTGCAGTAACAACTATCCTAGACAGTTCCTCAATTGTAGTGTATTGAATGTTGATAAAACTTTTGGTAATAATGATTTCTCCATAGAGTTATCGAAGTTAGCCCTTACTGTTACTACACTAGTAATACTATACACACTTCTACGGTACATAAATTATTTAACAATACAGTTATAATTTATGAAGAGGTAGCTCTTTACCATATGTAATATATTAACTGAAACTCTCGCAAAAGAGGCCTTAATAAATTACTTTTCATATTGAATTTTTCTCTGTGAAAAAAACACAGTTCAGATTTTACTAGAAAATAGATGTATAATTATTAAGAATTCATTTTAAATAAATAAGAAATACAATTTTAGCTTACTTTATTGTTGAGGGGCGTTAGTAGTCTAAGTTATTATTAATAAACGAGGTAAAAAAACACTTTTACGTTTTAAAATATCCGTACAAAACAATAGCTTATGGTTTGTATAAATGACATCACAAAAGACCTCAAACTTGAACAAAATGACAACAAGTTTTCTGTTTTGAACACCTTAATTTTAATTATCATAAGCATTAATCTGTCATCGCGTCTTGCATGTTGACGTATAAAGACAAGCCGTTAGGGAGACGTGTGCGTGGTTGACCGATCCTACCTTAATACCACCACGATATTAGCAAGTTGCCATGAGGAAGAATACTTAACACTATTTTGATATACTCCTAGGAAAGGAAATGAGATTTTATCATCATCTCCAAAATTTAAGCCTCTCACTTTATATTATCTTACAGATCCCAAAATTAATTACGAACTCTACTAAGCAGACCTCAACCAATTGAGCATACTATCTCGGCTGTGGCAATCTCCAACTTGAGGCAGTCGCTCTCCATTTAGTTTCCAACCCGTACCCTCACCTGATACAGGTGGAATTGCACCAACTATGAGATGTCACGATATCGGCGTAGCCTACCAAATACAATTGAAGGGGATATTGAGTTGAATTATACCAAACACTATAGACATCATACCTGATAACAGCCCGGTATTGCAGTGGAGGTGACCTCATTTAATCGGACGGATCTGATCTGTGTACCAGCCTGGTGTACACAGATCAGATGCCTAAAATAGCGTTTTTCTAACACAATGTCACATTTGAAAATCTTAAAATTTCACTAGCTCGATAAATATTACAAATGCCTAAAATAGAGTTTTTCTAATGCAATGTCACATTTTAAAATCTTAAAATTTCACTAGCTCGTTAAATATTACAAATATGATTTATGCTTGGAAACTCTGCACGTAATTGATATTAACTGACTGTACTATACATAAAGAATTCATTTTAAATGTATGGTCCTTAATTTAATTATGCATGTTTTAGTACTGTAAATTAATTAGTTGATAGTTGTAATAACTTAGTATATATACTCGATATTTTACATTAAATAAGAGAAGGTGCCTTGGATAAATGTAGTGAACTATAATAACATGTTATATTTCTTACTTGTATGCAGAAAACTTAGTTTAGGAACTATGTTTGCGTTCCATTTTCCCAAGTATATTCCTTCAATATTCTTTTTACTCTTCAGAACTACTTGTTACATAAAAACTTGAACTTGTTTCTTGAAAGTTACATTGTATAGAAGCATGTTTTGTAACATGTTTTATTAATATATATTTGTTAAAGTAATAATTATAGTACTCATGTAAAATTATATTGCATTATTATGTTACAACTATATACTAGCTAGTCATTTTATTACCTAACTCTCAAGTAAAATTGAACTATTTTATGTGTTTTATGATAATTGTTCATACTTATTTACCAAATATTATCATAGTTAACAAATAGTTCCACTGAATTGATTTAAGATCAATTTAACTAGTGAGCATTTATTTGCATACATAAAACTGTCTTGAGTAGTAAATTATAATATTGTATGAAGAGACAATGTGTTATATTTTATAAATGTGTTGAAGACTATTTACTATAAATTGTTTTTCCTTATATTAATAAATAATAGAACAAAATATACTTATAACTAATAAGATCATCCAATTACATTCAAAATGACCTGAAAACTGTTTAAATAATAAACTAGATTTCACGAAATAATAAAATACTTACTTGATTTACCTGTTACAATTTAAATTCAATTTTATTTTCCAAAATATTTTATTAAAAAAAACTGTAAAAAATGTTAAGCATGGTATAAATAATGTATTTAATAATACCTATACATGTTTTAGAATTATACAGATGTGATTAGATTATTGTTGTCGACGAATAGTTTTAACAATATATTGCATGTTAATTAACAGTAATAACTGCCAAGAGAGTCACTCAGGAATGTATATGCTTGTTTGCGTTGGTTAAATTATACTTACATTCCACAGCTGGAATGTTGCCCCAACAAAATGTTATTAATTACCTATCAACTTTAGATTAAACATTTTTGTTAATTTAGCAGTATATGGGTACTATATTATTTACTTACTTAATAAAACTATACACGTGTAAATTTGGTTGAATATGGTTTGCAAATTCCTGGGTATGAACGAATGTTTTTATAGTTATTAACTGAGATAAACAGTTTTTTTAGGAAGTTTAATTTGCCAAGAAAACTAGGGACGTGGAATCCAAATCACGTAATACAAATCAGACCATTGGTAAACTGACAAGCCGGATGCCCCTCTGGCTTTTCGGGTTCTCTACCTTGTACATCACCCGAATGCTTGCATCCATTCTATACAGACAACCCAGACTTCTATGTAGCGTTTTTGTAGATTTTTTACATTTAACAGACGCCTTTTTGGTGTTAAAAGAACGAAAACTGAATATCACTCCATTTAGTCCCCAAGTAGACATATTACGGAGCTACACCACAGGCCATTTAGATATTTATATATGCCTTAATGATTCCATTCGATCTAGGTTGTCTAACTAAGAGAGGAAACTACAGCGATGGCAATGTGGTATCACATGGTGCCAGACACTGGAGTGCATTATGACTGTAGTTAATGGGCAATCGTTTTGGAAAATATGTGCTTCTGACACAGACGAAGATATATCCTTATGCTAATATCATATCTTTATTCCCATAATACCAGCTACACAAAAATATAATATTTTATTGAATATTGAACAATATAAATCTAATAGATGTTAATTAATTTGAAAATATTACTCGTGGTCTTCTCTTTAACTATTTAACGCCATGATAAATTGTATAGTTATATAGTGTAAATTATTTGGTTATGTGTCTCCTTTCTATTATATTCCTTAAAAGACACAGTATTTTCTCCTTATTTTTCCTTTTTCCTCCTTTTAAAATAAATTCCTTTACGGGTTTTCTTTATCGTTAAATTAATTTTAGTATTTATTTGTCTGGTTACTAGTTCAGTGTTAAGCAACTTTTTTTCTGATCAATGTATATGATTGTGCTAGGTCAGTTATTGCTTTCAGAAGTGCATGAGCATTGTAAAGCAAATACATTTGTTTTCAGTTCGATACCATTTCTAATTTAATAGTGTGATTTAATTTTCAAAAAATATATTTTTTTTATATAAGCACAAAATCACAAAATGCTGACTAATTTGTTTACTATAAATATGCCATATTACTGATCTACTGGTATATCATCCTAATGTGCATCAATTCTGAAATAAAGTAAGGTCGTTTGCAATAACACTTGTTAATGTAGGATATAGTTGGGACAAGAGGCTTTTTGGTATATTAATAAATATAATGGAGCCATACTCTTCAATATACACAATGTATATAGTTCACCATCCCCACATCAGCAACCAGTTATAAATATATCAACAGAAGAAAAAACAATTAAAAACCCAAAACTACCCGGTATTTAGTCCTTGTAATGGTGTTTTATAAAATCAAACACTTTTAAGGAAGAGGTAATATTCAAAGATTAAGTAAGTAATCTTTTCTTAAATGCATTTCCTTTGATGCAAAGATTGGTTGACGGTAAAGTAAGTTGAAAGGTTCCACTCGTTTAATGGCATATCTTCAATGGTACAGAGAAACTCATTAACTTAATTAAACCTGTGTTTTACCATGAGAAAAACGTCTTTGAATACGTGTGATTCAAAAGTCAGTTTGGTCATAAATTATAGATTTGTTTAAGATTTTAATTTTAGTTAACGTTAGCGTAGAAATTATTTATAATTCATCTATCCATATTATATTTATGTTCTCTGACAGTAATGTTTTTATGTAACTTAACAGTACTTTTTAGTGGAAAGTTGTCCTTAGTTATATAGATAATCATTTTATTAGGCACACTATGTTGTAGGCGTAACAGGAAATTAAAACTAATACATAACGGTGCTCAACAAAGTATCTAAAATATCTACAAAACAAGTTGACATTTCACAGATGTTGATTTATTATCAGTAATCAAATTATATAAATATATAATACATTTAATCCAAACACCATGTTAACATCACAAATGTAAGTATAGATTTAAAGAATGAAGTAAACAGTGCAATCCAAAAATAGAACTACTTACTTCAGCTGGAGATCTGCTAAATGGTGACTTAGACTTGCTTGTTCGAAGCAGTTTACTTTGATCAAAAATTATAATCTTTGTTTTGACATATGTATCACTCTAATCCGTGATATCTACAATTATGTGTTGCGGGATTTGCCTGAATGTTCACAAAGGCGCTTTTGTACGGAAGACATTCTAACACAACGTCATCCATATTTTTAAAATATTCAAGGGATTTACAAAAACTAAACTGTATTTATGTTTGTATTACATTTTTGCCTGTGAATTGATAAGTCTATCATTATATTATTCGTATTTTGGGTAAGATTGTATTGTAGGGCTTGCTATCAGCTACCATTTATAAAAAAAAGAACTGCGATATATCTTTGGATCAACGTCAACATTCACATTGTTTACATGATTATGCATTATTATTAAAAATAAAAATATAATCTGGTCTCCTCTCACAAAGATGTCTAAATCCATCGAGCCATTTAAGGCCTGCCTCACTGATTCTACTTATTCTAGCCCTCTGTCACAAATTGTGCTTCAAGCACATCCACCCATCACCCAGCCCCCTTATATATTATGCTTTCAACAAACCAACCCACCGTCATACCTTGTGCTTTTAGCAATCCTATTCTCCATAACAAATTTTTATTTCGGCTCGTTCACCATCCCCCAAATATTATGATATTCAGCTTCCCTTAAACATTGTGTTTTCAGCTCATTACCCTCCATAATAATAATAACCTTTTATTGCGTGAACAATTTTTAAAATTGCAGAAACTCGTGATTATTATTAAATTAGGCAATGCGTATAATAAAAAATATAGCATATGAATAAATAAATGAATTATTTAAAAATATCATCCACTCGCACACTCATACAACAATTTATCTCATTCCCTCTTTACACCCATTACATTACATATTACACCAGAACTAGAGGATTATGTGATGAAATTATATTTCGAATCCATCCCAGTGACTCATAAGAAACCGAATACAATACTGTAGACACAAGAAGTTGTCTTAGTCGAGCTTTGAATTTTTTAGGTTCATTAATTTGTTCCCTATGGACAAAGTTAGCAATCCAAGCTCTCTAAAGACATTTTTACATAAATCTCTATTTTTCAAATTCGAAATTATTCGGACAGCTTTCTTTTGACTTCTAAATACTCTTCCAAATTTGTATTTAGAGCAGTGGCCCAACAGTCTCAACCCGTGTGTTAGGTTGAGGCCTGTTGGCCAAAATAGGCCATTTTTCATACATTCAAAGAGCATAATTTTGACAGGTTTCGTACAGCATAAATGCCTGAAGAAACCTTTAAACAGATGCTTTCAATGTAGTAGTCTCAAGTCAGCCCTCGATCAAGGTGCATTCCAAAGAACTTGGTAGAATTAGTTTCTAATACGAGGACATCATCTACAATCACTGCTTCCCGATTGTCAAGTTCCTCTTGCTGAAGGCAACAATTGATTACTTTTGAATTGGAACCGTTAATTCTTAGATTTAATGTTGAAAAATATTGAATACATGCATTTAATTCAAGAAAGGAATTTATTTGTATTCCTATTTTGAATCAGTGTTTCGAATTTGCTCTGATGCAGAGAGCTGTGTCGTCAGCATACTGAACTATTTCCACGTCATGAGCGAAGAATTCAATCTGTTGACGTGCTTTATTTTGCTTTCGGCCTATCCACAGGATCTCCAAACATTTTGCTTTTAGCATATCCACCATCATTCATACATTTTGCTTTTGGCTTAGCATCATAAATTGTGCTTGCAGCCCACCCCCGGTCCATCACTCAATGTGCTATTAGCTCATTCACTCTCCTTAGCACGTTTTTCTTTTAGCTCACCCTCCATCATATATTATTCTTTCAGTTCACCCACCCTCCCTATCTGATTTTGCTTTTAGCTTAGCACCCTCATAAACAATTCTGTTGGTATTTACTATTGTAAAAGGCGATTACGATAGCATGGATATGTCCATATACTTGTACAGCTTTCTGTTCTACCGAAAAGTTTATAAAAAATTTACTTATTGAACTGAATAATTATTAGATCAGGACAAATATCAACTGTCAAAAACAGTGTTATTAAAATGACTGCATTTATTTGGAAATATCTAAAAACCTCTGTGTTATTATTTCCATTCCTCATATTCCAGGAAACATACGTCAGAGATAATGAAATTTTATGAGGTGCCATAAAACTTGCTGGCATTGTTCATTGCTCTGGAAAAGTCACTGGCTTGTTTTTGTGCAACCCATAACTTCACTTTATCTTATGTGTGTGAGTTTTATTTTGGGGCAAAAAAAGTCTTATGTACGTTTACACATGCATAAACACAAGTATGATGTTTGTAATGTTATAAATATCTTCAAATATAATTTTATTTGCAGAACCTAAACTTTAAATCCATCGTACATAGTCGTAGAAGCATTTGATTTTCAAGGTATTACAAGTATTTAACATTTACAATCTAGACTTACGGTTTGTAAAGTAATTTAAAAAAACAAAACAAAGATATCAACAATTGGCTAAATATACAAGGATCATAAGTGAATCAACATTCCTTTAAGAAGTGAAATCAATTAAAGACAAAGTAGTCAAACAAATCAATAAAGCATTTTATTATTTAAACCATTTTTATGTATCTGAAGTTAATTCATATAATTTCATACACATTCCTCATTAATTTCAGTATTAGACCCCTCATAATAACACTTGTCTATGTTGAAGAATAGTAAACTAGACCAACAGATCTTAGAAAAGCAATATTTTCTCCTAATAGCAAATATAAGATTGAGCTGCATAGTTTGTTTTAACTAAACCCACCATTTTTTGACCCTCAAAAATTCAATACAAATAATTTTAGAGGGGTAAAGGTAGATTTTGGGAATTTTCAAATAAGAACACAGGACGTGTTACATCTCATTTAGAACCTTAAAGACACAATATTTAATTTCCAATTGTAATAGACAAAATAATATTTAAAAATTATATATTTGTTGTTATAATACCTTGTTATTATTCCTTATTCATCTACAAAACTATGGTCGTAGAAATGTGGACAATTATGAAGAGGGAATGGGAGTGTAGATGAACGATTGTACTAGTTGTTACTAAGGTCGAGTGTTCCTTAGAAAGGAATTTATTAATAACACAATATTCAAGGCATCTAAGGGGTCTGGAGCTTTATGAGGAATCCGAATCACGTAGTCTTTGTCTGATTTGTAGCCAATTGACAAGCCTGATACTTAGTTCTCTTTCCTAGAAAATATTAGACTCTGACTACCACCCAAAATGGACAACTCAGACTTATCTAGTGGTGCCCACGTTGATGGCAATCATTGAGTAGATGCCGTCTAAGTATTAAGAGGACCTAGTATACAACCCATCTCAAACAATCTCCCAGCACTTTGTCTAAAGTAGCTTGGTTTAATCGTGTTACATAATTTTATTGTGTATTATTATAAAAATATAAGTTCCCTGTAAATCATAATGACTGTTTTATAATTCGATACGCGTTTTTTATATAATTTTATACAAGGAAGGCATTCATGGGTCAGTCAACTTCATATTTAAATTGATCACTATTTAAAATTATAAACCCTTTAGAATTGTATCCAACAACATAGTAAACATATGGTCCTATTTTAGTTCTTTAATTACCGGTACCAACAGTGTTTTATGCCAACTGTACAACATTATCATACTTTAGTTTATGTATGATTTTATAGTTTAATTTGATATTTTAATGCAGTCATTATGATTCTAATTACAAAACGTTCCCCTCTATGGTTGCTTGTGTTCCACCCAATTTCCCAGATGGTTCCTTGGGAACCCCTTTTATTGTAATGTTTAAAGAGGCAATGGTGACATTTTAACTGACACCAATGTACAAATAATGTATCTATTGTAGAAAATAATTTATATATTTTTAGATAAAATGGTTATCTGTCATATAAAAATGTATAGTGATATTTTTATATTCTATTTGTTTTATGAAGAAGTATATAATTGATTACCAAAGTGGAACAACTGAAGGTAGAAAGGAGGCTGTGTAAAGGAAAGTAATTTATTCCAGGGTATTCTTTAATTGAAATATACCAGCCGAATTTCTACAGATAGTAATAAGGTAGCAAGGTTTTCTCTTGTAACGCATCATTTGAATGGTTTAAAGTGAAACTGTAATTTTATTTCCATTTACGAGGGACTTCAAACGTTGTTATTAATCTATATTTTATATATTCAGACAAGTAAACGTCACACAACACAAATGTATTACAATATAAGCACAAAATGCACAAATATATTAACAATACAATTACAAAATGCACGAATATTACAATATTTATCTGTTTCATATTATCTGTGACATATTAATATTCGTGCATTTTGTACTTGTATTGTGATATATTTGTGCATTTTGTGCTTATATTGTAATAAATTTGTGTTGTGTGACGTTTACTTATCTGTATTTGTACCAACACGTATTATGCTAACTAAAACACTATTTATATATTAATAATGTTCTTGTATCAAAGATTTAGAATGATTAATTTAGTTACTTACAGTATTTTATTCATTATATTACAGTTATCAAAATGATTTTGAAATGTTTAAGGATATTTTCTGATTTTAGCATAAATTGGATTTAGATGGTGAACTAAAAGTTTTGTGTTCAACTCTATAGGATGTAAAAACTACTGGAGAAAATTGAAACAAAAAGCAAAGTCTTAATATAAAAGTCAAAGTCTTAATTTAGCGTGAATAGATGTCTTAGTTTATAGTTCTTTTTTTAACCAAGAAAGTTTTCGGAGTCACTGACATTATTTAATAGAACGTCATTCCATTTTAACAGTTCAACATGTATAATCTGTAAAAAATTAATGGTCCCTGAACAACAGGGTTTGGTCATTTTTAATACAACTTGAGCTAACTATGTACATCACAATGTAGCTAGTCTTAACTTAGCATGATTATTTAGATGATTTTAGGAATAGTTCTGTTTTATTATAGAAAGTTTTAAGGGTCACTAGAATTTAATATACCAGGTGTTCAATATTTATTTTTGTAATCAGTGCAGAACAAGAAACTCTATGATTACGTCTTCACTGTAGTTACTGACGTTTTTTGGTCGTTTTAAATGTCTTTTCGGCTTTGGGGAATGTCATGTGAAGAAAATCTGAAAAATCTTAAATGTAAGCATAGGTCGAGCTATACCTCATTTAAAAAGTTATTGTTATAGAAACAGATTGCCACAACCTCGATTGAAAAATGCATATTCTTTTGGAAATAACAGCTTTTAAAGTACTGGCCTCATTGGAACTTTTAGAGGCTGCTATTTTCAAACGAATAGTTCTTTTTCAGTCAGTTTTGCGGCAATGTGTTTCTTTAACAATGACCTTTAAAATTAGGTTTAACTCGACCTATACTTACATTTAAGATTGTTTAGACTTCATCCATAGGACGTCCCCCCAAAGCGTAAAATGATAGTTAAGATGGCCAACAAGTCAGTAACGATAGTGAGGACGTTCTCCTAGAGTTTCATTGTTCTGTGTATATTGATATTGTATAGTAAATTATTAAGGGGGTTCCAGACTTGTTTAACATCAGATATAGTCTTTCCCCTGTAACTGTTCGCCATGACTGATCGAAAAAAATATTTCGATCCTGGAGACAAACATTTGGGCAGTTTTATATAAAATGTATGCTAATTATGTGGACTTTAAATAAAACATACATCTTATTATTGATGTTAAATAGGTTTCTGACACTTTTATAATACCATCATGGCCATAAAGAAGTTATTAGAATGAATATATTATAATTGGACGGTTTCAAAGCCAAATGTACCAAGTAGCTTTTCCGGGTATTTCCGTTTGATGTCATATTGGAGCTTACAGATTTGTATGTCCCAGAGATATTCAGCTCCGATATATAACAGGTGGTATGTCCAGTCCCTTATGAAGCAAATATATTCTTAAATAAAGCTGACTTAAATAAACCTAATAAACTATTATCACACATCTGAATTGAGTTTATACGGGTGTGCATGAGGTATTTGTATTACTTTAGGTTTTCTATTTGAATACAAGAGTATTAAAATATTTAAATCTCATATTATAAACCACACTATCAAATAGTATTTACAACAAAACATTCTGAACAGAAATCTATATTTTAATAAAAGTAATATTTGCTGAATTTTCTATTTTAACTTCATACTGTACGTGCTAAAACTCTATTCAAGTAGCCAGTTTGTAGACCCCTGTAAAATATCTGGTAGTGTAAATTATTTTAAATATAGTAATACGTACATATACCTAGTTTATTAAATTTTTGAAAGTTTTTTTATATATATCAACAACAACAAAATAGTAAATACTATTAAATTCCAACTGAATGCATCTAAATGGCATTGCCGAATCCGTTTCGTCTTATTTCTTCAAGGCCCCTTGACAATTATGTTAGTTTATTTTATGATTTACAGTAATGGAAAGTTTAAGGGATAATATCCTTATTAACATGTTACAGTATAAAAACAAGTTTTAATACAAATTACGAAAAACAGGTATTAAAAAGTAACCATTTGTTTTATACTTTTCAAAAAAATATTTTTTAACTAAAATAAAAATATATGTGGGTTAGCACACCATATTTGAGGGTTGTCGAATAACTCATATAGTATGGCAGCTTAAAACTGTAAACTTTCTTAAAAATATAAAAATTAAATTACTAACATCTTTTTTTTACGTTATAATATATATTGACAATTTATTTGGAAAGTTGAACAGTTATGAAGTGGTTTATATTGTTATACTAATACATTATAATTTAGTTTGCATATTCTACAGCTATTTTTATCAAAGTATGAAGAAAACTTAAATATATCTTATTTTCAAAATAGGGTTTATTTGTATTCATACATGTTAAATATAATTGTAACGAAACTTTAAAATTATTAATTAAAATTTAATAAATTTGAAAAATAAAATAATTGAAGTACATAGAAAATAAGCTAGTTATATATACGTTGTTTTAAGTTTTATTTCAAATATCTTGTATAAATAATTAATCATTAAAAATATTGAGATAACTTTTGTCTTAGCGCAATCTTCAACACTGAAAAATGGTTAAATGGTACAAAGTTGCAGACATACTTTGGTGGGTTCTTTATTAAACCCAGAAAAGAATATCAAACCGTAGATAAACATAAAAACACGTTCCTTATTTAACTTCAGGAATAAATTTGGTTATTTTTCCGTTTAAAACACTATAAATTCCGTAATAAATTTACTTATTTTTCCGTTATCAAACACTATAGCGTTCGTACTTAATTTTTATTTAATTATAAATGCATAAACCTCAATTGTTTTCAACTGCTATATAATGCCACTTAGTTTTAAACAATGCAAATACACATGTAGCGATAAGCGCTAAGGGGTGTCCTCAGGTTTTACATATTACCGTGTTTGGTTTAAAATGGAACTTACTCACGACAAACATAATTATTGAACTAATTAGTTCTTTCTACAAAATTGTTTGTGGTAAGAAACGTTATAATATTCTATGTAGATTTTTGAAAAAAAAAAACAATATTTGTTAAAAACAACTGAAGTAAGAGAGAAACTGAAACAAAAATTCAACCCTGGCAAACATTTCCATTTCCCTCAGATATTGGGCTAAAGTGTTCACGGACGGTAAAACTTTACGAGGCGCCATCCTACCTTGATAGTTTTGTTCATTACTCTGGAAAAGTCATTTGCTTGTTTTTGAGTAACCTCCAACGTCGTTTTGGCTGAAACATACCATTTAATTCCAGTTTAGACGAACAGCAGTTAAAAATGTAAAGTAAGTGGTATACTTATTAATGATTATTATTATTCACGAAATGGCCCAACCGACCCACGCGAAGAAAAATCAATGCTGATTTGATAGGTTGAACTTTCTCTGCGCCCAAACTCGATACATTCTTTCAGAATGAATGTTCTCATTTATTTATCATACCATAGTCGTATTCTTCTTTTTCATTCTTTGACCAACTCTCCAATTAAACCCCTTTTTAATAAACGTGTTCCTATTAATTTTTTTTATATAGGGATGACATTTGCTATAATTGTTTATTAATAAATATTTGATTTGATTTGACTTTAAAATATATGTTTGTGTTATACCTTTCATTTTCAGATATTTTTCTTCTGCAGCCATCCATTTAATTGTTTCAGTTTTGTTCTTACTTCAGTTTTCATAAAATTCTACAGTTTTGTTGCTAGCCTGCAATTTTTCATTCTTGCGTAAAATGTTAGTTTGTTTTTTCATGTCAGAATTTATGTTAGTGTATTCTTCTATTTCTTAATTTCTTTTAAGTCTAAAATGGTGAATGTCAATGTTCATTTGGCCTTGTATTTTCCTAATAATATTCCATTCCCTTTTTTTGCATTTATTAGATGTCAATTTTTCTGTTTCAAACCAAAGTTTCAGCCTCATAAAGGCATTCTGGTTTAATTTATGAAAATGGTTTCATGTCTGAGTTTTGGTATTTTGGGAGTGAATTTTTATTGTAAATATTTTGTGTTAATCTGAAAGTATTTGCCATATTTTGTCAGTGAGCTTTATTTGCAAAATTTTGTAAGCCTGATTCTTGTGTGATTTCCCAGAGATAATTGAGATGCTCTTTTTATTTTTAAAAATTTTGCGTTTACAGATTTTGGTGTTGATTTAAGGAAAGTCATGTTTTTTTTTTTTTTTTTAAGTTTTAGACCTAGTTTTTCTGCGATTTATATCAATATTTCAATTTGTTTTTGGGAAAGGTAAATATCTGGAGCTAGGATTGCAAGGTTATGGGCAAAAGCTAAACAGTTTGATTTAGTTTAAAAATAAACGTGAGTTGATTCACGTTATTTTTACTTGTTTCCCCACCGTTCCTGAATTACTTTTTCTAAAACGCTGTTAAATAGCAAGAGTGATAGCCCATATCCTTAACCAACTCGCCTTTTAATTATTAATGGTTCAAAATATTTCCACATACATTTTTCTTTAGAATTGGGTTTTATCAGTGTGTGTCCTTTATAAATGTTAGAATTTTAAGGTCTAGATCTTGTTCTTTGACAATTTTGAAGAGAGATTCAAGGTAAATGGATACATATATATATATATTTTTATTTGGCAAATGTACAAACAATATCGTTGTTATAAATCTTTTAATGTCTAAGGATTAGTTATACGTTTTGAATTTGTTCCGAGCAAGATCCTTTTGGTCTAAAACCGGATTGGTATTCACCAAATTTTCGGTTCTAACTGTTGCTGAGCACGATCAAGAAGACACTGTGAGAGAATTTATACGTGACAGGAAGATGAGAGATTATGTTGTAATTTTCAACATCAGTTCAATTTATAATGTTGTTGGAGATTGCAAATGCAACACCCAGGTGTGGAGTATTTTTAGGATTCGTTTATTAGTTTTACTTTTTAAAAATCGACAATTACAACAATCCATTGTGCTTCCGTCTGTCATTCTTATTTTTTGGAGAGCTAATATTTTAATTTCCTGTTCATGTAGGCTACATCCTAACTCGATGAGTTTACTAGGTTAAAACAATATCTTTGTATTAATTGTGCCAAGAAACGTTTTGTGTTTGTTCTTAGTTGTTCTTGTTCAGAGGACTCCGACTTCCTCAGATTGTTTACATTGCATTTTAAACTAGTCAGTCTAGAATTCTAGTTGTAGCAGTAGCACTGATGGAGGATTGGTTGGTTACCTTCTGCAATAAGTTTGTAATTTTCAAAATGCACCGTGATTGTACTTATAATCTTAGGGGGTTGGATTCGACAACCCAGAGTGTTAATACAGTACTAGAGGTATTAACTCCAGGAGCACCACTGTTATCACTGCAGAGGTACTTATAAATTCAGCAGCACCACTGTTATCAGACGCTGACAATTTTGCCACATGATATAAATCAGACGCAAAACGATTTTTTTTTTTTAGTTTACCTTGGTCCGGGCTACTTATTTTATTCGCAGCTACCCTATCTCATGGACGTTCACTATCCACTACCTGTGACCCATCCAATCCATTAGGCTAGGGTAGCTTCTTAGATTTACATTTTAAAGTTCAAAACTTGAAGCCTGGATAGTTCATTCACAACTATTATTGAATTAATTGAATAAAAACATTTGGCCCTAGTATAATAATATGCAAGAACAATTAAGTAAGATAATTTAAAACAAAACAAATAAATAAAGGTAAATAATGCTTTTCATTCCCTAGAAGGCCAAAGGAGGACAAGATAAATTAATAGGCAGTTCGCTTTAACAATATTATAGGGCCAAAATAGGAATATATGTTTCGTATGTAAATCAATAAAATTCTAAAGGGTTTTTAATTTGTAAATGGATGATCAATTTTAATATGAAAATGACTAAGCCTTGAACGCCTTCCTCATACAAAAATATATGAGAAACGTGCAACAAATTGTAAACGTATAATGCTTTATAGGGAACTCAGATTTTTATAATATTTGACAGTAGCATCTTAGTTTCATTTGGTATTTAGTGACATATGTTTCAAAACAAATAGTCATAAAGTATATAGTTGTTAAAGATAATTTGAGTTTTGCTTAATTTAAACTATTTAAAGTATGGTTTAGTTCATCCTTAGAAACTTACGTGTTTACCATCAATGAAATAACTACTACATATATTATTTTAGGTTTATAACTAATAAGGAAAAGTTCAAATTTGTTAACTGTCATAACGCATACTTCCTACTAAGTTAATCTGATCTACAGTGATAGTCGTTTATTGTATGTGTGGGTTATACTATTTCAAAGTGCCCATGAACAAATAACGTTTATGGATCGTATATAAACCAAAGACCATTATATTTTATGCATGTAGCCAATAAATATCTGGTGTGTACTGTAAGCTATCGTGCTACATGAATAATCCATAAACAAGAAGAATGAGGCAGGAAACAGCTGGATGTCTGCGCGGAATGTTAATTTTGTAACGTGACATCTTGCAGTAACTAGGGTACGTTTTGGAACATTGAAATTACTGCTAACATTTCAACAATAAACATATTTAATATTTTATTTATATTATTTTCATAAAATAATCCTCCTACCCTTAATTTTAATTGCCTATCTATAAATATATTTGAAAACCCCTAGTTCTGTCCCGTAATGGTTGAAACAACAGATATTTGTAACTGTATTTTTAATGTTGTATTTCATATATTTTTCGTTCTGTTATATTGTATAACGTTAAGTGTAGCATGACAAAAGATTACATCTCTTAATTCCAAATGTTTGATTCCAAATATTCTTATTTGTAAACTGAGATTTTGTCCCAGAAAGGTAATCCCAAGAAATAATTGGAAATGTATTTTTACTAGGCCTCTATTAGTATAATAAATATACAACTATACATACTAAATAGTTTAATTATTTTATTCCTTTTTATTACTAGCAAAGACATATAACACGATTTAGAATATTTTTTTCTATAGTTTACCTAAATCAGAGATGTTTTCAAGAGAAATTGAAAATATTTATACTTTAAATATGCACATCAAGTATAAAATAAATACCCATAAAACAAAAACGTTACACTAATAATTAAATAAATCATTACAGTGATTCTTACAAAACTTGATTCTTTTTAAGTTTTTTAACATGATGGAAATAAGTTACCTAAAATTGATTGTTTGGGTATGATTTTAATGATAATTTGCATTACACTTACCATTCGTGAAAGCCAGGTTTTTACTGCACATACAAGTCTAGGGAAAGTAATAAAGAAACACCTATTTATCTATTTATTCTATAAAAATAATTATTACTAATACAGCTAGGACTGGCTATTTCCATAATATCACGATACATTAAATGCAATTTTTCTTTCAAAAAATACATTTATTTGTCTCAGAGTCCGAAAGCCGTTTTAAGGACTGCGACCACCTCATGTATCGTGGTGAGCTTTTCAGCAGACTTTATCACCTCATAGATTCTCCAAACCTGTGACTTTATGTACTAAAAGTAAATTTCTTCAAATGGTTCTCTCTGTTATCTAAACGCCCTAAAGTGAGAATTTATCCTAGAATGGATAGCTTTTCATCTAAGTGGTTTTACGTTATATATAACGGTTTAGCAATATCCCAAAAATGAGGTTTTACGTACATAAAAATATTATTCAATAACGTTGATTATGTCCACCAAAGCACTGCATTAAATATATTTCAACAATAACTGCCTGTGCTAAGAATAAAACAAGTAAATGTTTGATAGCATTAATGCTATTATAATCACAATATTTTTACCACAAAGACAAATTAAAATGTTCTTTTTTAACACTAAATGTATATCTTTCAAACATACTATTAAACAACCTACTAACGTATTACTGGCTATGAAACTGTTTTTTTGTTTATTTTTAAATGTATACGAATTAAGATAAATTAGATGTTGGACGTGGAACCTGCTTGAATTTCTTAAGTTACTCCAATAGTTGTTTTACGGAATATATCTGAACTATTAGACTATCGGGTGTTTTAACTAAGTATCCATTAGACCAAAGAGAATATTGCAGTATATTTTACAACATCATATCCTGTGTGGTAAATATTTAACTAGTTAATAGATGATAATCTATAGGGAAAATTATCTTTTATAGGTATATAAGAAAGGGACTGATTATGTAAAACAAATATACTCTAATACTTAAACATGATAAGTAATATATAAATCTTGTCCCACTGACCAAATTCTTACATTATTAACAGGCTTTCAATATAATAAACAATCTGAACATTTGCAGAACAACAAGAACAATTGCACCCCAAAAGTCCTTAAGAAGGCCAAATTAGGGGATATAAAGATACCGTTCTGCTAATTGTTTAGTATATTTTTAAAGTATGTGCATGTTGATTGTTTATTTCAACAAATAATTAATAATTTTCGGTACAACGAAACCAAGGATCGCTTGTAAAATAAAATGTTATTGCAAAGAATGCTGATTAACTTGTCACCATTTTTTGTAACAAAACTTCACGCAAACTTTCGCATTCGTCAGGTGCAGAATGTTAATACATCTGGCAAGTTATGTTAGTTGCTATGTTTGTTATATAAATACTAAAAAGAGGTACACTTTACTTTTACTGTCAATGTTTTTTGGACATAAATTAGCAATATTTTGCAATACACTGTTTTCTTCGCCTTATATAGCATTATTATGATTTCATAATGAAAATAAAGATGTTTTAGTTTTTATTAAGTTATTCTCTTCAAGTAGACGCCAACCAGGAAGTGGTGGATCTAAATTATTAAGAAAAGTAAATATAATGTAAAAATCACTTCCAAAAATGTATAATTTTTTAGTATAAGAGTTCTTCATAAAGATATTTCAAGGTGTTTCACGTAGAGATAAAGCCTTTCTTTGTAACAGCTCCTCATAACGTAGGAACCTATTACAAAGGCGTAACGTAGAGCTCACTGTAGACTGTTGTATATAAGCTAGTGTTCCCTTGATATCATATTTTTACGTGCTTTATACCTTTTCTTACTGTAAAGGAGGTTTATATTATGTTTTCATTTAACTGGCCATGGGACAATATAGTTTACATTTAATTTTTTTATTATTTTTAAACATACATAAAATTTGATTGTTATAACCTTAACACTCTTAACATATATATTAATATGTTACGAGAAAATTAATTATATGTACTCAAATTACGTTAAATTAAGTTTCAGAACTTGTGATGATTAAATTATCAATTTATGCCACAAAATTGTTACTATATGTTTAATTCAACAGCAAAATATTATACGTAAATACCAAAAATGTTGCATGGTTATCATATTTAAGTAAAATTAAACTTGAATTTTTGGCTTTCTTTATCAAGTCGTAAATAATTATTTAGCCTTTTATTTGCCTTGCTACTTGTCAGCTATAAATATATTAGTAAATTAATCAATTTGTATGCAGTGTGACAACTACTAGGATGTTTATTTGATCTTATATCAATTAAAATAAAATTATGGTTATGGTTAACACAATACTATAGAAAAAAAAAAATTACATTCATGTTAGTTTTGTGTAAAGATGTATAAATATTGTGAAGTAATAAACAAAGTGGCCAAGTTTGAATGTATCGTGTTTGGTCATACCAGAAAAAAATCCCTGGAAGGATAATTAGAAAAACTATACTGTGACAGTATTACTCTGTATGACTAATACCTACAAGTAAAATAGTTTAAATGCAATACAACCCTCTACAATTTTCTAATATTGAGGTCTTTTATTGAAATATACGCACCTTAAAGTAATATTTATCCAATATAAGATATTTTAAGAGCATTACAATAACTGTTAGTGAGATTATAATTTTTTTGAAATCTGATGGCAAAATCTACATCTTACACCTTAGACCTCAATATTGTGTAATTAGACCAATTAGCTCCAATATATAACTTGATTAACTGTTGCTTAGATATAATTTGCCTTTGTTGTAATATACATTTTACACAATGAGTTACAATTCACTGTGACCGGAAAAAGTGGCCAGCATCTCCATGATAGACGAACTAATACGGATGCCACTTACAAAACTACGAAAAGTGTATTTAAAAATAACCTTGTATACAACCTCATGATGAGTGAACAAAATCAATAAATTAATGGGTTCTTGAATTGAGTGTTGGAAAAGAAGAGAATATCATGTTTTGAAGTCTAAATAAACGAAAGACAAACTGTTGTTATGCTCTAAACTTGATAAAATAGTACAAAAATAATACCACAAATAACTATTTAAAATTAAAAACTGTACATGGGCATATAATATTATTACAGTATTTTAATCTATCCATTGAAGTTTTCATGTAAGGGGGATGTAATAAACCGTATTAAATTTTATATTTTAACCTTATTTAATTCTTTTACTACTGGTTCTATCTAGTGGCAAAAAAAAAAATACAATATTTTGTTAAAGAAATATATTAAAATTCTCTCTCTCTCTCTCTCTCTCTCTCTCTCTCTCTCTCTCTCTCTCTCTCTCTCTCTCTCTCTCTCTCTCTCTCTCTCTCTCTCTCTCTCTCTCTCTCTCTCTCTCTCTCTCTCTCTCTCTCTCTCTCTCTCTCTCTCTCTCTCTCTCTCTCTCTCTCTCTCTCTCTCTCTCTCTCTTCTCTCTCTCTCTCTCTCTCTCTCACTCACTCACTCACTCACTCACTCACTCACTCACTCACACTCACACACACGCACGCACGCACACTTAAATTACAGCCATGAAAGTGTATTATGATGTAATTTCTCATGGCATTTTACAGCATACACATAAGATTGGAGAATGACTATTGGTTTTCCAGTGCCAAAATGCCCACCATTTAAAATTTAAAATATTAAATAACTCCTAAACCAATAACAATAATAGATATTACAAAAAAAGTTTTTAGACAATGTAATTCAGAATCCAATGATATAATGATTTTAAAAATCGTGTGAAAAATAACACAGAAATTATAGTTTATGTGACAGTGTGTAACTTAGAATGCAATGTATTATGCCAGTACAATGGGCAACATATATGAAATAGCTGATAATAATAAAGTAATTTGTGCTAGTCTTAAATCAGCTGATTAGGACAACAATAAAGTTTATGTAAACATATGATTAAGAATATCGAATTTACTTTATTATTAACAGCTGTTTATTATATTTATGACATCAAATTGTACTGACATATTGCGTTGTACATACTGTCACATAAATTTTCATTTATTTGTTATTTTTCATCAGATTTTTGAAATCGCTTTTTATCATTGAATTAGTAACTACTTATCTAAAAACATTACACCTCGTAGTTTTTAATATAATTATTGTTTTAGGAGTTATTTAGGATTTTTAATTGTAAGTGGCCGCCATTTCGACAATTATAATACTGAAAAACTATTAATTGTTCTTCAAACGTATGTGCATGTTATAAAGGGTCAAGCATGATATGAAGCATAATTAAAGCATGATAAAATTTTTACTTTTGAGGTATAAATTTTAAAGAGAAAAAAACAAACTGAAGGATAACCAAGGTGTCATAAACACTTTAAATACGATATTTTTTATTGTAAATGAACCAGTTACAACAACCAACAGAACTTATCAGAGAGTTCAGAGACATCCTGTATAATAAGGATTCATTTTACCGTGTTAGTTGTGTTTACTTTTCGAGTGTTCGATCCCGGTCAGCTTCACCTTGAAAAGTTAGTATACAATGAGTTATGTAGTTAAAGAGTGTTTACATAAGATTAAATAGATAAAATATATTTAATTAGTATAAATTAAATAGATTTTATCAATTCTATTAATACCCTAAAACTAATAGTATAGTACAATTCATTTGTTGCCTTACTGGATTTTGAACGTAATAAGATATTTTAATTCTCAACAATAATGTAACTGAAAACATTGTTAAATGAAAACAAAAGTATTAAATAAAATTAGGCGTGATTTAAATTTAGGTTATAATATTATTAGGATACACTGTTTCTATTAAATTTAATTTATTTCATGTAGCATAAAGATTTTGAGTATTATTAGAAAGAAACAAAAATAAAATAATACAACTGAAAATAAAAATTTAAAAGCATATAGATCTAATACAAATTAATATTTCTTTTAAATTATTTGCAACTCTTATAATGAATGACTAATTTTCGAAATTTATTATTTATTAAATTGAAATACTTTGAAGATTGAAGTATATATTACCCACTTGTATTGCTAAGTAATGAAGTTGATGAAATGTTGCATGCTGCCTGGTTTCTCGTTGCGAGACCGGGAGGGTGTTAATTGATGCTAAAAGTAAAGTACGAGATATAGCGGTATAAAGTGTATGTTGAAGTATTACAGGGAAAGGGTTATTGAAGTAATTAATGTTAAGATCTTGTTAGTAGCATAAACCAAGCTATACTTAAAAGAATGTTTGTGTAGTTTTAAATTACGGAACGAGAGAAAAAATCCTTTGTCGCATGTGAGGTTTGAACCAAACACGTTCAGTTTGATTGTTTTACTCTGATAGCATAATAGTATAAAAATAAATTTTTATTTATTTATTCTTAAGACGCCGATCGTCAAGATATAGGCGAATATGGACTTCGAATGAGTGTGATGAGTGTAGATGAGTGAATGTAGTCACTGTTACAAACTAAGGCCGACTATTCCTTAGAAAGTGTCATTAATTAATAGCCCAATGACAAATGAACAGCCGGTGATTATCAGCTGATCCCTTTCACAATGTGTTACGACTCTGATTGGGATCGAACTGAGAACCTTTAGCTTATGAAGCTGGGATTAACCAACTAAGCTACCGACGAAATATTGCATACGTTTTTGCATATTAAAAAACTTATAAACACTAGTTATAAATAAGTGCTATTATAACATGAACTATAACATGTACACTTATAATACATTTAATTAGATCTACTGTATACCTAACTGCTAAATTGTCCGATTTTATCAAATGGGAAATATGAAAAATAAAAAATGATGGGGAGTTAGATGAACATGAACATTTATGTGTAAAACAATCACTATACTTAGTCTTTGTTCATTTCGTATACTTGGTAAAATAAATTAAGTGTAATAAGAGTTTTATAACACAGTATAGCTTCTGATGCTAACTAAACGGCTTCTGCTACATTTACCCTCGTAACCCAGATCCAGTTTAACTGAGGAACGTTTCCGTCAAATGGTTAAACACTCTAAATGCGCTTAAATAGTTCACTGTAACGTAATTAACCGTATTAACCTGGTGTAAACTTAGGAAAATCACTTATGATTGTATATTTTACATTTAAATATTATTTAAATATCTTTTAAAAAATATTTAAATAATGTTTTATGGTAATTATTATTTTCAGTCTAGTAAAATTTCTTTTTATTTTACTAAAAACTGCAAAACTATAAAAATTCAACAAGCTTTCAAACAAATTATCAACAACTTATCATTTTGCTAATACTTTGTTTGCATTTAATTTGTTAAGTAATTTTCAATATATGGTGGGAGAGTTATATCCCAGTTAAAATTGTAATATCCCAGTTAAAATTACTTTGTAGCCAAATTTAATGAATTCTGTTACAAATATATCTAGTCCCATTGTAAAGAATGTGTTATTAGCAGGCAGTATATCAAAATGGCATTAGCATTTAAATCTGTACTTATTAACAATCGTGACTGAAATTGTAGATTAGATATTATTGATCAATACAAAATGTTTCCCGAAGTACAAATATAAATATTACATTCTCTTCGTTCGTTAATAAGGATGCAATCAATCCTTTACTTCGTAAGAGCGTATACAGTTTCCTGACCTTATCAAGCTGTCAATGCCTGTTTCCCAAGTAACAGTGTAAAGTATATCAGAGACTAAGCTATTCAAGTTTAACTTCCGATATTGTTAACCTGTTATAAGTTAGTAAATTGGATGTGGCTTCGTTACTGTATTGAGTTTTGCCTTTGGAAGTTTTTCAAATTCGGTAGTAACAACTTAATTAGATGAAAATTTCTGCCTGCATGAGATTGGTAATCTGCATTTATTTATTTATTGTGTCATAGATCCATAATTGTTCATAAACACTCGTCAATACATAATTTCAATAAGGTAATCGAAATTATAAAATAAACATGTCTTGCTATTTTGTAATAAACTAAAATATCTGCAGCACTTTACCAAATAGAAGTGAAGAAATCACTAACACTATAAGAAACCAAATCAGTAAACTTATCTTTTAAGATTCTTTTATATGTAGTTAGCTTTCGTTCCAGTTTGAGGTTATTTGGGAGGTGATTGTAAAGTTTTTTCCATTGTGTAAAAGTTGTCTTTCGGAGAATGAGGTTCTATGATTTTGGATGACCACATTCAGTTGGTTACGAAGATTTTATGTACGCGTATGTTGAGGTTGAGAAACTATGGACTAGAGGTGTGAATTTTTTAAAACAAATAATGACGTTTCTAAAATATATATGGACGGTAAAGGTAAAATATTTTGTTGCTTAAAAAGTGGACCAAAATTTTTTTAGTTTAAAAATTGTTCGGATGGCTCGTTTATGAAGTTTGAAAATATCGTTTGTTCTGACTGACTAATCCCCCCAAACTGGAATGCCATAAGATGAGTGCGGATATATTACTCCGTAATAAAGAGTCAGTAGAAGATTTATTTCACTGAATATGGACAGCCTTCTTAAGATAAAGACTCCCGAGCTGATAGATCTTGAAATTTTAGGCAAATGGTCGTGAAAAATAAGATTTTTATCTAATATCTCTATGTTATTATGTTATCAGAATCTTATGTTACCAGGAGAGTGTACATCCGTTTCAATAATTACACAGGACAATTCAGAATCTTCTTTGAGGATTAAATCAATTTATTAAGATAGGTCCAGATCATTGTGTAAATAAATTGATTGGTGAGTCTAAAAGAGCCAAATTCATTACTATTCATGTAACTATCATTTTATAGAAATACAAACGTTTATTGATGGTGGAATTATTTCCTACGTTATGAATCGTCTATAGACATTTCAGAAAGTAGGTTAGTAAAAAGCTTAGTACTACAGTAAAAAGCTTACTATATTAAAGCTTAGTAAAAAACTATAAGCTTCTAACTTTTAATAAATGTGTTTCTTATTACATCTATTCTATGAAGTAGTAGCATTACTCAAAAACTTTTGACCTACGATTTCTTATTGTCATTACTTGTAACTGAATGACTAACTTAAAATCGAAAATAAGCACTAATATACATTGACAATTGTTTATATCAAACAATATAAACAGATTAAGTTTTTTTAAAAGGATTGGTAAAAAATATAAAGAGGAATTTTCCTTCTTCTTAAAGTGGAAGAGGAAAATCAAACTTGCTCTTTTAGTGCACTTTAATTGCATATAGATTATGGTCATTCTAAGTTTGTATTGTGTTTTTTAAATGCAAAAAGTTGCATGTTAAAGAGCAATTTATTTGTTTAGTGTTTTGTTAAATGTGTATACACTTGAAGGTGTTCGTGGTAAATAAACACTTATAAACAACAATATATACTTTCATAAATTAGAATTTTATTTTCTGTTTAGAAAATATAAAACTGTTTAGTTCTCTAAAAATACTGTTAATATGCAGTGATAAAATGAAAATAGTTGGTAGGAGATGTTTTTTTCAAGTTTTAAATATACATAAAAAACAAAGCAATATTTTATATAAATAATGTATATTTTAATATAAAAAGTATAATGAAATTTTATGTCGAGTTATTTATGGTATTTTGAATTATTAAATCATTAGAGGTAAGCTCACTGTGAACACTATATTAACATAATTAAGAATTATTAAATGTATTATTGAGTAATGTATATTGATCAATACAGTACATTGTCATTCTCGAAAAGAAATAAAAGTGTTATATAAGCAGTAGCATGACCATTATAACACTAAATAAAGAAATTAGCAGTTTTTACTGCTGTTTTTTAATACAGCTTATATTGTACGGTTGAAATAGTGTATACGGCCGCTAAGACGAAATTAAATAGTTAGTAACAAATCAAATAAAAATTTAAAATTTAAAAGATATATTGTATAAATATTCATATGATAAATCAATTCGCATTAAGATGTTAACTAAGAATTCATAATATGGTTTAATTTGTAGGATCATCGGTAACATTTTGAATATTGAAGAAAAAGTATTTGATTGAACAAAAATCAATAGTGCATACATTTCAATTTAGAAAAGAAAAATAAGATTATGGAAACATGACAAACACAAAATTAAATAATTATTAACAATTTAAAATGTATATACTAACAAATCACTTAAGTTTGACTGAAATTAATTGTAAGTTATACAGTGAAAAGGAAGAACATGGATTGACCGAGTAAATGAATGACAGTTTCTATGAATTTTATTTATTTATTTATTATTATTATTATTATTTTTTTTTAGTAAAGACATACTAAAAATACATTATGGTCTCATTAACAGATAGGTAGTGATGAAGACAATATGTATGTAATAAAGCACAATAATTTAAGTTGAGATAAATAATGACATAAGAGGTATTTTCAAGAGAGACTTTTAGACAAAAATTAATTTAAAGTGTTATTATATTTAAGAGTTTAGAAAGAAAATAATTTACAAATATGATTACATGTTTGTATGAAAATAAATTACATTTTGTTGGAGTTTTTAAGCAGCAAAGCAAGAAACTTGTATATAAGTGCAGGAATTATATACTTCGTGTCTGTATTATTAAACTTCTAATAACTCTCTAATTTAATTTGTTTAGGTTTTCACCCATCTTACGTGAAAATTCTATTACACTAATTTATAATGCATTTAATTTGTTTGTTATTTTTATACTGTAGTGTTATTCTATTAGGACCTAGTGAGATTCTGGCCTATCGAAACTGTGTTTTATTAAATTTTATATCCTTCTATTACAATTTAGGTTCCGTGCAAATGTCTCTCTTACAAAGAATATTGACCCACCAGCCCACCCACAGACGCACTGTGGTAATTGACCCACCCATACACGCACTGTGGTATTGGTTAAGAAAAAGGCAGAATATGTTTTTTAATTTGTTTCATAACTTATAGATTCGTTAACTTTCAATGAATAAGACTTCGGATCCAAACTGATTCAACGGTCTGTACTTAAATTGTTGAATAACTTTTTAAGTACTGCAGGCCCATGTGAACTACGACTAAATTTTTAAGTAAAAAATTAGTACTACTAGCAGTTTAGAATATCTTACTTATAATGTAAGTCACAGCCTAAATATCTTTAGAAGGGTATGTACTGTAATCAATACAAACCCGAGATGACAAAGTCAAACAACCACGATGTGTGGGTAGAGCAGATAACGTTCTGTACAAACATAGATTGTCTTGGAGACATCTGAGTAATTAAAGTACTGATGACAAACAACAAACAATGTAAAATAAACATGGAAGATAGTTAATTATCCTATGAAATAAATTTATTGTTTTTAAAACTTTCTATGACAGTGGGTTTGTTAAATATCGACGTATAATTTGGGGTGCTTGTAAATATTTTATAACATTTTAGTTATGATTAGCATGAAGTTTTAACACTAAAGTTCATAAAGTTTTACGTGGAATAGATGCCCAACTGTCCTAAGCATGGATGTTTCTATCCTTGTCTAGACGTGCCTATTTTTGCTTTGTAGGCTCATTGGGCCACTGGCTTACCGTGACTGTGTTATAACATACAATTCACGTGTTTATATTATTGTAATGTTTGTAGTATCTAATAATATACAAGGTGGAAAATAATTAAGGAATATAAGGATACAGTTCTTCCATGCCTCCACTATATCAAACAATGGAAGCAACACAACGTAAACTAACTTCCTGTGTCAAACTTGGAAGGTAATTACTGTTCCCCTTCAACCTCTTCATTTTAAAGAAAATTGTACATTTTAAGCATGCATTTGAAACAAATAAAATATTGATTTTTAGTAGGGATAGAATATATTATAATGGATTAAATGTTTGATCATTATGATGAGAAAATAAATATTAAAAAGGAAATAGAGTAAGAGGGAGACCAAAGTACCCAGTCAGAACAACAAGTTCTATATGTCAGAAATGCGTGCCTGGCATGCGTTGATTTCTACACGAGAGTAGAGTATGTTGCTGTCACAATCAATTCTGTACTTGTCAGTAAAGGTTTTAGAACTATCCTGAACAATTTGTGTCAAGATGACAATGCTTTTGTCAAAATAATACTTGTTATAAGCTATGAAATGTAATTTAAAAATACTTTTTATTTTATTGAATTACGTATACTACGGTTCGATGAATCTGTACAGTAAATTATTGTACTGTACGTAGAAAAGTTTGTTTTAAATTTACTATACAATGACAAAATTATATCGTGCTCATGGCATTTTAAAGGCATTGATAACATATAAATTAAAACTTTAAATAACATATAAATTAAGTCTTGTTGAGATATTTTCCAGTACTTTATTACTTGCTTGCCAAGGCAAAATATTGTTTATATCATTTCACAGATAGATCACAGTTAATGGATTTGAGAAATAGCTTATTTTGTATAAAGGTGTAAGGGAGTTACGTTTTTATTATTACAATTCACTTTTTTATTTTATTGTAATTTTTGTACATTCTAGGAATACATACACAAGGAGGAAAATAGTTCCTGATACAGCCTATTTTTTTTTCAACCATCCCAGGTGAAGCATTGAAACTCAGCTCACAAAACAGGACATAAAACAAATGTATTACAATATGTTTAAAATTGTTGTCTACAATATTGTAAAATTTGTGTTGTGTAACGTTTACTTGTAATGTGGTTATTAGTTTTAAATCCATTTGAAATTAAATAATTTGAGAAATTCTAGTCAAGTAAGAAAGATAATTTTTCTGAAAATGGGAAAGGTCTTTATGCAATAAAGGTGTATGTGAAAATGCCTTTTTGTTCTTAAAATATTAGGTTTTAAGTAAAAAAATAATAAAATAAAATTGTGTCTGTAAGGATTACTGAGGGGCTTTAGACACTTTCATTACATTATTTTTAATCCCATATTAACCGGGAACAATAGCTATACAGAGCTAGAAAGTTAACGGACACCCTGTATGAAAGCTGTTATAGTATCCGAGATTGTGCCTTGGACAACAATAAAATGTTTCAACTTTACTTACAACATGTTAAAAATATTATATTTATATAATAATATAATTTAACTTAAACAATCTTATAATCTAACAATTTTCTTTCGATAAATATACAAAAGATTCACCAATCCACTGGAAAGATCCAATTACCTGCCTTCTTGTTCGATCACTTTCATAGCATCAGATATTGCAGACTATAAATTAATTGACTATAATTTCATTAAATAGATTAATTTTTTTTATCATAACGTCATAAAATATTTCTTATTGGCCTTATCCATTTATTATGACAACATTAGAATGTATTTGTATTATTCTTATCATGCTAAAATGTTGTTAGCCTACTTTATAATAAAGTACAAATCTACTGTAATGTTCCTTTCTTTTATTTGACACATTCTTCTTGATCTAAGTTGGTGAATTTTATCCTTTATATATTTACGAACACTCAGTTCTCAATTAGTAAGAGCTGTAGTTCATATATTTATCTGGATGTAAACTTGTTGTAATCTTCTAATTTTATTTTTTAATGATGTACAAACGTTCATTACATACGTGTATCACAATTAGTAGTGATTTTAATGAAATGAAAAACATCTTTATACCTTTAAAAGTTGCCAATCCATCTATACGCTTAATATATATACTGTATCATGACATATTTAATATTTGTTTACTTAATTGATGGGTTTTATTTTGAGATATTAAAAGGCAACGCTAGTGGTTGTAAATAGTACAAGGAAAAATGTTGGGAAAAATATTTAAAATGTTGGTTTAGAAATATTTAAAAAAGTTATATTGTATAATAGGATACCCCCTAGTTGTTCAATAAATAAAAAAAGAAGCACTGTATTAAAATGATAGTTTTATTAAAAAATATCCAAGTTGAAAAGTGCATGCCAATTAAAAATGCAAAATTTTAAATCAACTAATAAAAATAAATATTTAAACATTTTGTATGAATTTTTATGAAAATGTAATTGTTATTATTATATTACCTTCAGATACACCCTTCTAAATAATCAGTATGTAAGGAATAATGTGGTTTTTTTTTTGTTACCAAAAAACTTGTAAATTAAAATATTTGTTCCTTTATAATTGCTTCAATGTTGAAAAATCAACGGAAAAAAATTATAAACATAAAATTTGTGATCTGAATTGGAAAATTATCAAAATATTTTCATACATATATAAGCACAATGGAACAATGGGTTTACTAGGAGGGAATAGTCACTTTTGAAACGGTTCCGAACTGGCATGGGTAGATGTAACTACTGGAAGTATAAATGGGTATTGACACTAGATCAGTCATGTGTTTGCGGAGAGTCTATATAAACAATGGATCACATGATTACAAAGTGTCAACTGCGTTCTTTCACGGAGAGATTGGCTAGTATAAACAAAATAAGTGAGCCAGTTCGTAAATAGCTTGATTGATTGGACTTAGCTTTGTGACAGGAGATTGTTTTTGTTTTAAAAATTGTTGCATGAATTTTGGATCTTAATCAAAATACATATCACAGCTCAAAGGAAAAAAAGAAAAATAATTATGATAGAAAATGGTAGCTGACAAAAAACCATACGATATACCTACTTGCTAGCTTAAGCTTAACATTCACATAATAATTTCTTATTGTTTATTATAAAATTGTTATATGCATTTTTTATACTTCTGTGGTTTATACAAACAAAACTGTTATATAACTGATGTATTATCTTATCTCTATATTTGGAATACGAATTGAGCAGTATGAAAATAACCTTAATGTAGAACTTTTACAGTTAGTGGTAGTATTTTATTAAAGATAAATCCTTATTTATGAAAATAAGAACAACTAACATAAATACGAAAGAAACAGAGACATGAAGTAAACTTTTGGTACTTTGAGACAATAATGGTGTAGTCTCGGGTGTGAAAACGACGTCGTTAGTGCACAGTTGTGGAGCCGTTCTTATGGCAAGACAACCAAATAAGTTTCTGTATTGATCTACAAAAAATACAAATGGCTTGTTATACCGAAAACAAACCATATATAAATTACTACAATCATTTAGTGTAATCATATTTAGCTCTAAGGCGTGGATTTGTTTAATACTTGGTCATTTAATAAGCATTATTTGGATTCGTATCTGACGAGGTTTTTGTAACACAAATGAATTCAAAATATGTACATAATTGATAATTTCCCTACCTTATAAAGTGTATCAAATTTACATTTTAAGTATAAACACAAATACAAATATTCAATAATGTCGATAAGCACAAATAAAGATGTTTTATGCATTTCCACACTAACTTAAATACGCATGCCCAACGCCAGTAAAACATATACAAATGTTCAATGGTTGTGGCCTATATTAGTTCATAAAAATTAAATCAACGTTTTACATATTTTTATGAATTAACTGTATTTAAAAAAGGGTAATGTTTAAGTTTAAAATGTCTGGGTTAAGTTAATGGTACGTTAACAAGTTTCAACTACCTAAACAGGACGAACACTATCCTCGTATTGTTTCAACTACCTAAACAGGACGAACACTATCCTCGTATTGTTTCAACTACCTAAACAGGACGAACACTATCCTCGTATTGTTTCAACTACCTAAACAGGACGAACACTATCCTAGTATTGTTTCAACTACCTAAACAGGACGAACACTATCCTCGTATTGTTTCAACAACATAAACAGGACGAACACTATCCTCGTATTGTTTCAACTACCTAAACAGGACGAACACTATCCTCGTATTGTTTCAACTACCTAAACAGGACGAACACTATCCTCGTATTGTTTCAACTACCTAAACAGGACGAACACTATCCTCGTATTGTTTCAACTACCTAAACAGGACGAACACTATCCTCGTATTGTTTCAACTACCTAAACAGGACGAACACTATCCTCGTATTGTTTCAACTACCTAAACAGGACGAACACTATCCTCGTATTGTTTCAACAACCTAAACAGGATGAACACTATCCTCGTATTGTTTCAACTACCTAAACAGACAAACACTATCCTCGTATTGTTTCAACTACCTAAACAGGACGAACACTATCCTCATATTGTTTCAACTACCTAAACAGGACGAACACTATCCTCGTATTGTTTCAACTACCTAAACAGGACGAACACTATCCTCGTATTGTTTCAACTACCTAAACAGGACGAACACTATCCTCGTATTGTTTCAACTACCTAAACAGGACGAACACTATCCTCATATTGTTTCAACTACCTAAACAGGACGAACACTATCCTCGTATTGTTTCAACAACCTAAACAGGATGAACACTATCCTCGTATTGTTTCAACTACCTAAACAGACGAACACTATCCTCGTATTGTTTCAACTACCTAAACAGGACGAACACTATCCTCATATTGTTTCAACTACCTAAACAGGACGAACACTATCCTCGTATTGTTTCAACTACCTAAACAGGACGAACACTATCCTCGTATTGTTTCAACTACCTAAACGGGACGAACACTATCCTCGTATTGTTTCAACTACCTAAACAGGACGAACACTATCCTCGTATTGTTTCAACTACCTAAACAGGACGAACACTTTCCTCGTATTGTTTTGTTTAAAAAATACTATTACAAAATTAAATGTTCGATTGGAAGGATGGATAATTTACTTTGAATTTGACTAATTAAAAAAAAATATAAATGAAAATAAGGTTTTAAATGGAGGCTAAAAATATTAATTAAGAGTATATAAAAAAGTAAATTTGTTTTAGAACAAGATAAAAATGTAGATTGTTAATTAGTGGGTATACTTTAATCTATAACCCATACACTAATATATTGTTATAAGAATAGCATTTAGGAATTAGTAAATTAAATCTTCAACATCAGATATGGAAAGTGTAAAATGATTGAATTTATTCCAAGGAAAGGACTTTTTGATTTAAGTACATACAAAGAAATAAGAATACGAAATTGTATAGATTTTACTTTCGGAAAGATGATATTTTTATAGATGATCCATAGACACTATTTTGTTCAGTACAAACATGTGTAAGACACGCAATATCCCTTTTTACAATAAGGTCTAGTACATTAACGTTATTACTGGACCTCAGATCCACAGTTTGGCCGTCTCTAAAATAGTCTTAAAGGCAATTTATTTTAAGCAATAAAATGTAAAACAATTACAACCAACAACACATTATTCACTTTAGTTTATTATATAAGGGATATATTTTAGTGCTTGAGGTATAAATTAAAGCAATTTTTATTGCATGTAATTGTAAAAAATCTTGTTGTTGACTTTTTCATTTCTCACTTGGTAAAATTTATAAATAAGGTGTAAATGTTTATTATTTATTTATTTTAGTTTTATATAATGATAGGTTTTGTTCTTTTTTGTATTTTTTAAAAAATGAGCTTCCATATCGTATTTGTTAAAACACAATGAGAATAAATGTGAAACACAAAACGTCATGATAAAAGTGAGAATAAACTTAAAAAAATCCGTTTTTAATGGAGGTTATCTCTAAATATAGAAATTTTACTAATCTACCTGCAGGTAATACTTTTATTTAAGTTACTAAGTATAAACTCATTAGATTTACGTAGCAGACGTGTATATTTATTACATGTCTAGCTCCTCTATTGGTAATATATTATACTGAATTACGTGGTGTAAGGTTGTGAAACTAAGCTCTACAATTAATTGGCTAGAGACACTGTCATATGTGGAAACAAGGCTATCACTTGTCAGTTCATTTCGAGGTATAACAGTCTTGTCAGTTCGTACACTACGGATGTCCAAAGTAAAAAAAAGCTAAAATACCTTTTATCAACGATATCAACCAGACCATACACTTGATACTTCATGTCGACTTATAACACTACCAGTGTTGTCAGTTCGTACACTACGGATGTCCAAAGTAAATTAGCTAAAATACCTTTTATCAACGATATCAACCAGACCATACACTTGATACTTCATGTCGACTTATAACACTACCAGTGTTGTCAGTTCGTACACTACGGATGTCCAAAGTAAATTAGCTAAAATACCTTTTATCGACGACATCAACCAGACCATACACTTGATACTTCATGTCGACTTATAACACTACCAGTGTTGTCAGTTCGTACACTACGGATGTCCAAAGTAAATTAGCTAAAATACCTTTTATCAACGATATCAACCAGACCATACACTTGATACTTCATGTCGACTTATAACACTACCAGTGTTGTCAGTTCGTACACTACGGATGTCCAAAGTAAAAAAAAGCTAAAATACCTTTTATCAACGATATCAACCAGACCATACACTTGATACTTCATGTCGACTTATAACACTACCAGTGTTGTCAGTTCGTACACTACGGATGTCCAAAGTAAATTAGCTAAAATACCTTTTATCAACGATATCAACCAGACCATACACTTGATACTTCATGTCGACTTATAACACTACCAGTGTTGTCAGTTCGTACACTACGGATGTCCAAAGTAAATTAGCTAAAATACCTTTTATCAACGATATCAACCAGACCATACACTTGATACTTCATGTCGACTTATAACACTACCAGTGTTGTCAGTTCGTACACTACGGATGTCCAAAGTAAATTAGCTAAAATACCTTTTATCAACGATATCAACCAGACCATACACTTGATACTTCATGTCGACTTATAACACTACCAGTGTTGTCAGTTCGTACACTACGGATGTCCAAAGTAAATTAGCTAAAATACCTTTTATCGACGACATCAACCAGACCATACACTTGATACTTCATGTCGACTTATAACACTACCAGTGTTGTCAGTTCGTACACTACGGATGTCCAAAGTAAATTAGCTAAAATACCTTTTATCAACGATATCAACCAGACCATACACTTGATACTTCATGTCGACTTATAACACTACCAGTGTTGTCAGTTCGTACACTACGGATGTCCAAAGTAAAAAAAAGCTAAAATACCTTTTATCAACGATATCAACCAGACCATACACTTGATACTTCATGTCGACTTATAACACTACCAGTGTTGTCAGTTCGTACACTACGGATGTCCAAAGTAAATTAGCTAAAATACCTTTTATCAACGATATCAACCAGACCATACACTTGATACTTCATGTCGACTTATAACACTACCAGTGTTGTCAGTTCGTACACTACGGATGTCCAAAGTAAATTAGCTAAAATACCTTTTATCAACGATATCAACCAGACCATACACTTGATACTTCATGTCGACTTATAACACTACCAGTGCTGTCAGTTCGTACACTACGGATGTCCAAAGTAAATTAGCTAAAATACCTTTTATTGACATCAACCAGACCATACACTTGATACTTCATGTCGACTTATAACACTACCAGTGTTGTTAGTTCGTACACTACGGATGTCCAAAGTAAATTAGCTAAAATACCTTTTATTGACATCAACCAGACCATATACTTGATACTTCATATCGACTTATTACATTACCAGTTTTGCCAGTGCGTACACTACTTATCTACAAAGTTAATTAGATAAAAGACTATTTATTGAAGACATCAACAAAGCTATCTACTTGTCAGTTTGACTATTTAGAATGTTTTAAACGTCTACACTAACGGAACATCATTGTCATTTTAGTGGGGATCTTATAATCATGATTAGATGAAAGAAGATCTTGTTTAGCAAATAAATGATTTTACTTTCAGTTACAAACAATAGGTTTCAGGTGCACAAATCTCATATAAGGCCAATGTTTTCCCGAGAGTGAAACGTTATGAGGAGTCGTGCTACCTTCGGAGTTGTTCATAGCCTCGGAAAAGTAATTTGCTTGTTTCTGTTAGAACTTGAAGTTTAATTTAGCTGAAACTCTTACTTTGGTTAAGATCACTAAAGTATTTTAAAGTTGGATAGTGATAAAAATGTAAGAGATACTTCGTAATATTACGAGTAAAAAATTTTATTAATCCTTATTTTATGTCTTACGATGTTATTGAAATCCTGTTACACATCTACAACTTGGTATAAATTTTATAATTGTCATCAAAGACATGGCGTTTCGTATTGTGTAATTTTCGTGTATGAAGGTATTTTCGTTCTTTAGTGTTTAAGCAAATAAACGAAAACACGCTAGGCGATTGAAAAATATGAACAAGACTAATTTGTGAACCCTTCATTATTATTTTCACATTAAATATAATACGGTTTTATTAATTATTAACCCTCATTATTGGTATTAGTTTTCTGGAGCAAGGATGGCACCTCTCAAAACACGGTTGAAGTGCTTGAAGTTTAATTATTTCAAATCACAGTTAGGACTTGTTGAAAATGTTTGTCATTAACTCTATACAGTACCATTAATGGAATATTGGAAGATATTTAAATAATTTTTAATCAATATTTTAATTATTGATTCGTAATTGCATACAAAAATTGCTCAATAGATTTTTTTAGGATTTTGAGAAGACAAAGTCTGCTGAACTCTGAACTCAAATACCACTTCCTACTGAAGTTTGTTGAGTTAGAAGTTTTCTTTTTTTTCCTGAAGTTCAATGACCAGATTGGTTGAAGTAAAGGTTAAGAAAAATATATTTTATATTTCAAGACGTTTAAAAACAACGTTAAATTATGGAGTTTTAATTTGCTAAACATTTTCAATCATACATTTCCCATTCACGTATAAATGTAAATGTTCTTTATCATGTAATTAATGTAATTACAAAGATAACATTGTATTGATAAGCAAATAATGTTTAATAATCATACATATAACCGTAAACACATTCCGAATACATATATGATGCATTTTTTATTCATCGTCATAGATTATTTATTTTTTTGATGTTATCATTACAAAATAATTACATATTTATCTTGCCATTTATGAAGTAAAACATTGTAATTGTCTTAAATCATTAGAAAAACAAGTAGTCGGTAGAATATATACGTTTATTATGTAAAGTGGTCAGAAAAGTACTAAGAGGTAAATTTATCAGTCTCCAAAAGGCATTGAGTATTTCCGGTTCCGGTTTCCAGATCTTTTCTCTAGCAAAATACCTGCTAATAGATGCCTCCATAGGACACACCACAGACGTTCAGTTAAGAATTAAAACCTCTTCATAGACTATTTTAATAGTATATACCATGCAATCAATGATACTGGAATGATATAATGATATTCAATGATTGTGTACATCATTCCTTAAATACAACGACAAGTCTTGGCATAACACATCAAAATATATACAACAAATAATTGTTCTACTGGCGTGTTGTTACTTAGGTTGGTTTGGTTAGATGTATAACTTTCTTGAGTTTTGTTATTCTTGTATATTTCCATTATTAAGAGCACGGTTTGTTTCCTGGCTTAAATTTTAACCTGAAAACCGCGTAAATAAGGCAATTTCCTGTGGGAATAATTTTAGTCTTGATGGCTACGTATAGAGTTCTAAGTAAATACTTTTCGTATGTTACTTGCCTTCATTTTAGCATATTAATGATAAATATATGGTTACGGTGCTGTAATACCTTATCAAGAAATATTACTCCTCTGCGAAATGTATTATACTTTCATCTCCGTTCAATGGATGGCGAGAGTTGGCCAATTGTCAGAGATAAATGTGTGCCTGGGAATTATAATTCTCTGACTCAATTATAAAGTTCAGTTCCTCCAGCCAAATTAATGAACATTTAACTGCACCTTCAGAACTTATATCACGTAGATATATTAAATTTAGTTCTCTTCTCTAGTACCCATATAACTTGCTTGCCATTTTAATTACAGTTATGTTTGCTAATCACGTAACTTTCCCCTTGCGCCTTATATTTATGTATGAGCTGCATAAACTCACATCAGATGCCCAGGTATTTAACTTAGATTTTTCGTTAAAGATTAATTATATAAGTTAAATAAAATAGGTAAGAATAACTTATATAATGAATCTTATTGTATGCTTATACAGGGTTGGGAAAAAGTCTGGAATATTAATTTCAAAATCATTGAATGAAACTATGCAGTTATGTACATGTCCCTATAACAAACATTTAGACATATTATACTTATTTTTGCACATCCAGGTGATGGCCCATGAAGGAAGTCTTAAACATTTTAAATATAAGCCTACCTCGAGTTATACCTCGTTTTAAAGTTTTAGATACGGGTACATGTACATGTACAAAGTTTCATTACTTTTCTTTTAATAGTTTTAAAATTAATAAATTCATTCTAGGCTTTCGCCTAACCCTAAAATTAAATTCTTTGAGTGGCTGTATTTTCTGACTGGGTCATCCTTTTGACCTCAGGATTACACTCTTGTGTTTTACAAACAAAGGCCTTTAAAATGAGATATAACTCAAGGAAGGCTTACATTAAAAATGTTTAAGCCTTCTTCATGGGCCATCATCTGGCTATGCAAAAAACAAGTATAATATGTCAAAATATTTGGTATAGGGACACTTACATAACTTTAGAGTTTCATTACATTTCTCTCAATAGTTTTGAAATTAATAAATATATTCCAGATAATTGTGTAAATGAAATTAAATATTTTACTCCAATACTCATCTACTACTTCATTACTTTTATTTTATTATTGTGTTGAAAATTAAAATTTTTCATGATAACTGGCCTGTGACAAAGGTAATAACTTAAGGTTGGATTGGAGATTATTTATAGTTCAATGGAAGCTTTACTAAATAGGTTATCTACAAGTCAAAGTATGAATTCAAATAATAATCTACATTTTATTAATTCAAATAATATACTGAAATGGTAAAACTATAAAGAAGCGTGTGTATGTTAACTGTTCAATGTTATTCTCTTAACATGTATGTTCTGTTCATAAATAAATAATAACTGTATTATGTTTAAATTTAACTGTCTTAAATTTAACGGTTATGTTTATGTGTCTATATATTTATGTATGTATACATATACTATCAAGCATATAATATTTCCCCGTAATATTAACGATGTTAAGGAAGAACAATAGTTGATGTTAAATACAGATTTATAACAATAAGTAAGTTATTTTTAATGATTAGTGAACAGTTTATATTTATAATACAATAGTGTTTTTATTAATCTAAAAAGGAGCCTATTTACTAAAACAACAATACTTTCTTTCAAAACTTTACCCAAGCTTTGTGTTATAAAAATAACATTTCACATACTTAGATCTCAGACACCCTTTAGAACAAAAGGGAGATGAAAACAACAATTTGTCATTTTAAATAGTTTTTAACTTGATAAAAACCCTAGGTATAGCCAAAAATTCTTTATATTTAAAAATAAAAATTCTAATTAGGGACTAAATTAATACGAGCATAACTTTGCTCGAGAATTGTTATGCCAATCTGGTAAAGAAGTTTAAGCCAACCGATAAACTCTCAACATCCATATTTATTTGGATGGGTTTGGTAAAACTTCGGCACTTTCAGTCCTTTAAATAGGCCTACTTCTTTCATAACGAAAATTATCGTACTAAACGAACATTTTTATAAATGCTTTTGCACTTTTTCACAAATGTATTTTTTATACAACAATTTTATGATACTGAAAAGTAATTTTTTAATTAATGGAAAACTAATTACTTGATTCAATTTCTAGGAAGGTTATTTGTTTGTATTTATTTTTTGAGTATTGTTGGACAGGTCCATTAAAAGAGTGACCTACAGCATATTTTAACAAACACTGTTATATATATATTTATTTATTTATTAATACATTTATTTTTACAGCGTTGGCCTCATCAAGTTTGGTGTAACTTGTCGGTGAGGTCCATTTAACATTTAATAAATAACTCTATTTAAAAATTATCGAAGTATTTGTGGTGGTTTAGGGCAGCACTAAAATGTTATAACTGGTTTGGCAGTACAATGAAAGAGAAAGTTGGGACGTGCCGGCCCCAGATGCACTGTCAAATTGAAATGAACAATTGAATTTTTCATGCAACAGACAGGTTCATATTTTGGAATCCTAACTATTTCCTTTCTTGATTTTAATGTTAGTTGTTCATCATCAGCCTCATAGACAAGTGTAACCTAAAACCGTAGAATTCAGAACAATAAAGACTATTATTTATATGTTCATAAAAAACGTTAGTTCTTGGTATGTAATTTGAAGCACCATCTTCATATTAATTGCTAGTGATAGATCCAATTAGTCAGGTAACCAATTTTATCCTATTGAAAAAGGATTGTCATTTACATTTGAGTGGTTTCTTCAATATGAGATTTAGATGTTTAATTATTCTATGAGGAGTATACTATAACTAAGTCTCAGCTAAATTGGTATTTCTATTTCATTGATATTCTGTGATACCAATATGTTTATTATTTTTATTTATTTAATTTTATTATTTTTTTAATGGACTTTGAGCTCACAGAGGGTAAAACAGTGTATAAACAGCTCACCTTGTGAATGTCAGGCTCCAACAATATACATCGGAAGTAATTGTTCCTCATGATGTGTGATCTTAAATTTTATTCTTCCTATTTTGTAGTCTTCATTACTCATTTAAGCCTGTAATCTAACGGTCATTCTATCCATAAATCATATAGTTACTATACTTAATGGCTCACTCCTTAGACAACCTAGACCCAATAAGTTATCGCTTGAATGATCATAATATCAATAATTTTGCTCATAGTTACTATTATTGGTGGATCTTGGTGACTTTTGCATGTGACCTCTCTCCATTCAGATGGCAAATATACAAACTCCATTACCACCTAGTGTAATTATGAGATTATTCAATCACTGTTATTCTAAATATATTTTATAAAATTTCAGCTTAAATTGAGACTACACAAACTATACCATTAGTGAGTATACCATCAATATGATAATGATACTGTTTTTACAATATCAATATTATTTTTAGCATCGATGTTAATTTTAACATCGATATTTGTTCGTTCACATTTGTTCTGAAGCCACTTTCTTTTCAGTTATCTCTCTCTCAAGAATGATTGCACTGTATCAAGTAAGAATCTTTACCTTTGTATAAATATTATAATAACTCGGTGCTACTATACGTTGAGGGTTATGAATTTACCTCAACTATTTGATAAGCATCTCCTGTTCCGTTACACAAGAAATCTCCTGTGTAAGAGAAATTGAAATTGAATAAGAAGTGCAGCAGTTTAAAATAAGTAATCAAATGGTTTATACTTTTCATTTACACGTTTAATTCATGTTCGGATTGTTACTTTTCAAAATCAAAACTTATATTTTACACTATATATAAAATCCTTTACACAATCCAAATGTATAGGATTGTGTAAATCCACATTACATTTTTTCATATAAGGATTAAAACAAAAGTTGGAGAAAAACGTCAACTCCGTATGTGTGGCTATTTTTATTGCATCATAATAAAAGGCAGAGAAGTCAAACCAATTCATATTAAAATATGCGCCTCACTATATTTCCTCAAAGTACAAAGTTAACAATTTGAAATTTAAACTGATCACAAATGTTATGTGATTACAGCAAAATACACTTTTTTAACTAAATCCAAAATTCTAAATAAGTTCAAAATGTTCGTATAAAATGTCCAAATATACTATTTTCTAAACAAATATCACATATTATACAGGGATAAGTAAAAAGAACATAATATACTTAATGGAACCAATCAATAGTTAAATGATTCATAGAAATGTATAATTTAACTCCAATTCACTTCTTATGTCACCTTGTGCACGAATGAAAGTGCATAGTCAGTATTAGCCTATGTAATTACTATTTAGAATAGTTATTGCAAGAACAAATAAATTGTTTATTAATTTGTGACACATTTATTACAAAAATCACAATTACAGAACAAAATGTTGGGATTAAAAATTTTTGAAATATTCCTCGTAAACATATGATCTTAATATGAAATAACTGCAGTGAACATAATGTTTTTAATTAATAAATAGTACTTAGTATTAAACAGGAATATAAGAATTTATTACATATTATTAATTCTATAGATTTAGAAAATTTCAAATTTCTTAGTTCTGATGGCTTAACTTTTCGTGCGTGTACTTTTTTGTTCTTATTGTAGTTAGTTAGTGGTAGTATTATTATAGGTTTTTTATTATTAATTTAAGTATTTATGTTAAAGATATAAATAACAAATCAGTTACTTTACAAATGCTTTACAAATACTAAAAAAATTAGTTTCTAATTTAATTTAGTAAAGCATTAAGAAATTGAATGTATAATTTTCTGTTCAATTACGTTAAATGATTGGTAAACTTATAAATACTACAATTTAGGTTGTTTAACAATATATTTTGCGTGATTGAAAGCTGTCAGACCAATAAGACAAACAATGGTTAGTTTGACAGTTGATAATTAACCTAGTTGGTTTTCCCCTAAACTAGGTATTAACATTGTGGTTCATGACATGTAAAGTGGTTGTACACTGCTGTCAATTAGTGAATTTCTAGGTATTTGTTTACAGGAAATGTTTCGAAATTTCCTCGTAGCGTAATTAAATGTAGGTTTAGAAACCTTAGTTTTAATTTGATCATAGTTTAGTCTTAATTATTTCATAGATTTAATTAAAATAACACTCAACCGTGAGTTACGGTAGTAGTGTAGCAGTGCCGGTCCCGGCCCAACCTTGGACTTTGTACTCTTATTGTTTACAAATTTATCACCACGTGTTGACCCCAGAGGTCAAGTTTACTATTGTTTACTAGTTCCTTTCATTGATAATCACCACGTGTTAACCTTGGAGGTCGATTTTACTACGAGCACGTGGACCCCCCGCGACGCCTTTCATTGATAATCACCACGTGTTAACCTTGGAGGTCGAGTTTACTACGAGCACGTGGACATTCTACTTAATTGTAACAGACAATAATTCAGTATAAAAGTGAACT
>JAQJVL010000704.1:0-294278 GCA_035578905.1 Stictocephala bisonia | reverse complement strand
GTATTATGTTTAGGGTTTTTGTTTGGGGGAGGTGTTAATTGGTGATATGTAATGGGGTTTTGTTTTGGGTTGTGGTTTGTTTGGTGTTGTGGATAGATTGGGTTAGGGAGTAGGTTGTTTGTAGGTGGTTGTTATAGGGTTGTGTGTGGTTTGTATGATGTAGTGTGGGTTGTTTTTAGATTGTAGGGTTTGGTGGTGGTGTTGTTGGGGTAATGGATAGGTTATGGGTGTGTGTTGGGAGAGGTTTGGTTATTAAGTAAATTGGAAAATCTGAAAGAAAGAATTGAGGGTGTGGTGGAAAGTAGATGTTTAAGTGATATAATCCGTATTGAAGCTAAGTTAGCTCATTACGAATTAAGATTAAAGGGTCTAAAAGGGTTGTTTGTAAGTAATGAAGCCACTTTAGCTAAAGTGTCATCCCTCGAGGAAAATTTAAATTCCTTGAAGGAAATGGTAGGGAAAATTAACATTGATTTAGCAGAGAAGGACAACATAGAGCAGGAGATAACTAGAAACGGCGAAATTGAAGACGAGTTTGAACAAAGCTTAGTAAGGGGAATGCAGAAACCGGTTCTAATGAGCCAATCGATAAGCGCACCCTTGAACGGAGTCGCATCTCCAGAAATGGCAGATAATTTCAACTGTCAACGAAATGTTACGTTGAATTATTCTCGCCTACCTAATCCCCTAGAGCGGTATCTAAATAGATTTGAGGTAACAGATGGGTTAAACGCTAGCTTGTTGATCAAATTCATTAAAAACATGTTAGCTTTGAAAAATGAAACAAAGTTAAAAGATAGTGAGATTTTAGAGATTATCTTGGGATATGCTAACGGTCCTTTGTATAGTAAAATAATAAAGTGTAAAGAAGAGAGGGACACTATAAGTGAAACTCATCTTATTATACTAAAACAATTCGTTCCAATGGGGCTGAGAGAAAACTTAAAGAAAACAATGGTAAACCGTCCACAGAAGTCTGGGGAACCATTAGAAGTATATATAAATGAATTGAAAATCTATAGTGAGGTACTTAATACTAGATACACCGAAGAAGAAGTAGTAGACATTGTCAAATTAGGATTAAATCCAGAAACTAGAGCTAAATTAGTATTTGTGGGCAATCCTACCAGCTATGCAGACCTAGATAGCATGTGTATTCAAGTACAAAATGTATGTTACAACGATGTACAACGTAGAGAGGTAAGAGGATACCTACCACCTAAGCATAGCGCTAGCCGTAATGTAAACAATGTAGAAGATCGAAAAACATGTTTTATATGTAATAAATATGGCCACATAGCGAGGGATTGCTATCAAAATAGGAACACACAGAAGCACACACAGCAGTACAACAAAGTTTTCACACCACCCAATAAACAATACAACCCAGTAAAATACAATAGACCCGGAACAAGTTTTACACAGAAGGAGATTACAACACAGAAGCCAAAAAAACTAGATTATGGGAGGGAGTTGGCCAAATTCGGATCTCGTGTCGATCCCCTCCCAGAAATCCAGCAAAATGTAAACAAAAACAAACCCATACACAACAACACAGCAGACGACAAGATGACTCACTCAAGTGTAAACAATAACACCGATAATATGGAACACAGTCTAAACATTTTACCAACTATTGAAGTTATAGTAAACAACAAAGTGAAACAGGAAGCATTAATTGATACTGGAAGTTCAATTAATGTAATTAGTGAAGATTCGTTTAACAAATTAAAAGCATGTTGTCCTAAGTTACAGTTGAATAGGTCAGATATTAAGTGTCGTACAGCGAGTCAAAGTGAAATGAAGATACTGGGGCAGTGTAATTTAAAAATAAAAATAAATGAATTTACTTGGAAAATACTTGTCCAAGTAAGTAAACAATTAAGTTATGCTATGATAATTGGGAGTCAATTTATTAAACAAAGTGAGTTGGTAGTAGACTTGAAAAGTAACCAGTGTTATTTTAACTTCAAGCCTAATGTAAAAATCGAATTCATTCACAGTTTAGCTAACATAAGAATTAATGTAAACAATGTTAGTAAACAAGTAAATATTGGCTGTAGTGAAGTCAAGGAAGAAATAGTTGATTTAATAGAAAAATATCCAAATGTTTACACTAATAAAATAGGCAGTGGAATAGATTATGAATATACAATTAAGTTGAATGATACTACTCCTGTCAATATTAGACCATATCCAGTTAATCCTGCTAAGATGAAGATTTTGAAAAATATATTAGATGATTTACTTAAACAAAATATTATTAGACCTAGTCAATCACCTTACAATAGCCCTGCATTCTTAGTACCGAAGGGTGAAGACAAATATAGGCTAGTTATTAATTATTCAGAAGTAAACAAGAAAATAGAGAAAGTAAACACACCGCTGGGTGACTTGCATGATATTCACCATTTCCTAGAAGGAGCAAAATATTTTACAGTCTTAGATTTATGTAGCTGTTTTCACCAAATTAGATTATCGGAAGAAAGTAAAAGAATAACAAGTTTTAGTACACCATTTGAAAGCTTTGAATTCAATCGCATTCCATTTGGTCTTCATTTAGGCTCATCTTTGTTATCCAGTTATTTAAATAGAGTACTGGAGGGACTGAAATTCAAGTGTGTTATTAATTATGTGGACGATTTAATAATTTATTCCAAGACATTAAATGAACATTTACAACATATTAAAGAAGTTACTGAAAGACTCAATAAATGGAACCTCACTGTTAACCCAGAAAAAGTAAAATTTGTATTTAAAGAAATAAAGTTTTTAGGATATCTAATCAGCCATAATCAAGTTACAATAGATCCTGAGCGCACCAGTTCAATTTTAAGTGCCAAACCCCCTACCAATAGCAAAGCTGTAAGTCGATTTATAGGAATGTCCAGTTATTTTGCTAAATTTATTCCAAATTATGCTGAACTTGCAGCTCCTTTAAATGAATTAAGGAAGAAAAATGTTAAATTTGAATGGAATTCCAAGTGTCAGGAAAGTTTTGATAAAATAAAAACAATAATTAGCAATCCACCAGTATTAAAAATACCTAATTATGAGCAAGAGTTTATTCTACACACTGATGCCAGTAACAATGCAGTTGGAGCATGTTTGTTACAGTATGAGGGAGCCGATCTTAAGCCAGTAGCTTTTTATTCCAAAAAACTAAATCAAAGTGAAAAAGTAATGAGTATTTACCATAAGGAATGCTTAGCCGTAACAGCCTCAATACAGAAATTTTATAGTTATTAGGAAGTAAAGCCATTCACTTTGAGGTGTGACAATAGTGCCTTAGCTTGGATTCTAACACATTGTAGAAAATTAGGAAAACTAGCAAGATGGTGTGAAATAATTCTGAGTTTACCATTTAAAGTAGAAATAATTAAGGGTAAAGATAATGTATTAGCAGACTATCTAAGTAGAATATTTAGCAATAATGAAGAGGAAGTTCCAAGTGAGGACATTTTAGTTCATTGTTATGATCAGTCGGTAGTGCAAACAATGGATGTAGATAAGGAAGAGATTAGCGATGGTTCACCCACTGTAGAACCTGTTATTGTCAACTCCAGCTCCAATAGACTGTTTATAACTAACATAACTGACTTTCCTATGTCATGTGTACAGTTATCTGAATATCAGAATAAGGATCCGGAAATTATAAAAATTATATGTAGTATAAGAAACAAAACTAACAATGAAAAATATTTTTTGAAAAATGGTGTTTTAATGTATAAATATAACAATCGAAGTAAAGATAGGGTTTATTTACCCCAAGAATTAATAAACATGGTGTTTGAGTATTATCACACGTCAACCTATGGTGGACATCCTGGAATAGCTAACACTTTTAGAAAAATAAACCAGTACTTTTATAGGCCTAATTTACATGAAGATATAAAAAAGTTAGTGCAAAAGTGTGAATTGTGTAAAAAATGTAAAAGTACAAATAAATATTTAAAAGGACCTGTAGTATCAAGTTACTCGAAGCAGCCTATGGAAAAGTTATACATGGATATATTTGGACCATTAACTAGGAGTAGTAAACAAAACAAGTACTTGCTTATAGTTGTGGATGATTTCACAAAATTTAATTGGTTATTCCCCATGAAAGAAATTAAATCCAATAAAATTCAAGAATTGTTAAATGATCGAATTTTCAGCTTGTTCTCACTGCCTAAAATAATAGTGTCAGATAACGCGTCTTACTTTCAAGCTAATGAATTAAGACAATTTTTCTTTAAAAAAGGAATAATTCATAAAACGACTATACCTTATCAGCCCCAGGGTAACAAAAGTGAAAGGTTTTTACGCAATTTGAAAGCCATATTAAAAATCTATGCACATAACAAACAAAATAAATGGGACAAAGAAATCAGTGAATTGAATTTAGCCATAAACAACAACACATGTGAGAGCACTGGATTTAGTGGATTTGAATTAATGTTTAACCACGCCAAAAACGATCCGTTAACCAACAAGTGGAGCTTGAACGACCTGGTGGAGAGGAATCTCAGTGAAGAAGACCGACTAAAGCAGTTCGAGAAAGCAGTGGACAACCTTCGAAGGATGAGAGATCGCAACAAACACAAGGCGGATGGACAACATGGGAACCCACTTCGCATCGGAGAGCAGGTCTACATCAGATCACGGGTGCAGTCCGACCAAAGCCGAGGATTCCAGGAGAAGCTGCATTGCATCTATGAGGGTCCGTACCAGGTGCTAGCCCAGCTGAGTCCAGTGAGCATATTGGTGCAGAGGCTGTCCAATCCCAAAGAAGTGCGAAGAGTGCACATAAAAGATGTCAAGGTCTAAAGAAGTGAATAAGATTATTCTTGAAGATGGTAAATATGAGTTGGTAATGTATGAAGGGTTATGAACTTTAATTAATTATGTATGTTTTCAGCAATTAATAATTTTCAGGTTATAAAAAAAAAAAAAAAAAAAAAAAAAAAAAATTTGTGTAATTAAATAGATGGTTAAACAAGGTTACTTGATATATTTGAAATTTATTTAAAATGTATTATTTGATTATTGAAGTTGATAATGAATGACTAATTTTGTTTACATGTTATATGTCTGTTTGTAAATAACGGATTACTAATGCTCATGTTGTATTTCAGTTTCAGAAAAGTGAAATTAGTATATTAATTATGTATTTTCAGCAAAAGAATGTTATGTCATGTAAATATTTGATGATTGTTAGATTAAAATTGTTAGATTAGAATTTGTTAGATTAAGACTGTCAAAGTGATTACTTTTAAAGTTTAATGAAATTTTTTTATGTTCGAATAAATTGCTTGGTGGACAAAAGTAAACAAAGAGTAAACAAATTTTATTTATGTAAATTATATTGAGTAGTTAATTATCCATGAATATTATGTATTTGAAATTTAATCTGTATTTGTATTCTTGTTATATTATAAGTGTGTTAAATAGTACAAGAAAGAATTTTGAGCTTCTAGAACAAGATGTAAGTTGAAAAATTATGATTTTTTTTTAATTGTAATGTATTTCCAATACCGGTTTCCAGCCTGTTCCTATTGTTTGTAAATAACAACAAAACAAAACACAACACTGAAAGGAGAAGCAAATGGAAAAAAAATTTTGAAATTTGATTTGTTGGTGAATTGTTTTAATATGAGTGGACTTACGCACCCAACTTTTTTTTCTTTCTTCTTTTGTATCCAAGCACTTATGGACTGCGAAACTCCTGGTTTTCACCAAACGGAACGACACTGAGCACTCATTTTGAAGCACTTCATTGAAAGGGGAAATAAATAAATAATAAAAAAAAAAAAAAAAACAATTCTTTTGAATGGCTCTCCGATCTATATACACTACATCACATGGAACACGCAACAGAGCGTTGTATGTCAACACTGTCTAATGCCTTTTTGGTTAACTGTTGTTTATGTGAGACACTTGCTGGGGACTGGAGGATGCAGTGTGACGACGGCCGTAGTCAACCCAAACCGGTCTAGTTTATCGATTGGCCAAGCAGTCAGCTGTTCTGATGAGGGGACAAGCTTGCGGTCCCATTCTACTACCGATGGATAATGGACTGGGGACAACAATGACTGTCAACAATGGACTGGTCTTGTGCTCTTGACCCGAGTTTCAAGTGACTGTGATAACAAATTTAAATGTTGTAGTAGTTTGTAAGATGGTAGTTTAAGAGAGAAACTTTTGTTTGGAGATCTGAAAAAGGAAAGGGTTAGGTTAGCTTTGAAAGAAATGGTTGTTAAGGTTAGAAAATATTATGTCCTTTTAGAGATGTGATGATGATAGGGTTTCAAAAAAAAAAAAAAATTTTTTTTCTTGTGAAGGGGGAAAATAATTCATAATAAATCATTATAATAAATCATTATAATGAGACAATTAACAATTGTTACATTATTCTATGTAGAGAAGCAGGATAGTCAACATTGACTTCTAAAATGTAACCAATATCGGAATCATTAGGTATGGCTGTTACATTGAAAGTATGTTGATTTCCAGTGAACCATGTAAAGTTATTCAAGGACATTGGTTGAGCCATAGCCCAGCCATATAAATTATTACAATCTAGATACATTAAATAAGTATTTTTAACACTAGAATCATACAGTACATACTACCCATATAAGGATTATTGGCTAATGCGTGTCTCTTAACACACGAAGTAACTCCTCCTCTAATACCATTTTCAATAAATAGGTACATATTATAATCACTGAGAAGTTCAAGTTCAACTTTTGTATGCTTTAACATAGCATCAAAAGTGAAACTTGGTAGTGTTAAATAGTGTGCACAATCCAAATTATAACTATTTAAACACAAATCTCTGAAGTTTTCAAATACATCTGCCAACAACAAAACGTCTAACTTTAGATACAGATCACTATATTCACCCAATGTGTTTATGCGAAAATGATTCCATACATTAGTGGCATGAACATAATCTTCATCAGATGTATCGCAATTTGAAATTGAATTTTTAAAACTTTCTTTCGGTGGCAATATAGTCTCATTTAGCGTTTCCCAGGAAGATGTGTATTCATAAGGATACACACCTTTCCGGGTTACTAAAGGCAAATCTAGATTAGAAAAAAAACCTTTTTATGTGTATGAACTTATCATTTGGTAAGTTATTTACTAATGTGGCTAAACTACAGTTCATGATTTTATAAGTATCGATGAATCTTATGTTTACACCACTTCTAGTTTGTTTTGAAAAGGTTATGTATTTTTCCGTTGAGTTTGGAATTACATCAATTCGTCTTTTATCAAATCCTAATTGTTTCACAATAAAGTGAGAATCGTAATTAGCGCTTCCATAAATAAAAATTGGAATACTTTTTTGTTCCTGCCTCCTTAAATTACAATGTTTACATAATACAGACCTGAATTGGCCTGTTAAATGACAGTGATCTCTATGAGGTTTAAGAGTAGAAGTAAACGATTTTTGACATGCTTCACATTGTTTTGTATTCTTAAAACGAATCTGTTCTTCCAAAGTCAAAGGTATCATTTCACAATTATGTATTGAAATACAATCCCCAACTATGTTTGCTAATTCTACTACATAATTCATAAAACTTTTTGCAGCATTTAAACCTCTATATAAGTATGGGTTTTGTGGAAGCGCATTTTTTATAAATTGTGGTAATGAATCACTGCACACAATATACACGCAAAAGCTCATTGGTTCATGAACATTGTTAACATATGTATATTTTGACACTTGAGCATTAACTGGTTTAAGTAAGCTTTCAAAATCAGCGTAAATGACTACGGGCAATTTAAACATATTTTGAGTATTTTTAAATTTCAATACAACTGGATCATCTACATCATCGTTAGGCATTACAGCTCGGGCTGGTTTATTATTACAGCACATTAATTTATGTTCTTTTAATTTGTTATATTTAAATCTACCCCTAAATATGGAAAGACATCTTTTGCATATAGTAACTTTATGTTCATGTTTTGAAATTTGACTTGATACCAATCTACTAAATTGTGTTATATAGCAATAATGACTAATACCCTGATCATTTGTAATCATAAGCAAATCAATATGAGTTGACCTTTCATTTTCAGATATCCTTAAGGGATATACAATGTTATTTTCGTCTAGACCATAAACATTTACACTTACAGTATTGTTATTTTTTTCAAATTTATTAATTTGTTTTAACGGTGTTGGAAAATCTATCTCATCAAAATTAAGTTTATTACAAATAGCAATATAACGATAATCTATCCTATTTCTATTCTTTCCTGTAACATAGTGACATAAAAGTGCCCATTTAAAACAATAATTATCATTATTATTGTGTGGATTGATAACGGCTTTTTTATTTTCCATATCAGGTGGTAGTGGTAGAAATGTACTTCCCCCTAATGGTCTAAATCTGTTAATTCTAATCATTATACCATCTACACATAACAAACTCCAACCACTACCTCGACCTTCATAATCAGACTCCTCTCTACATATTTTAGAGAATAATGCATGTAATATACCATCATGATCACTTTCTTTAAACAACGCAATGTTTTTTGTTTTGAATGCTCGATCTTGTCGCTCTTGTGTATGCGGTTTTGCATATGTACATTCAACTAGCATGTTAAATTTGATAGAACCAAATATTTTAACTTGATCTACTAAAATTGATCGCATATCATCTTTATGCAATGTTAATAACATGCAAATATCCTTAGCGTATTGATTGTTATTTTTTAAATAAAAAGTTTTTAAATTTCCTTTGAATGCTTTCTCTAATTCAACAAAATGATTTAATTCTCTAACTGTACTAATTCTAACCCTCTTATTTCTTGCATCATTAATCAGTATTACGTCATTTTCTAAACTATTTTCAGGATCTACGGCAGAAACATTCATTACATCTTCATCACCATCATCAACCTCCATTGGAACAGTCGTAATAATTTTTCTCTTTTTTAATGGAAGATGGGAATACATCTGAAAAGGAAAAAAAACTACACTCTAAACCATTACTAAAACACAACTAAACATTTATAATATTTCAGCGAAAGAATATACTTCGTTTCCTTGTATCTTTATCATCATTTTCTTCAAACTCGGTGACTTTAGCATCTTTAAATTTCAGTATTCGTTTTGCCTGTTTTGACCAAACATTGCTAACTGCTATAAAGGAGTCGTCCTTTTCATCATCCACTAAGAATATTGCCTTTTTCCAAACCTTCGTCCAATGTTGCAACGGCTTAACCCCCTTTAGATCGTCACAATCGGTTATTTCGACTTTTATCAAATATTTTCCGGTCTCACCTGGAGTAACACATTTTCTAGTCACATCATCGTTTCTTACTGTAATCTGTTGACCGATTGTGAACTTTTTTGATTTCAATTTACTAGAACATTTTTTTCCAAAAAGCCTAAACAGTTCATCGTCATCATCACCATTCTCATCATCGTCCATTTCATTATCATTTAAACAATGTGTGTACAGGCGTTTTCTAGATTTTGCAGGTGTTGTGATTTTATCCTCTTCGTCACTAATTTCAATCAATGTCATTTTGGTTATAATTTCTAGAACTATATCTTTAAAAAGTTTCACAACTTCAACAGAGTAACGATTTTGGGCAAAAACCTGAAGTGCTGGCTTTGCATATGACATGATTTCATTGTAATCTCTTTCTAGCTCATTCACCTCTTCCAATTTCTCTTGCGACAAATCGCTATTCGTAGCAATGCCCGTACAAATTGAATTACTGACCATTTTCAAATTGAAATAGAGCGTGGTCAATTCAACATTCATCAAATCGGAAACCTTTTTTCTGACATCAAAGATAACCTTCTCCCACAGGTTCACAGATGTTAGTCCTATTAATATCAACAAATTGACAACGCCTTTTAAATCATAGCTGTCAGGTTTAGTTGTACTAGGATTAGAGGGTACCTTAGTCTTAGAGGTTCTTGTTGTTCGAGGCTTGGGCTGTTGAGTTGTTGATGTTGATGGAATCGGATTACTAGGACCTTCATCTAAATCTTGGAGTTGCCGCTCAACAGTTTCCTCCAAAAGTTGGGTTTGAGTGTTTTTTATAACTATGAAAAAAGGGGAAAAAATAAATTTATAACTAAAAATTATTACGGCTAAAACAAAACCCATACCTAATCACTAATCAAACTTAAGACTATTAAAACATAAAGTCTCAAACAAAACGTGAACAATTAGAATCAAGAATGACTGTAGACCAAAACCCTAAGACTATTAAAACAGAATCTAAAATACTACAATTAACTAAAAACCCCTAATAAATTACTACAAAGTGGGAACAAATAGAATCAAACATTTCTTCCAAGAATCAAAGGATATTTATCTAATTCTACCAATAGAGGCTCGACTATTCTTTCACAAATTAGTTGCGCTATTCTTTGTCCTCTTTTAACTCGATAAGTGTGATCTGAATGGTTGATAAGCAATACTGATACATTTCCTGTAAAGTCTCTATCTATAACCCCAGCTCCCACATCGATGAAATGATTGACTGCTAAGCCCGATCTCGGTGCTATCCTACCATACGTCCCCTCTGGTAATACTATGGCCAAATCAGTTGGTATCAATGTTTTATCATGGGGAGAAATAAGACAATCATAAGGACTGAACAAATCATATCCAGCGGAATTTGAACTAGCCTTAATGGGTGAATAGGCATTACCAGTTAATTTTAAAAATCCTAAAGAATTACTACTAAGAGACATACTGTTGCTTTTTTTCCTGGGTGAAACTTTGAACAGAGTTGTAGGATTGTTGTTGACAGGTTAGTGTAGCTGGAAGACTATCTGAAAAAAAACCAAGCATTTTATTTATCAAAATAAAACGCAGTATTGTAGGTTTAATTAAGTTTGTTTGATTTAAAAAAGAGGTAAATATTCATAACTACAAAACTTCGAATAAAAACCTACTTCATGGAAAATATGAAATTGAAACCATTTATTTTATTTAATATTAATAACCAAAATATTAAAGTTAATTACATAGGAAATATGAACATATCATAGAGTCACTTAAGGAGTTTCGTTAACACCGCAAGGTATCAGCTTCTTAATCAATCAACTTGAAGAGTTTCGTTAACACCGCAAGGTATCAGCTCTTCAAACACGAATTACTTAAGGAGTTTCGTTAACACCGTAAGGTATCAGCTCCTTAAACGATCAACTTGAAGAGTTTCGTTAACACCGCAAGGTATCAGCTCTTCAAACACGAATTACTTAAGGAGTTTCGTTAACACCGCAAGGTATCAGCTCCTTAAACAATCAACTTGAAGAGTTTCGTTAACACCGCAAGGTATCAGCTCCTTAAGAAGTATAAAGAGAGGGCACTCACCAAATAAACTGCTGGAGTACTAAAGTGAAGCTGCTGGTGCACCAAAATTAGAACACCAAATAAACTGCTGGAGCACTAAAGTGAAGCTGCTGACGCACCAAAAATTAGAACTTGTCAAGAGTTAAAGTTTGAGACTGAAAAATAAAATTAAAAAATTGGTTATCTAAATTTTAACTATAGTCCTTATTACAAACATTAATTTAATTAAATAGTATATTATTTAACAGTTTAAAGATTTAGTCTGTTTAACGATGATTTAATGAAAGGTTAGTCAGCAATTACTTTTAGTACAATTGGTTTAATACATTATTAAATGAAATATGGAGAAAAAATAATCTTTCTAAATATTTAACTATAGTCTGTCTTTATTATAAACATTAATTTAATTAAATAGTATATTATTTAACACTTTAAAGATTTAGTCTGTTTAACGATGATTTAATGAAAGGTTAGTCAGCAATTACTTTTAGTGCAATTGATTTAGTACATTGTTAAATGAAACGTGGAACGTTAAAATAGAGTAAATAAGATAAAAAAAAACATATTTAATAGAAATAGGGTATGAAATATTTAACTGTAGTCTTTGATATAAACATTATTTAAACATTTATAAAGCAAATTTAAATCTTTTATAAAAATTCAAAAAAATTTTATACAAAACTTTAGTGCGTATCAAATAACAGTATAAAACATGAAGCTATCTCTCACAAACATCTCATAATATATCATATTTATAAATTTAACTTACTATAATAATGATAAATAAACAAAGTGAAATTGCAGAATGGATTGCAGATAATAGCGAAACTGCATCATTAAATAAACTTTTCTAACAATCCCTATGCAATATATAACATTTTTGGGAAAATAGTTTGAAAACTAATTAAATACATTTGTATTTGTTAATGAAGTTGGTTACATGAAAAATATGAATGTAAATTAATCTTCTTATTAACAGAAAATCTATAAAAAATCAAAAAAACTTGGAATAAAAATGCAAGATTTAACAAAAGTTACTCACCAGATTCACTATCTGCTGTGTGAATAAAGACAAAGAGGTTCCGGGTGAACCGTTGGTCTCTTGTCTGTGAAACTGCAGATGCTGCCAGCTTGAAATATTGGTGTATTTATACAAATAAAATGACGTCAATTGAACATGTGTCCGAGCGCGTGCAAGGGATTAGTGAAAAATAGTAAACTTGACCTCTGGGGTCAACACGTGGTGGTGTCCGAGCGCGTGCAAGGGACTAGTAAACAATGGTAAACTTGACCTCTGGGGTCAACACGTGGTGATGAATTTGTAAACAATAACAGTACAAAGTCCAAGGTTGGGCCGGGACCGGCACTGCTACACTACTTACGGTGGATGAGTTAAAGCCAAGTTATGTGGGTACCAGATGAAATTACTCCTTGCAGTCGAACTCACTTTATTGAGGTAATAACTTTAACAATTAATAGATTATAGATTAAATATTCGCAGAACATAATCCTAAATAACCATATGAATAGTAAGCCTAGTATAAATGTTGTAATTTCAAAAATGTTTAAAAAAGCCCATACATCTTTAAAATTGACTATAATGGTTGTAATCTTGTAATAAAATGAACCCCAACGTATAAGGAAAGGTATGTAGAAACCATCATACTGTTTTTCCAAGTACAAAAGTTCATCTTCCAAGTATGAATTACTTGGAAGCTTTACTAAAACTCTAGTACGTAGTTTCAACATTTTGGACTCTAACACCATATTGAATTCAAATAATTGTTGGCTTAAACTAAACTCCACATATTAATTTTACAGTGAGAACAATATCATAGTTTCAATTAACTATGCGCACAGCAGAGATAAAATAAAGCTCCCAGAAGCACCGCTGCTCTCAACAACACTCAGGTGAATGAAGGCATGTTGTTATATGCGGTTCTTAAAGTAACATTATCAAGCAAAAGGGCTTCAGATATTTCGGTTACATAATCTTCAAAGACTATTACTTTGTTAAAACTTAGTATATAAGTCAAGTGAATGTTTTATAGAGGAAGATTTCCCTTGACTAAACAACTTCTCTCATTACATATTCGTTGCGGTTTTCTTTTTACATGAGTTTATGTGATTATGCTCAATTCATTTTAACGTTTAATTAACAATACGACCTAAATTACTAATCTTAATGCTTGGGGCTTAAACTCGTTTGTTGTCGTATTTTATATCCAAGATTAATTGAGGATCTTTAAGTTTAGATGGATAGATAAAGTAGTAATTACCTTTTCTATAGTCGTAAAATAGTTGGTTGTTAATAATGAGTTAAAACATATATAAAAGTGAGGGGTGGCCGTTAAGAAGAGTGAAGTAAAATACATCTTGTAATAATAAAAAGACACTGTCTTCTTTAACCAGATATATTTAAAATTTTAGACGATAGATTGACATAATAAACTAAGCAGTTTATAAAATTGTTAGTTATCTGTTTGGGAGATTACATTTTTTTCCAAACATATAAACGTTATACTTTATCTTGCTTTTCTTCCATACGATTTTCGTCAGGATTTAAATCTACACAACAGAGCACTGTTTTTGATACTTTGATAAAGTATATTATCTAGTTGGTTCCTGCTATATTCAACTAACGATTAGGTTAGGTTTTATCTTTAAAGATAAAAATCGTTGCTACAGGTCAACTCAAGGTTACATTAACATCATTGCCAATACAATTGTTGGTTTGGTGATATTATCCAGACAGCTCAGTGTTGATAGGCTGTTAATGTAAGGTATAAGAACATTCCATCTTGAAGTGTTTTTAACAAATCCGTTATTTGGAAAAGCTCTGGGGGTTTAATAAATTTTATTTCAATACATATCTCACTTTTATGCATTAAATATATATAACAAAAACCAACGCTTGTGATAAGTAGAGAAACTGTATCATATTGGATTACCTACAGCTAAGTGGTCCATGTGCGAATATATAATTACGAATATTTACCTATTATATGAGAACTTAAAGATGTTATGTGTTGATATTTGCCATACATTTTAAAGAAATTTGAATTTTCTGTTGAATCCAAGGCGTTATATTGTTTAAATGACATTTCAAACTGCTTTCAGATACCAGTATCAGTAGCATAAATGTTTTATTATTAGTTCATGGATTCAACATTAGAATCCAACTCTATCTATTAAACAACCACGTCAAACATCTATAATCTATGAAAAAATCTCTTTCATTTACAAAGTATTTTTCTTGCAATCATTTAGAAGAAAAAGCTTTAGAAAAAACGATAGTTCTATTTTTTTTTTAAATAAAGTGTTGTAATTACAACAGATAAAAAGCAACCATAAATGTGAAAGCTTGTCATATCTCGTTCTTTAAAATAATTTACTGGAAGTCACCCCTTACGGTCTGAATTGTATTAAGCTTTTTTTTTTTTATTTAAAAAATGTCTAAACGTCGGTGACATTTTAAAAGAAAATGGTACCTGTTGAAAGCAAATGACAATAGATTTTTGATTTTATTAAATACATTTTTAAAATTTGTTGTAAGCTAATACTACAAAATAATTTCATTAAGAAAATCCACTTTCAACATAATCTGAGCAACAATTTTCAAAATAACTTATATAATAACTTTTGTTCTTCACAAAAATTTGTTAGGTCCATAGGCAATTAAAACCATGAAAATCATTAAGCATCTTAATTCATAGGCTGAAAGACCTCATTACTAAAAACTAAATTCTCCACTAACAACCATGGCAAGGTGTTATTTACATTATTTCATCACTAAAAATCTCGTCCATGCTGTGATATTGGGTGCTCAGTGACATCTAAGACTAGAGTCCATCTTTACGTTGTTTCACCGAAATCGTTAGTATTTTGTTATTATTAACCGTGTTTACTTTTAAAACTTTCGAGACTCAACATGTGACCATTTTGGAACATCCTATTATTTAATAATTTGAAAATAATTTCAATATTTTTTGTGTTGATTTAATGGGAATACGTCCAAATCAAGCCCCTTCCGATTGGCCACTAAACATCTGAGACGGATGGTGTGAGACACAGAATAAACAATGGAAAATATGTAACAGAGTGTGTAACTGTTAGATACATTGGGATTTTGTATTATTACAAATTAGAGATGCAAATTATATCTCAGTAATATACGAACAATCATTTTAGAGTGTTCAAACGATGTGTTATTAGTGCGAAATTGACGGTAAATTATATTTGGAATGCAATATCTTTTTTAAAATGTTTTTTTGTACATTATTATAGTTTAATTTTTTTAAATCTTGGTTTACTACCTTAAACAATGATTTCCTACCTCACAATGCACTGGTGTGCTGATAGCATGCATATTCTACATTAGTGAGGATACATTACCAAGGTAACCCTCTCCTAGCTCAGGGTATTAATTACTGAGATGTGTTCCGATATATCGTACGGTACGGTACTACCATCTTGTAGAATCGTATGTTCTTTAGTATGGAAATGTTGTATGTAATAATAAAATTATGAATAATTGTGAACTTAGTAAACTTTATTTACTAAGAAAATTAATCTATAGTATGACCTGTTCCGATGCCAACTTGAACAATGTTTGGCTAAACGGCCGTTCATGACTCATTCATCTTAGTAGCAAGTACATGAATATGTGTAAGTAAACAAATAATTACGTTTATTGTAATATGATTAAGAAGGGAAAACATATAAATAACAATAACAACAATAGAACACAGGCTAAAATCATATTTTTTTAAATATTTTTAAAGAACAAAAAATCCAAACTAATCAGTATAATTACAACATAACTTAGTGTTGTTGGTTTTTATAATAAAGTTTTAATTCAAATATTTCTTAGGCAGTGTTGTATTTTATTTTTATAATTTGAAAATTAAGTAAAGTGTTTGTAATTATTGATAAATGTATTGAATAGTTGAATTATATTTATTATTTGATTCTAAATTAGAGTTTTTCCTGAGGATAGTTAGTTTTTACAATAAATAGTTTTGATAAAATTTAAAGTGCATTTTACTATAAAATACAGGCCTACTTATTAAAGTAAATTCTTCCTTTTTAAAACTTACATATTGAATAGGTTGTGCTCATGGAATCAGTTAGACCACAACTAGTCAAGTGTATAGTAGGCCTAAAATTTCCAGTTTTAAATGAAAAATTATTTATTCGACTTTAAATAGTCAATTAAATTAACATCCTAAATCTACATTCCTACAAGTCAAATATTCACTCCAGATATTTAAGTCAAAAGTCTTTGCACTCTTAAACAATCACATGTATTATGGGGTGATCAATCATGCTGCATATTACTGTAATAAATCACAAAATTACAGTAAAATACATGTAAGACATTATATATATAATAAACCTAAAAGGTTTATCAGGTCTTGTTTTAAGAGTTTGATTTTTCAAGAACAAGAGTTGTTTTCTTTTAACTACTTTATTGATATACAACTAAAAGTATTAAACAGTTAAAAACGTCATTTCTTTTATAATAATTCTATATACACTCCTACTTTCTCATACATTGTGTATTCAACCAGAAGAGGGAGCTTTTGCATCAATTGAAATGTCCTAATTTTGAGTTACTAGATTTTTATATTATAAATGTTACATTAAAAATACTATGTAAGTTTTCAATCTACTTTATAACTTGAGAGTTTGGTGTGTTGTTCATGATAATGCAATAAATAATTTATTTACTTATTTAGATTTTTAGCCTTACAATGCACATTCAATAATTTTAAATATGTACAATAGCATATTTCAATTACTTAAACTATATTTATAATGTTCCGAATATGATTAAATAAATTTCTCTGCTAAAGTTTTAAATTAATGATTTTGAGTATTTTATTTGTTTATTTTTAGTGTTGCAATGGAATATGGTTTAGAAAATCCACAATATGTAATACTTCCAAAGTCATTAGGACTGTCATTAGATATTGAATACATTAAACTTACTGAAAATAATGTTTAGGGTGTTACTAGGATGAAGGATGGATTGGTTTTTATATTTTGTATAATATAATAGATGATTAAATATTACTATTATCTATCATGCGTATTTAATGTTCAAGAAATATAGTATTTTACTTCGAAACTGTTTAATTCTATGTAATATTTTTTATTAAATGTGTGCTATTTGTTTTTTATATTTTGAATATTGAGGCTAATGATTTTTTATTCATATATTTCTATGATAAAAGTGTCAAACTTTTCATATTAGAATGTTATAATAATAATTATTTAATATAAAAGAACATATATGTAGATATCTGTAAGAAAAACGATATTGCCACACTTATTATTTAAAAATGAAAATGAAATATTTTAAAAAGATTGTCTTTATTTCTAATCAATATCAAACTTTTTCAATTAAGTAATTCGATTGATATTTACATGAAATTAATTTACTGTTTGTGTTGAAATGTTTAACTCTCTGGTTTCAGTGGCAATATAACTGCAAATCGACACTGACATAAGCAGGTAGTGCGGCATTCCCGAAGTCACCCCAGAGTAATGTATGTGGCCCTCCTGCATACAAGGGGAAATAATAACAGTACGTTATATTCATCACATATCTAACTTCATTGATATCAACAGGTAGTGTGGGATTCTAGAAGTTGCCCCGGAGTAATTTATGTGGCCCTCCCTCAGACAGGGGTAAATAATAGCAGTAGTTTATCTTCATCACATACCTAAAGTCCCTCCTATCAAAATGCAGTGCAGTATTCCAGAAGTCACCCTAGAGTAATGTATGTGACCCTCCCTCAAACAGGGGGAAATAACGGCAGTACTTTATCTTCATCGCATATATAACTTGATTGACATAAACAGGTAGTGCAGGATTCCAGAAGTCACCCTGGAGTAATGTATGTGATCCTCCCTCAGACAGTGGGAAATAACGGCAGTACTTTATCTTCATCACATATATAACTTCATTGACATAAACAGGTAGTGCAGGATTCTAGAAGTCACCCTGGAGTAATGTATGTGGGCCTCTCTCAGACAGGGGGAAATAACGGCAGTACTTTATCTTCATCGCATATATAACTTCATTGACATAAACAGGTATTGCAGGATTCCAGAAGTCACCCTGGAGTAATGTATGTGGCCCTCTCTCAGACAGGGGGAAATAACGGCAGTACTTTATCTTCATCGCATATATAACTTTATTGACATAAACAGGTATTGCAGGATTCCAGAAGTCACCCTAGAGTAATGTATGTGGGCCTCTCTCAGACAGGGGGAAATAACGGCAGTACTTTATCTTCATCGCATATATAACTTCATTGACATAAACAGGTATTGCAGGATTCCAGAAGTCACCCTGGAGTAATGTATGTGGGCCTCTCTCAGACAGGGGGAAATAACGGCAGTACTTTATCTTCATCGCATATATAACTTCATTGACATAAACAGGTATTGCAGGATTCCAGAAGTCACCCTGGAGTAAAGTATGTGGCCCTCTCTCAGACAGGGGGAAATAACGGCAGTACTTTATCCTCATCACATATATAACGTAATTTTTTATTTTGTGTTTTCTGTCACATAATATTTCATTGTCTAGAAATATTTATTTCGAGTACTTTCATTGTTTCATTCATTAAATTGCTAGTAATTAGATAATGAGGTGTAGGGCTAGTTTCTAGATCATCATACTAACATGATTATAAATAACTAAACTTCCAAGTAAACTAATTGAATACATGATAAAAAATTAACATACCATAAGTTTCTAAGCCTTAAATATACTTTAAATCTTTAATGATATATACTCTGCCTTGAATATTCTAGACTTAAATTTTCAAGCTTTATAATTTTTTATTTTTTTGTTGGTTTTGATGTTGTATCTGGAGCTGCTTTTTGTAATGCAAAAGTAAATTATGTATAATATTTTCTATAGGAATATTTTACAATTGTCATTATTCATTTCAAGTGGCGAACGACAATGCGTTTACACAGCGGTGCATCATGCTTGGCAACAAAGGTTGTTATATACGCGTAGTAACGGCCTCCAGATGTTTCAGAAGAGTTAAAAAGGGACCAAAAGAACAATTCACAACATTTTAATATATTGAAACCCTGATAGTAAAAATAAAAGTTTCAGGTTCTAATTAAAACAATATGCTGCACAGGCTATCTTAATTAAATTTGTTTTAACTAATATTTTATTTGAAAATAGTCATGCTTAGTGATTTCGAACTTTGTAGTCATTTCCTATTAAAATGTATCTAACGGTATACATCACTTAAAAAAAAATGTATACTATAATAATTTCCTATTTTCGCCCAACTTCGGCTACCTTTGCGTGCGTGTACTGTAACAAATGCATACTCTTTACCTAGGCCAGCTTCATACATATGCTATAAAAAACACTTACTTTCAGTCACTTTCATTATCAATTCTGTGGACTCCCCCCCCTTACCTCACTTCCTATCCACGTTCCTATCATTAATTAGGTCCCATTAATCCCCCTACACTCTTATACATAACGAAACTAGCACACCTAGCCTCACTTCCTTTCCTCAATACTTGCAAGGTTTTGATGGCGTTTCTGATTTTTAGTTTCTCCCATATACGTTAGCATAAAGTTTAACTTTAACTTTTAGCAAAGAGAAAGTAATGTGATCGTCCGAAAAAAAATTTGTTTACAAGTTGATCTAAAAATCCATTTTAGGGTCCCCTGAACCAAAAAAAAAATTGTTTTTCGAAAAAAACTGTTGATGTCTGTCCGTATAAGTGTCTCTCTGTGAGTATGTGCAGTTCACTGGAGACCAAACGGATGGATAATTATTTATGAAATTTGGATGTAGGTGTATTTAGCCAATATCTTTAGACGATTTTTCACTTTTTGAAATGTTCGGTATATTTATTTTTATGGGAAAAAACATGCGTGTGCGTGTGTGTGTGTGTGTGTGTGTGTGTGTGTGTGTGTGTGTGTGAGAGAGAGAGAGAGAGAGAGAGAGAGAGAGAGAGAGAGAGAGAGAGAGAGAGAGAGAGAGTGTGTGTGTGTGTGTGTGTGTGTGTGTGTGTGTGTGTGTGTGTGTGTGTGTGGGTGTGTGTGTGCGTGTGTGTGTTTTTTATTAATATTTTGAATTGATTATAAAATATTTTCATATTTTTAAGATTTTATTTTATTGATGGGAACATTAAAAAAAATATGAATTTATAAAATAAAACAATATGTTTTAAACTTCATACAGCTGAACTTATGAAAATTAAGAGCATTAATTATTTATACATACATACATATATATATATATATATATATATATAAAATGAGTTGAATTTTTTCTGCATCGTAAGAAAAGGTTGTCACTAGTAATTATCATTCTGCTGAATGTTACGGTATATTTGTCTTTATAATAATGATATATATTTCAACAGGCATTACCAATTAGAAAATTAGTTATTGGAAGAAATGTACAACTGACTGTTGACTTGGGTATTGGAACAGAACTGTACAACTGACTGTTGACTTGGGTATTGGAAGAAATGTACAACTGACTGTTGACTTGGGTATTGGAACAGAACTGTACAACTGACTGTTGACTTGGGTATTGGAAGAAATGTACAACTGACTGTTGACTTGGGTATTGGAAGAAATGTACAACTGACTGTTGACTTGGGTATTGGAACAGAACTGTACAACTGACTGTTGACTTGGGTATTGGAAGAAATGTACAACTGACTGTTGACTTGGGTATTGGAACAGAACTGTACAACTGACTGTTGACTTGGGTATTGGAAGAAATGTACAACTGACTGTTGACTTGGGTATTGGAAGAAATGTACAACTGACTGTTGACTTGGGTATTGGAACAGAACTGTACAACTGACTGTTGACTTGGGTATTGGAAGAAATGTACAACTGACTGTTGACTTGGGTATTGGAAGAAATGTACAACTGACTGTTGACTTGGGTATTGGAACAGAACTGTACAACTGACTGTTGACTTGGGTATTGGAACAGAACTGTACAACTGACTGTTGACTTGGGTATTGGAACAGAACTGTACAACTGACTGTTGACTTGGGTATTGGAACAGAACTGTACAACTGACTGTTGACTTGGGTATTGGAACAGAACTGTACAACTGACTGTTGACTTGGGTATTGGAACAGAACTGTACAACTGACTGTTGACTTGGGTATTGGAACAGAACTGTACAACTGACTGTTGACTTGGGTATTGGAACAGAACTGTACAACTGACTGTTGACTTGGGTATTGGAACAGAACTGTACAACTGACTGTTGACTTGGGTATTGGAACAGAACTGTACAACTGACTGTTGACTTGGGTATTGGAACAGAACTGTACAACTGACTGTTGACTTGGGTATTGGAACAGAACTCTACAACTGACTGTTGACTTGGGTATTGGAAGAACTGTACAACTGACTGTTGACTTGGGTATTGGAACAGAACTGTACAACTGACTGTTGACTTGGGTATTGGAACAGAACTGTACAACTGACTGTTGACTTGGGTATTGGAAGAAATGTACAACTGACTGTTGACTTGGGTATTGGAAGAAATGTACAACTGACTGTTGACTTGGGTATTGGAAGAAATGTACAACTGACTGTTGACTTGGGTATTGGAACAGAACTGTACAACTGACTGTTGACTTGGGTATTGGAACAGAACTGTACAACTGACTGTTGACTTGGGTATTGGAACAGAACTGTACAACTGACTGTTGACTTGGGTATTGGAACAGAACTGTACAACTGACTGTTGACTTGGGTATTGGAACAGAACTGTACAACTGACTGTTGACTTGGGTATTGGAACAGAACTGTACAACTGACTGTTGACTTGGGTATTGGAACAGAACTCTGAAGCCAGGTTAACTTTATTAGCGGAGTTAATTTAATTACATTTTCATCAACAGAGAAACTACGTTGCCAATTATAACTCAGCTAAGCTGGTGGAACAGTTACAAGTATTGATAATATTGGTTGCCTAGATACAAAGCAAGCAAGAAACCAAACAGGCTTTACAAGTTGTGGGCTTTTGTGCTTGAACAATTGTACCTCTCTCCCCCTCGTCTCTCACCCTCTAAATGTTACACATATTTCAAAAAGCTGCCTTATAGATCACATCAGAAGTCTGACGACTACCAACGGTGACAAATTAGTCGTTTGCAAGCCAGGACAGGATTACACTAGAGGTAGCTTGACACCTTAATCCATAATGCTGGAAAGCTCTGGTCTACATTACGTGTGTATGTATTATGATGGTTAGTGACCTGTCGAAAGGCACTCTGTTGCGTGTTGATGGCCTGTTAAAAATAAATCTGGTACGTAGGTTGATGGCCTGTCAATAGGAACTGTGGTACATAGGTTGATGGCCTGTCAAATAGGTGGGGGGAGCCTGTGATGCTCTGTTGTGTGGGGGGAGGAATATTGGACAATAATAAATAACTCCTTGGATGTAATAGACCCCAATTAATTAAAGTTGTTATGATAGCATACGCCTAAAAATTGTAAAGTATATTAAAATACATAATCAGAAATTCACATTTTTGTTTACGTTTATAAGTAATTTCCTCTTCAATAGAAGCTTTAAACGCCTATCCATGCAGAAGTAAGCCTTTATCAGTATTTCCTTTTAAATTTTCACTAATTAGATATGCATCCTTTGAGCCAATGTTAAAATATCAGTCAATACAAAAAATTCAGACAATTTGATATTTTAAAAGACACTTTCCAGTTGGCTCCCAGAGTATTATTGAGTTCACTCTAAGCAGTATAATTCTCCTTCAATTTCTTTACAGCTTTGCATGGCTGAAATCCATATATTCACTCTAGACTCAGTAGCTAAGGGGATCACAGACTACTCAAATAAAATTTTATGCTTTGACTGAATACTCAGAAATAACTTCACCGATTTTCAATAAATTAATATGTGTTTTAGATTTCTTTATACTTAAGATATTAATTTATTTGTTCAAGTAATTTTGAATACAATTTTGTTATGTACAGTATAAAAGTTTTATATACATCTGCTACTTGTTTTATATCAGTAGTTATAACTTCTAATCATGCTTCCTTTTACAATTAACGTAATATTTCTGAGAAGTATTTGATAATCAGTAAAGCAATAATAGTAGATAAAGTAATACAAACATAACATACAACACTCGAATAGGAACAAACTGCGGATGGATATTTAAATTAACTATATTTACCATCCTAATACCGAAGGCATCTAAAATAGCAATTCACTATCTAAAAAGGGAATACTAATGAGTATTAATGAACCATTAGTATTCCTTCTGTTAGTATTTTTCATTAATTTATATTAGTTTGTTGATCACTTTTCATTTTGCTATACGTAAAAGTAAAATATTCCCATAACAGTTTGCATTTAAATTGCAAGTTTATTGAAATTTACTCATACTAATATCTTATAACTAAGCAAATCATCCCGAAAATAAACATGTTAACACAGCTCAACTATCAACTCCTTGTTATTTGTTTATTAGGTGATTGTTTGTATAATCTCCTTAAATTTTAGGAGGTTGGGTTTCTTTACTAACACTAAAATACTACTAGAGTGTTCTGAAGCTTAGTTTGGTTATTTGATCCGAACATTCTAAAAATTGCGTTCATGCGTGTATGAAACGACTTGGAAAAACTGTTTTTCTTACAACAATTTCCAGATTATGATTAATTTCAAGTTATTCTTCTCTAGGTCTTTCTAAAACGCACAATTAAAAAAAATTATTGTTTTGTTTATATACAAAATTATATGAATTTCATGATATTTAGGCCATTATAATGTTTATATATATATATTATATGTTATTTATAAGTAGTTTTTATAAATATATGTTTATATTTAGTGACAAAATTATAAACATTATATATTTGTCAATAGGAACTCTGGTACATAGGTTGATGGCTTGTCAAATAGGTGGTTAACTTCTAACTTTTTCATCTGTGTAGGTTTGTGAGCCCATGAAAACACGCTCTGTTGTGTAATTCTAAATTATATATATATTTCTCTAAATTATATTTGTTTAGGGGAGAATCAACCATAATTATTTTACCCTAATAGCCTTTCCAATTTCTATTCCGATCTTTTATAAAACTAACATATTTTTTATCGATATTCCATTTTGTTCATCATGAATATAATCAAATATTCATACTGAAAGGTTCAAATTCATTCTGTATATTTTACAGAGTATTAAATGCCTTTCATCTTCCTAAATTAAAACATATTCTCACAAAACTACAAAAGAACTAACTCCATTGATATAGTACATGTACCTATATATATAAATAAATACAATATTACGTCTCCCCTTTATTCTCACAATGTTAGTTCTGAGATCATACTAAAGAACAATTGTCAAGTAGGAACACGAAGAGCTTTGTCTTTCTGACATCTGTTTCACTGTAGCTCTTGACACAAGTAATGTAAGCGCTGCAACTCTTTGTACTAATTGAACTTGTTGCTGACAGTTTTACACCTTGTAAGACCATTAATACTCTAAACGGAACAAACCATTTAAATGCACTTTCAGAATTATCTATTTAAAAATCTTGAAATAATGCTTAACTGAAAAATTAACACCATTAATATTAAAACATGACATTAAACACTATTCTTCCCAGCCCAAAAATCCCCGAATTTGGCCTGTATGTATTTAGCAATGTATCAAGTTGTTAACAGTTGTTTCCAAACTAAATTTTGAACTTAAAACAAGCTCCAAGATCGTTAACAAGCTGCAAGTTTCTTTAGAAGTCATGGCGTCAGTATTGTATTCTCCTTTCTCATTCGAGAGATTACAAGTTTTGCAGCTTGTATCCTTCATCCTCGCTAAAGGCTATTTAAGACCTTTTGCCGACGAAACATTCCTTTGTGAATCAATCAATATATGTGTTTATACTTGCACAATCAATATATGTGTTTATACTTGCACAATCAATATATGTGTTTATACTTGCACAATCAATATATGTGTTTATACTTGCACAATCAATATATGTGTTTATACTTGCACAATCAATATATGTGTTTATACTTGCACAATCTTTATATTTACTTATACTTCATAACAGGCCACGAATAAGAACAATCACAATTCTATATAAAAATAATACAATTTTTTACCTAAGGTTTTACAGTGAAAACCGTAAGACACTTGCGTTTCATGAGGTTAACGCTGGTCATTCATGATCCTTGAGGTAGGACAGAATTTTCATCAGTACAATATTTACTTATGTACTGGAGTAAATTTTTTACTCGTTATTCGTTGGAAGCGAGGTAATAAAAACAATAAAATTAATAAATTATTGTACTTTGTTAATATCCGTGTCTTTATAGTCGATCACCATATTTTTAATTAATATACATCCATATTAGAGTGCCATCCTTAACAATGCTCACTAAAATATAAGTGTGTCAAGGGACAGTAGTGTTTGATTGGTCAGGAGATTAGTATAGATTGAGTACACGCTGTCTGAAAGTTAAGTTAATATAAGTGTGTCAAGGGATAGTAGTGTTTGATTGGTCAGGAGATTAGTATAGATTGAGTACACGCTGTCTGAAAGTTAAGTTAATATAAGTGTGTCAAGGGACAGTAGTGTTTGATTGGTCAGAAGATTAGTATAGATTGAGTACACGCTCTCTGAAAGTTAAGTTAATATAAGTGTGTCAAGGGACAGCAGTGTTTGATTGGTCAGAAGATTAGTATATATTGAGTACACGCTGTCTGAAAGTTAAGTTAATATAAGTGTGTCAAGGGACAGCAGTGTTTGATTGGTCAGAAGATTAGTATATATTGAGTACACGCTGTCTGAAAGTCAAGTTAATATAAGTGTGTCAAGGGGCAGCAGTGTTTGATTGGTCAGAAGATTAGTATAGATTGAGTACACGCTGTCTGAAAGTTAAGTTAATATAAGTGTGTCAAGGGACAGCAGTGTTTGATTGGTCAGGAGATTAGTATAGATTGAGTACACGCTGTCTGAAAGTTAAGTTAATATAAGTGTGTCAAGGGACAGTAGTGTTTGATTGGTCAGGAGATTAGTATAGATTGAGTACACGCTGTCTGAAAGTTAAGTTAATATAAGTGTGTCAAGGGACAGTAGTGTTTGATTGGTCAGAAGATTAGTATAGATTGAGTACACGCTCTCTGAAAGTTAAGTTAATATAAGTGTGTCAAGGGACAGCAGTGTTTGATTGGTCAGAAGATTAGTATATATTGAGTACACGCTGTCTGAAAGTTAAGTTAATATAAGTGTGTCAAGGGACAGCAGTGTTTGATTGGTCAGAAGATTAGTATATATTGAGTACACGCTGTCTGAAAGTCAAGTTAATATAAGTGTGTCAAGGGGCAGCAGTGTTTGATTGGTCAGGAGATTAGTATAGATTGAGTACACGCTGTCTGAAAGTTAAGTTAATATAAGTGTGTCAAGGGACAGCAGTGTTTGATTGGTCAGGAGATTAGTATAGATTGAGTACACGCTGTCTGAAAGTTAAGTTAATATAAGTGTGTCAAGGGATAGTAGTGTTTCATTGGTCAGGAGATTAGTATAGATTGAGTACACGCTGTCTGAAAGTTAAGTTAATATAAGTGTGTCAAGGGACAGTAGTGTTTGATTGGTCAGGAGATTAGTAGAGATTGAGTACACGCTGTCTGAAAGTTAAGTTAATATAAGTGTGTCAAGGGATAGTAGTGTTTGATTGGTCAGGAGATTAGTATAGATTGAGTACACGCTGTCTGAAAGTTAAGTTAATATAAGTGTGTCAAGGGACAGCAGTGTTTGATTGGTCAGAAGATTAGTATAGATTGAGTACACGCTGTCTGAAAGTTAAGTTAATATAAGTGTGTCAAGGGACAACAGTGTTTGATTTGTCAGGAGATTAGTATAGATTGAGTACACGCTATCTGAAAGTTAAGTTAATATAAGTGTGTCAAGGGACAGCAGTGTTTGATTGGTCAGAAGATTAGTATAGATTGAGTACACGCTGTCTGAAAGTTAAGTTAATATAAGTGTGTCAAGGGACAACAGTGTTTGATTGGTCAGGAGATTAGTATAGATTGAGTACACGCTGTCTGAAAGTTAAGTTAATATAAGTGTGTCAAGGGATAGTAGTGTTTGATTGGTCAGGAGATTAGTATAGATTGAGTACACGCTGTCTGAAAGTTAAGTTAATATAAGTGTGTCAAGGGATAGTAGTGTTTGATTGGTCAGGAGATTAGTATAGATTGAGTACACGCTGTCTAAAAGTTAAGTTAATATAAGTGTGTCAAGGGACAACAGTGTTTGATTGGTCAGGAGATTAGTATAGATTGAGTACACGCTGTCTGAAAGTTAAGTTAATTTGCTTCTTATCCTATATTTATACGGTGCATTAATGTTAGTTTCATTTAACAACTTAAATGTTTAAAGGTGCTATTAATTGTGTTTCTTTAATTATGTATATTTCTATGCCATGATTTTAATTATTGAGTGCAAAGCAATTTTATTTCAATTGAAAAATATAAAACTTATCACAAGTTAACCAGTAAAATTATTAATAAAATGAAAAGAAAATCTCATTTGCATATCTTTAAGTAACTAGATATTTTGCTGTATGATTGTTAAATATCTGGAATAAAAATCATTTATAATTAAATGCAATGGCAACACCCGTAAATATGTTACTCTTACGTGTATTTCATGCACGTAAAGAAATGTTATCTATTTTTCAATATTTCTAGTTATTATATTTTTAAGTGTTGCAAACACTACAAAAAAGTGTTGTTCACGTTCTGAATATATAATTATTAGAAATTACATTCATTTATTCTAAAGGTTTTATTAATTACGAAAAACAGCTCAAATGAAAATAAAAATTAGATAATTTTGTATTATTTGTGTAGGCCATTAAATGATTAATTTAGGCTAATAAACTACTTACCATGTTTATGTTATTTTGTTAAAGCATAACAAGCCAATTGAAATAAACATACTTACAGTGATCCTATATTACAACAATTTGACAAAGATTACAAATAGTAGTATTCTCAATCAATTATGAAATAAAGCGCAAACAACTCACATTTATGAGAACTGATGTGAAAATCTGATAAGTGCCTAACGTTCACCAAAAAACTTACCTCTTGGAGAATAATATTTACACCTCCAAATAAATATATCAACTGTTAACGTTCGAAAGTGTAAAAGGTTTTCTGTATTACTTGATGTGTATACGTTATTTGTCTAATCTGGCTTCTGAGATGCACTATGTTGAGTTTTTTTAATTTTATTTCTGACTCGAATTGCTTATTTTTCTATTAACAGTGGCCAAAATAAACATTTTAAGAATACTCACACACCGTTCAAATTCGGAAAATGAAACCAATACTACATTGTTAAAATTCCATACCAAGCTGTGTGAGAGTGTTACTTAGTTGTCCCGGCAATTAATTGGGCTATCAATAAATTGCCCTTTCTGAGCATAAGTCAACTTAGTAATTAAACTTACACAGGTCATCTATACACATTCTATACTCATATAATCATTTGTGTAAACTTAAATTAAACACAAAGTTGCTCTATCATTTAATTTCTGAATAATATGAATATTATTATAAATTATCATAAATCAACTGATCATCGTCATAAATGTGTTTATTTGTATACACTTTGATTTGTTTACGTCTCATGAACAATGAAGTTACCAGTAACAAATATTCTACATGTCTGACGATAGGGATTACAGGAGGATATTAAATGTTTTTCAAAGCTAAAATACATATGGACCCCAACAATTAATTGAAAAATTAATACTAAAATCTTGAAGTCCATTATGGTTTTGCGACCACTACAAAACTCTCACATCTTAGGTGAGTACAAATCTATATAATATTCATTATAAAGTAAAATATCCGGTTTTCAACAATTATTGTAGACTCCAAACCTCTGTTGACTTGATCAACTCAAAATGAATAATTTAACTTAATGAGAATTATCCTTTTAATAAATACAATTTATTTAGAAAAAAATATTTTCTCCCATATTTTGTCTTTTTATTTTGTACTTTAAATTAATATAATGGGTGATAAGAATACGAATATTTAAGCTAATATGATTTTAACAGTACGTAACATTTTCTTTGTTGAAATGCCCAAATTCTGTTACAGAGGCACTGTGTTGATGGTTTTATATAATGGAATAGGTGAAGCCACGCTAACCCAGAGGGGTTTATACGCCAATATATGTCAATGAAATACCAACTTTAAAGAGATGGATAGTAATTTATCATTTAACCCCGATCCTACATATAGTTCATATATATCAACATTTAAACCAAAACTTATTTTTCATGGTTGGTAACGTCTTCCTTCATGAGTACAGATTAACCGGGACTCGTTCTTCCCTTTAGCTGCCTTGGACTGCCTGATCTTCAAAGTATGTGATCTATGATATACATCTTGATTTTTATATTGGCTCTAAAAATAACACTAATATATGAACCTACAAATGTTATATGAATCTACAAAATAATGTTTGCAATATTCCTTTTTCTTTAACAAACGTAAAACTCACAACACATTAGTTTTACTTTATAGTAAAAACGTTCATAACTAACATTTAAATTTCCATTTTCTCGAGTACCTTATGGCTTTCCCAGAACAAAAACAGTGCTATATTACAACGTGCTCTGGGAAAAACTTACAGCCCATTTGTAGTGTAATATCCTCATTGCAGAGACTTGTAAATGTTATTATCGTGTTTGAGGGAGTCTCGTTACACAATGCCGAGTGAAAGAAGGCGCCATATTTACTACACTGTATTGAACTGTAAATATGATACATACCAAATTTAATATTTATGTGTTAATAAGTTTACATGGTAAGATAATTTTATCCTGATAAAAATAATTTCATACTGACGTCAGTTGGAAAAGCACTAAATGTTTGAATGACATTTCATCTGAAATGAATGTTTTGACACACTTAGGCATATATTATAAAAATCTTAATTGGATGAATATGGAAAATCTGTTCTTTTTTCCTAATGTGGATGAAACCATATTCCCAAGTGAAAGAAAAATAATAATTACTATATTACGGATTAGCCAATTCAGAATCAACAATTTAATCACAGTACCATTTACCACATTTTTTTGGTATTTAGTTTAATAAACCTAAATTATAGCAATTTATGCAATAATTTACTTCGAATATAAACGATAGTATTTTAACACATAGTGTTGAGAAGCTTGTCTTATTTACTATTATTCGAAATTATTCCTGCAGTCAAGATGATAACCAAACATTAACTGTTTTTATTTGATTCTGTAAATTAATAATCACTGATTTCCATATATGCCAGTATTATCACGTTGCTTATAGTTGAAATTACAACTAGTATAAAATTTATACTATAATTTATGATTTATGATAGTTTAAATTGTATCGTATTCATAAAGAAAATCTGAAAACCATGAGAATTTGGTAAAAATAAATTGCATTGATATCTACCACAAAATCCGAGATTTATTACTCGTTTCAGTATAAAGAGAATGTGCCTGTTGATTTATTGGTGGAGTTTGTCATGTCTATTGTAAACTCCAGCCTGATACCTAAATGAAAGTCTCTTGTCACACATATTATACTATGATTATAGTATTGAATAAGATATTATATAATTAGTTAAATCATTAAAATTGTAGGTTAGATAATAAACACAATTTTATGGTGATTCGTAGATCTAGCTTCCTTAGGTTTTTTATGCCGATGGAAATTAATAGTTCGGTTGTCGTATTCGGATTTATAGCAATTCATTATTCTTTGCTTTTATTGATTTTGTGAGATTCATTAAGTTTATTTCGTTATTTTATTGTTATTCATTCATATTTTTATGTATAGAATTCTAATTACTATGTGGGGTCGAGTGGTTTTACTGTAACGCTGTGATTAATAAGATTTTGAATTTGAAAATATATTAAAAAATGGTTTTGGTTAAAATTTTATTTACAGTACAAACAAACGATTTATCAGAGATACAACACCCCTTACAGTGTAACGTCGATCGTTGTTTGATTTTATTATTCGTGGTTTACTTGGTATATACGTTATTGAAAATTGTTTATTTCACAAATATATTGATTAGAGTAGTATACTACTTAAAACGTAATGTTTTACAGCGAAGAAAGACTAGTTTAGTGGTTAAAAGAGAATTCCTAAAGGAAAATTAGAAACGAGAACCGAAGCGTGTCGTGTAAAATGAAAAAGCGTCAATCAAATTGAGAATTGTATAAAAACTATTATTTTATTAAAAAGAAGAGGGGTTAAAAAGATTTTTAAGGAGAGAATATTATTTTCAGGATACGAAAGTATTTATCGTTAGGAAATGGCAAAGAGAAAAGAGCAAACAAACAAATGGACAACAGTTGATAATAAATTCTCATAGACAGTTTCATAAATATCAAAAACGTCAATAATCAATTAAAATAAAATAAACATAAGGCCCTAAGTCAATCATTCATTACGAAAATTACATACTAACATACATACAAGTAGGGTGTTCACATAAAGCTGCATAAAGCGTTTGCAACACCTACAATGTCAAATAGGTTTTGCCAATCAATTTGGTCGCCAATTAACGAGAAACGTCCTGTTAAGGATATAGTTAATGTTCATAATGGAAGCCTATACCTTGTGTTACGTCATTTTGAAGGTAATAAATTTCTTAATTTAATGCCACATAATGCATCTCTAAGAAATCACTCTATTGCAAATTAGATCACTTTGAATATGAAAATTTGCTGATGTTCAAATATTTTATTAAAATGAAAAACATTCATTTCAAGCTGGTTTTGTTAGTACAACTTTGCTAGTTATTATTTTAATAGATTGTTGTTTATAATTATTTATTTCTCATAAAAATAAAATTATTTATGATGTTAGAAAAGTCTTAACATTTACATTTTAGCACCATTTGGTGTCAAGTAACTGTCTTCATTCTTCAGTTTCACACAAAAATTGAAATTAAATTGCCGAAAATCAGCAAGTTTTTAACACTCAAAGTGCTCTATTTTTTTTATAGAGTGATTCCTTATAGAGATTCTGATTTTAAAATTCAATTTTGTATATTTTGTGAATGTACCAAAAATGATGTATCACACTTCTTACCTTCAAAATTATGTATAACATTTGGTATAGGCTTCCATTAAGAATATTAAAACAAAAAGATGTACCCCGTTAGTGAGAAATGAAAAAAAACGCTGTTCCAAAAAGTAGGTGCCCAATCCATATCACGATTGTAAAAAGTTTATCGTTTTGTTTAGTAAAGAAGGTATTTGGGTGGTTCGAGACATAATATACACCCTGTATATGTAAAACATGAATTATAGTTTAACATTTTGATGGTATACTTTGATGGTAACACAAACACAACAAGTGTAAAACCCTAAATAAAATACTGATGGATATATTTCAAGGCCATAGAAATCTTCAAGAGTCATAGAAGGATTTATTGGTATATTTTAACAAGTTTATGCTGTACTATCCAATCAATTAAGGTAAGTCAATTGATCGATCATGATAATTATCTGTTTCAGGCTTACTACACTAACATATTTATCTAAATTCAATAAATATTTATGAAATCGAAACTGCTTAGCATAAATACTTAGAGCTAACTGTTTTTACAATACCTACATGCACAGTGGTATTGTACCCACCCACCCATACACGTACAATGGTATTGACCCACCCTCCCACCCATACACGTACAATGGTATACACCCACCCACCCACCCATACACGTACAATGGTATTGACCCACCCGCCCACCCATTCACGTACAGTGTTATTGACCCACCCACCCGCCCATAAATATCAATACCACTGTACGTTGTTACACTTCATGAGATTTCCAACGCTAATTTTGGTTAAAGACCGAACGGATTTATTTATAATAAATGTTCAAAAACTCAGAAACAGTACACCATTAGAATAATTTCATCATAAATAAACACAATTTAAAAGAACAAAGGGTACTTACAAAAATAAAAAATTTTTTTCAGCGGAGAGTTCCTTATTATTTACATGAAAACAAAAAAATATCTTACATAATATAAGTTCTTAATTCACCCATAATTTTACAATAACTGGTATCAACCAGGTAAGCTCCCAATATTCACGTTGGCTTAGATAGTCACGTAATATAATCACCTGGATTAGTTACGAAATTACTACGTCATTATCTCAAAATCCTGTTATAATATTGCTTAAAAAATATTGGCATCATTATATTGAAGTAATTACTAGTAGAATGTTACACACCCACGAAAAGAAAATTTATAAAATGTTAAATGGAACTTAAATATTTAAAAACAAATACTAAACGCCGATCCAGCAAAATGTAATGGTTAGGTGAGATCTCAATACCAAGCATGTAAAAAAATCTTAGCATAGTAAATAAATTATATTTTCGGATAAATACTACCCCTTACCACTATTTTCGCTCTACTAAATATAAACACTAGGTTTCACCTTGCCACCTATATATAACACAACTAATAAGGACGTTTACTGTCGGCTCAGAAATTGTGTGCACCCGAGTTTGAAGGTGGTTTATTAAGAAGGTAAGAATCCTATGAAAACCCGAATAATACCATTATTTTCCTCCTTTTTGTGCGTTACGAATTGTGGGATTAAAAATTGTATTTAAGGATTAACCATTTTTATAATAGATGAAATTAAAATATATATGTGATTCATTCACGGGCTTTCGAGTAATATCGGTATAAATTTTATGTACAGTGAAAACTAGTTAACTGTCCTGTACTTTTTTGTTATAACTAGGATACAATTTATAAACTCTTACAGTAAAAGTTAAAACTCATATGTCATAACGTGAAATTAAACGAGGAAAACAATGGCATAATTTGATATGTTCGTAGAACTCTTACTTTCAAACTCGGGTGAACATAATTTCTGTGCCAACATTAGTGCAAATGTTCTAAACACTATTGACTAAACTAATTTTTAAGATGCTAAGTTCAACTGGCTCTAGAGTTAATTTTAAATACTTCCTTCATAATTTTATCATTTTCTGCACACAAACCGTTATTCAAAATTAAAGTTGGTTATACTTATACAATAATTAGACTTAAATATGAAGCGTTTAAAATGTTACAAACTACAATCTCGAAATCAAAACGTATTCCATTAAACATTAAACTAAACACGTTATTCAATCATTTCCTTCATGACATTAAAATCTGACAACTTGTCAGATATATTTTATTGTAATATTGACTATAACAATATTTCAGTTTATTATATATGATGATTGGATAGGTCTTCGTACTTTAATATGGTCATTTATAACCAGTAGTGTACTTAAATATACTTTATTACGTAACAATAGCTTTCCAAAAGATTTTAGGTGATAAATTTCACCGTATCAAAATGAAACAAATAACATGTTAAAGGTAAATTTATCCAAGTTGAATTCCAGGCATTAAAGCATTCTGAGGTTTAGTTTAGAGTAGTATCAACTAAGTTAGTTTTGCATAGTTTGATCTTGTGTGGCCTGTGGAGATGTTGGGACTCTGTGGTTGGAATGATAATCAACAGTCGCGTCTCTCTGTCACCATTGGTTTTGCCTTTTGGAAAACTTGATAATTCTTACGATTTAAAGAACATTTTTTTGATAAAAAGTTTCACTTACTATTTTATCAATCCAGTCTTAAAACATACTAAAATGTAAGTTTCTGGTGTTAAAAGAAGTAACATATTACAACTATGATTTCAAGATAAAGTTCAGCGCAAAACAAGCGTAGTAGCTTATGGACGTAGTACAGTACTATAATAATTACTTAAAACACGTACGGTCTTTAATTTTGTTTTTATATGCAAAAAATCACGATTAGGTCTGTCACAGTTAAGCCACAATTCAATAAACAATTCATTTAATGGAACGGAACAGCTGATCGTCCGTGAAAACGGAAAATCAACTTACATCCGCGTGGATAATCATCTGTAAAAATTCTCCAACAAATGAAATATCGCACTTTAAACTAAAAAAACAATTAAAGTACTGTTATGATTTGGCAAATATTCTTTTTTTATTCCATTATATAACATTATTCATGTTTTCTTATAACGTTCTTACGTTTTATGTTTCAGCTACGCAATGTTGTTTCTTTTCATACCAATTTTCATAAAACATAATTTATTCTCACCGATATGATTATTTTCTTATCATCCTTAGTTAATATCTTTAGCTACCTTCTATATTCTGTAAGGCTCGATGAAGTGACCAAATAACTGACACTAAATGTCAAGGCCTTTCCTGTTATCCTGTCTTGTGTATACGGGTATGTGTAACACCTCAGAAAAATTAACAAAATATGCTTTTTTCACTCATAAGGGAGATGGTGACTTTTTTGCTCCAAATTGGCTTTAATGTATTTCTTATGGGAAAATTACAAAAAAGTAGTTTGTATGACCTAACTAGAATAACACTTAAGTAAAATGTTCAGAACATACACATGTGCACACGTACTTAATGCGTACAATATATGTGAATTTTAGCTTAATACTTAAAACATCGTGGTATCGGAGGCCAAAAAACCACAATTGATAAAAATATAAAAAAATGTGTATACTGACGTTATCCATACAAGTGGGATAAGAAATTAAAGGTGTTTTGTATCCTGAATCAAACATACTATTAGGTTTTTAAAAGGGGAAATAATATGTAATTTTATGACACAAAAAAATATGTTTAAAAAAATAGTGTAGCACTAAAATAAAACGGCCAAGTGGGATATCAAACTACAGTTATGTATTCCATAAACCTGAATATACAATTATATTTTAGAAGACACAACGTGAAATAGCCCTAACCTAACCTAACCTGCCCCCCTCCCCAAAAAAACATGCCCCAAATCACAAAAATGAGTAATTTTAAACTAACACTACCAAGTGGGGTATCAAATGAAAGGTGATCTATTGATTCCTATAATTGACTAAGATTTTAGAAAATACTCTGTTTATGGGCCACACTGCCTACAAAACCAAAATTAATTGTCATAGAGGACAAGTATCCTGGTGAGGCTGAAGGACGAACTTAATATCAACAAGCTTTCAATCCATAATTACTGTCAATAATTTAAGTAATATCTGACAAATAAAAAAAGGTTATTTCTTAGTTTGTGTCTATACCTAAATTATTTCTAGGATTATATGATATTGTAGTTAAAAAAAATATTTAAGCATCATAATTTCCACATACAAAGATATTTGATGCTCTTGTAGACATAACATGACACATGTTTAGTCGAAAATGGTTTATTTTTATATTGAGTAAACCAGAAATGATGGGTAAAAGAAATAATATACACGTATACCGAATATATTATGGAAAGGTATAGATTCAATAACCTTACAATACAAGCCTTTGCCGAAGAACGCCTCACTGGACAACTCAATTTAAACTTGGGTTGAACAGGTCTTGTGTTTGCGTGAACAACTATCCTGAAAATCTAACAGAAAATCTAATAAAGAGACTCAAACTTCGGTTAAAAGTGTTTATAAATTATCTACATTTTCAATTAATTACAAGATCTAGAAGACTCGCCATAGGACTTGAAGAAAACATTGGCCATAAATCAGAATTTAGTTGATCACAGAGCACGAAGACACCTTCCATTGGGCTTGAGGAAAACATAGTAACCATAAAATGGAATTTAGTAGGTTACACAGCGTGGGAACACCCACCATATATGTGTATTTCCACAACGTTTTACTATGCCAAAACAAAAACAACTCATGTGCTACAAAAATGTTGTGATCCTACATTATCAGTTTAAAAAATGTTTTAAATCAATCTCATCCAAATAGATAAAAAATATAAATAATATGGATTTACCTATAGCTATATATTATGCTGAGCTTAAGTATTAGAGTAACCATATTGCTGTTCGATTATTTAAAATAAATATTTTAATTAATATGCATTAGTAATAGTGAAATGCATATAATATAAATTCAACTATTTTATTTATAAATTGTACTTTCATTTAGCAGGAAACAAAGTCGATATTTAAATATACCGAGAAAAATAAGTTTTACATAATCATTATAAATCCATTTATATATAACAAGTTCGTGTGGACATAGTTCAAAAAACCTACCCCTTAAATATATATGTATACTACAACGTAAAACTCAAAAACAAATACATTCAATTAATACTAGGTCTATAGGAGTAAAACTACTAAACATAAAGGAATAGGTTCATAAATATATTATATAATAGTTAATATATATTTGGGATTTACAATTTAAATGTGGCATCTTCACAGGAACACACCATATATGTAATTAAGGTCTAATTAATACTAAGTACGTAACCAGTTTTTCGTTATTTAAATATTTTTTCATAAATTTAAATGTATTCTAATAATTATAATACCAGTAAACTATAATATTTCATTTAAAATATATAAAATAGCCCTACTAAATAAAGACTGACAATGTTCGTTCACTAAAAAACATGTCTTGTCAATATCAATGAATATTGACAAGAATTTGTTTATATTTAAATGTTAACCATTATTAATAGATTAACATGTAAATGACTTATGAGTAACCTCCATTTTTAAAATAAGATGTTTTACAAATCTCTTTAAGTTATTTCATTTTTATCATAAACTGTTCCTTAGAAACTTTTATAGACACGATGACAACGGTGCAAGTGTGTTTTGATAAAATTCAATAAAAATTATGAATCATTTGCATCTAATACCAAAATAAAAAATAGATTTTACCTTATTTAAGGACAATATTCAATTTTATAATTGAAAATTTTCCAAAATAAAACATAAAAGTGATTATTTATATTACCTTTTAATCTATAGATCACTGTCTTATCAGCCGATGTGATTGCTAATAAACTTTAGAAAGACAAAGTTTAATAATCTAACAGAGCACAAATGTCTAGCTTAGTATTTTTATGGAAACAGCTATAAAATTTCAAATATTTCGTGATAGTGCTGAAGAAACAAGTGTTGAAAACTGTTTTATTTCACATATAAACACTAAGATTTATACAAATAAATTTAAAGGTTTTTATGAACATGAATTCACAATCTACTAATGAAAATTTTATTTAAGTTCATGTTAAAAATGTCTTGAAACTGACTGGTTAAGGAGTATAACTTCATAAACATACGGACGAGTTCTGTCAGTCAATAATAAACTTAGGTGAAAATCACTTTAACTACTTTATATCCTTGTACATTCCAAGCAAACTGATATTGTTTAGGACGTCAAAAGTTTAGAACCTGTCAGTTTCAGAAGTAAAAGGTGAACCTGTCAGTCACGTCTAAGTTTTGATCTTTCACTGAAGGTCCTTTGGAGTTTTTTCCACTAAACTATTTTCGACATTCAAAACATGTGAAAATATGAATTTTTGTTACATTCAGGTATTTCGTTTACTAGCAAGTAACTCACGTATGCCATTTTAACTTATGAAAAAAGTACATGTAGTACAACAATATTTTTATTTTATGAGAATTTTGCTGTGCTATTTTTTATACTACAAAAAAAATTTAAGTTGTTCGTAAGTTATTACGATTTTTATAATAAAACATTAAAAATTGTAAATCAAGAAGTTGTTTCATCCTTTTCTGAAATATACACATGCTGCACACGAAATTTTTTCAGCAATAGATACAAGTTGACTTTGGTGAAATATTTCATTTCTTCAGGGTGCACACGACATCAGACCATCAGCTGACTTAAATGGTACTGACATTTTGTGAATTTACAAGAATCTCCTTCGTGTGGTTGAATTTGTTTAGTTAATTTTAGATACTGTATTTTAGTTTAATATATAAAGACGAATCACCAATTTAATTTTTATCTCTTAGTATTCTTACTAAGTTTTTGTTTTCTAACAAAAACTTATAGATTTTTTTCAAGTGAATCCATATCGTTATTCATTTCATATCTATCAGTTATTCATTTCAACTATTTTGTCAAATACAATATATAATATTAGACAAATGTTTTCTGTATTTACGATGTATTATTAATAATACGTATTGATAGTTTTATTTCAACCTTTCCCACTCTAATTATCTTTCCTCCTCGCACTGGATAGTTTTATAGGGATACGTTTCAACCGTAAGTTGAAAAGTACGTTGAGGAGGAAAACATAAACAAGCTTTGTAGCTAAACTAGCTTAACTAGTTTAGTTCTAAAATAAGCACAATAGCATACAACAGAATTTTGTTAGCTAATTGTACGAATTTTTTTACATAAATATTTTTACTTAAGAATAAATGTACATTGGTTATTGGAGTAGATATATTAACTACCACGTGACTTTGGTATAGTTGGCAGATGTTATCCAACTTTAAGTTAACATGCTGTAAGGCACCGTGAGGTTTAGTTGGTAGTATAAACTCAGCTACTTCCACATAGTTCAACACCACTTGTTAGTGTGGTAAATTGTTTTAGCGTTAATAATGAACGTAGCCTAGCAACTTACTTAAACTGCACTGTATAGTAATTATGTGGTTTGAGGTTTAACAGGATTGAAGACTTTCATAAACGAATAAAGAGTAAGGCATATACAGGTGGTAAGAACAATTGCCAAGTATGTAAAGCAAACACTTTTCTTTTTTATGTTAGACTATCTTCTAAGGAAGACTTATTTGTGGATAGTAATTAATAATAAAAAAAAGAAATACAACCACATGCAATTAATTGTAATAAATAAAATTAGAGTGAACTGATTCATAAATATTATTTATAGTTTTCTTGTATCTACTAATTACTGCCTGCCACGGTAAAAAAATTAACTCTCATAATAAAACTACAGGTATACCAATTTTGTTTTAACGTTATTCAAATATTTGAAAATTGTGCATGAAATATCACACAAGTATCACGTTTAAATAGTATTTGAATAGTCACACTACTATATATTACAACTTAAACGTAGTGACAGTAAAATAGTTTATGTATTGAGTGTGATGAAAGAAGTAAAACGAAACACCAGTTTTAGAAAATTTAATATACATAAGTATATAGGCTACTTAGACGTACGTCATATTTGTGTACCCGTCGTAGAAGACTTTAGCGAATTACTTTTCAAGAAAAAAGAAATTTCATTTAAGCGTTTAGGAATGGCAGGCTACTTACTACTGTTCCACGAAATAAATCTTAGTTTAATATTTCCTACGAAATAAGTCTTAGTCTTATCTTACTATCATTTATGGAGTATTGTGTGAAGGGTGTTTCTAACCTCAGCTGTTAGTGTTCAGTTATGTAATATGTAATACAATAATTAGTTAGTCCTATGTATAGAGGTAAATTATTAGGATTTATGCAAGTGATTTGGAAAAATTAAGCTAATTTATAGTTTAATTATTAACGGTTGAATTAATCAAAAATAAATTATGAAATAATAATTTGATTTTGATAGGAAAACTTTCTAGTAATGCACATTATTTTTTTAAGGTTTTCTTATAAAAAACACTAAAAGCGAGATTGCAAGTAAGCCTGTGATAAAATCAGGATATTTACAATGGTCAGACTATTATTATGTTCATATATGCTGGAGGAGGAAAGATAAATTATCTACTAGTTGAGAGACACATAGTAAACTCATATGGATTGTAGCTATTTTATTATAATATACACTAAAATGATCAGATTGGATAAAAAAAAATCCTTACAAAACATAAGTTAGTTAATGATTTTTTTTTTTTCGTAAAATGATAGAGTAAATAATATTAAATTTACCATAACCACTTTCAATTTATATTTTATATTCTAAAATGTCTGAGAAATATAATGTAAATTTTATTTATTTTAGAATATTTACTTATAGCTGTAGAAGCTTGGCCATAGTTCTAGAATATCAGTATTATTTAACTGCAGAGCACAAAGTCAAACAGTGAGGAGTCCTGGATTACAATAAGGTTTTGCACAAACAGCGTTTGTCTGGCTCTTATTAGTTTAATTAAATCTCCGGTAAAGAGGTTTACGATACTTGCCCTTGCCTTGCTAGTACGATTCGATTGACTTTGTTTAATTTATCTAACAATCCAGTTTTTAAACATTCAATTGAATCATAGCAATTTCTGTGTTACAAGCTGTTTATCATTTGTAAAATATTTAATACTAATATATTTTTTTTTTTAGTTATTTTCTTAATAAAGTTTGGAGAATAATATTGATGAGACATCATGCCTGATTGATATTTAGAATGCTGTAAATTAAACTAAGTAAAATAGTTCTTTTTTATTTATTTATAAAAAATTAAAACCGAAAAATGATAATTATAACATATAAGTATCAATAATTTAAGTGGCATATTTTCTAAATATATATATATATATACCAATAATACTATGATAACAATAATTTTTTTAACAAATATTTGTATTTTATGTATTCTAAAAGTGGCGTTTTTACTTCGATTGAGCCCTATAGGATGGAACTCAGTGTATATATTGTACAACAATGTTATGTGAAAACAGGCAGAAATACGAGATGCAATAATATTCAATATTTTATAAAAAAATAAAGTAAAATATTATACAAATTGCCATAATTATTTCAAAAATATTTATATTTTTTATCTCGCGAAAATGTTTGCACTATTTCCCACCAATATTAGGTAGATAAAGTAGTTATTTACACGTGTGCTAACATAACATTCTAGTTATTATTAACAACCCGTATATGTAAGGACTATAGTGCTTTAATTAAAAAAATAACGCTTAATGTTTAAATTCAGGGGAAATGAAAATAGTATAACGCAGTTTTACAATGTAATAAAGAATCGTTTTCTGATATAAACAAAATTTGAGGTACGCTGAAGCTTTTAAAACATTTAAAAAACAACCAAGAGCAGAATTAAATTAAAGTGATTTTTTTACTGAAGTTACACAAACTACTATACGATATGTTGTAAGATGAAACAAACACTCCAGTAAATATTTTTTTAAATTTCATTAGGCCTTTCGGTAACAAAGTAACCATCTTCAGACACAAACTAAATTAATATTGTTTATATTTTATTGATTTGAAAACCACATCGTAAAATAAAAATAAAACGTATAGAATAGTTTAAATAAGAAAACATAATATATATTTTTCTTATTTAAATATATATTATTTTAATATTAAAAAAAACAATATATACGTAAAAAAAATATCACCAACTTATCCATATTCATAAATATTAATAAAAACCACATGTTTTAAAATTTTATTTAAAGAATTATTATATATTTAATTTACACTTGAAAATTACCATAAAGTTGAAACATGTTGTGTTAATCAATTTTAATAAAAATGTTTAAGGGTACTCACTTTTTAATTTTATTACTACCTAAAAATACGTAAATAGCCCTTTTTGGGTTAACTGGGTAATTTTTAACTTTATATATATATATATATATATATATATATATATATATATATATATATATATATATATATATATACAAAATATTGTATGGATTTAAAATAATAGTGGTGAGTTTTCAAATGTTCCTGGCTCGTTCTTAACAAGAATTTATTTTGAATGTTTTATATATAAGCTTTCATAAGCATCTAATTGTTCCTTATTTTGAACTTCCTTTAGTAAATTACATTTTGTAAAATTATGGTTCAAATTTATGCGGTGTTTTCCTATCGTTGATTTCTCCTCTTGATAATTTTTAAAATGATATTTGTGTTCTTTTAATCTTGTTGATTTTTTCTTTTGGTTTGACCAATATATGTTTTATTGCAATTGTCGCATGCAATTTCATATATTCAAGACTATTCTTCATTTTTAAATTTGTCCTTTGGATTTCAAGGAAATATTTTAATTTTGATGTACAGTTAAACGATAAATTTACATTAGAGTGTTTCTTAAACCCTTTTTGCATTACGTTTGAAAAAGATCCATATGTAACACTTCTCCGAACAGACTTTCCTTATTTTTGGTAATAGGGAACTATTGTAGTTAATAGGTAACTAACTATGTTGAACTAATTTGGTAATAGGGAACACAAACCTAATTGTTTGGTTTTGTTTTTCAATTAGTTTTCTTATTTATCATTTTTGTAATCATATTTAGGTTGTATTCATTAATTAATTATTGCTGTTTCTTTGATTTTTGTAATTTCATTATTGAAATTTGAGGTCGATAAAAATGTATTAAATAAACGATGAATTAATTGATGCTATGTACCTCTTTTTTGAGATGCTGGATGGAATGAATCAATTGGTATGAATCTTAAATGTTGTGTTGTTTTTGTTTCTGAATTTGTAAAAATATTGTATAATTAACTGTAATAAATGAAAATAGACCTCTTCTGTGACACAACAACTTTAATGTAATGTAGCCTGAATTACCATCCACAATGTAAACAAAACAACTGTTAAATCAAATTAATTATTGAAAACATATGATGTATTACCATGTGTTATAAATTAATATCATTGCAATAGGATGCAGCAACTACAGAATGATTGTATGTAACAGTTTTCTATAAATATCGAATTCAATATGACCAGATACCTGGTTTCTTTTAAGGGAATGGAAACCAGGAATGGTTATGTCTAAAAAGGAATGAATTTTGTTCAATGTCATAAGTAAATGTTATAGTTTGATAGAATAGATTTATATCTATTATACAATTTTGAAGATTCTCATTACTATTAAAAACTGCAAAAATATCATCTACATATCACAACCAAATTCTAGGAAAGTAATTTAACGTATGTTTTGCATGTTGTTCAAAATTGCTTAAAACTATATTGGCAATGAAACAAGATAAAGGGTTGCCCATAGATGATCATTCTATTTGTTTGTAATTTCATTATTTATTTGAAAAGTATTTTGTGATACACAAAGCTTTATTAGTAATATATATTAATCAATGTTTACTTGTTCAACTCTCATGGAAATTAACCAGTTTTTTTTTATTATATCAATAGTTTCTTTTATAGGTACATTTGGGTAAAGTTAGGTTACATCAAAAGAAATTAAATATTCATTATCTTCAAGTCATACATTTTTAGTCATATTCAAAACTTCAAATCATCTTTACCAGAAAGTGTTGTAGGAAATGTATATTGTTGTAGTTATTGAACTAACCATTTTGATAGTAAGTATGTAGGACAATGAAGTAAGTAGTTTTAATACATGAAACTATTGGACGCATTTTATTACTAGGTTTTATGAATTTTTGGTAGGCAATAAAGTTTTGGAATATTTGGTTTATAAAGGTTAATTTTTTGACATTTCTTTTGTAATGATATTCTTGCATTGTTTTAAAGTAGATGATGTTGATGATATATATATATATATATATATATATATATATATATATATATATATACATATATATCGTCAGGGGTTTCTTCATTTTAATATATGGACCTTCATTTAAAATTTAATGAACACTGCTAAAATATTAATTTTTATCAAATATCACAATTAATTGTATTACCTTTATCAGCTTTTAGATAAAAAACATTTTTTCTTTTAACAAAACAATATTTTCACAAAACAATATTTATTGTTTCCTTCCTTTTTATTGAGATTTAAATGTTTTATAGCATTTTCAAAATCACATGTAATTGCTGATTTTTCATTATGTTTTTGATATTTTATATTTAATTCTACATCAATTAATATGTGTTGTTTTTCTTTTCTTTTTGTTGATTGGATATTAAAATTTAGACCTTTTTGTAAAATATTGATTTCATCGTCATTGAAAGATTGGGAAGGTAAATTTTGATTAATTGATTTTATTCAGTAGACACATCAATCGGTAATATATTTTCATTTGTAACTGAATAATTTATGATTAGGTTACTGAACTTATTTTTTAGTTTTTGAGTTTGTGTTCATGTTTATATTCAATACTTTGTAACATTGAAATATATTGTCTTGAACAATTTTATAGATAACATAATTAAGTTGTTTAGTGACTTTAAAGTGTAATGCCATGGCTTGTAATTCAAAGTTTGCTTGTTATGAGTATAAGTAAATAATTTCTAGATTGAGAAAATTTTTTCGCATTGTGGAGAATTTTTTCTGTTACGATCTTGAAGAATGATACTATATGTTATCTCTTTTATAGCGGCTTTTGTTATAAAGTCAACGTAATTAACTAGTTTTATAATAGTAGAATATTCTTCTTGACAATAATGCTTTAAGTTGTGCTCTCCGAGAAACTTATCAAGTTAACCTTTCTTTTTAAGATAGTAATAAATGTATAACTTGGATGGAATATTGATTTGGAAAGTGTTCGTTTTCCCAAAACATTATTTTAGGTTTTTAATATGACAATACATTTTCTGTTTACTGGTCATAATAGTTTTTTTTTTTTTTTTTTTAGTGATATATTTGCGATGACTGGTAGTAAAATACAATTTATAATACTATTGTAAATACAGGATGTACATTAACACTTTTCATACTTTATCTGTTTTTTATTTTTATTTATTTATTTTTTGTGTGTGCAAATACTAGGTAATATATCATATTTTTATGATAAATTAATGCTAATGCAAACTTTTGGGATCCCCTGTAACTGTTCTTGAAAAACAATATTTCAAATTAGTAACACCCCTGCAAGTTTCGCGTGCCCCCATCACTTCTACATCAATAAATATGTGTGCTTTTTCTGTTCTTTTTGTTGATTGAATAATAAAATTTAGACCTGTTTGTAAAAGATTGATTTCATTGAAAGATTGGGAAGATAAATTTTGAATTAATTAATTTTATTCAGTAGGCAAATCAATTGGTAATGTATTTGTACAATCTTTCTTACGAAGCAACATACCGAGATCCACAAATGGGACTGTAGCAGAGGGCTTGGTGAGAACGCAGGCCGAACTTTCTCCCGCGAGGCCGTAGGCCGAGTTCCAAAAAGGGGCTAGAGGTAAACGTGGAAGACCTATGAAATGAAATTTATTAATAACCTTCAAGGTAGAGCAACAAAAATCAATACTCAGGATCAAGGGCCTGTAGCAGAGTGTCTCGGTGAGGCCGTAGGCTGAGCTCCCTCACGAGGCCACAGGCCAAATTCCACAAAGGGGCTAAAGGTAAACGCGGAAGACCTCTGAAACGAAATGTATTAATAACTTTCAAGGTAGAGCAACAAAAAAAAATCCTCAGGATCTTCTGGGAGATATAGATGCTACCTATTCGGTCTAAAATATTGAACTGAGTGAAGCTCGGTCTCCCGGTACTATCAATCTAAATTTGCACTAACAGTATAAAACAGGTGTTGATTATTGTTTTAACAGCTGTTACTTTTTATTAATTCAAAAAAAAAGTTAATTATATCGATGTAGTTCTTAAGGCCGAAAAAAGTACTTTGAAGGCTTTCCATGCGTTTCAGGGTGGATAAATTGAACATTCTAGATGTTATTGCACAACTAACAAATAGGAAAACGTGTTTGTCACCACGAAATACTTAAATTACGTAAGCAATATGGGAGGAGTTACGTTATTAAAACCTACCTCACGTATTAAATATAAATAGATTATTCAAGAAATACATTTTAACTATTTTGAAGATACAAATAAATCATAATTTATGTTTTATTTAGATTTGGTCAAAATGACGTCTAAAATTGTTTAGTGTCTCAATATACTTAAAAATAAATGAGTTTATGTTACTTTGAATGACATTTCTCTAAAATCTTTAAAAAAGTTATTGTATAAAATAATTTCAAATGTAAAATGAGTTGTTTTTATTATCTAGTGTTCAGAATATCTGTGACCTTAGGTGCCAAACTTGTTAACAACAAATATAGTTAATATAAACTACCTTGAAACTAAACACTTGTGACAAGTGTTACAATGAAGCAGATGTTGTAAAGACAAAATGTAAAAGACAATGTTCTTGGTTAAAAGGGATTTTCATCAGAGAAGTTTCAGACATTTTGTCACAACAACAGATAAGATTTTAGTACATTACTAGGTTTATTAAATAAGTTACAGTATAGATCAAAGTAATTACTTCTATGTATGATGTATAAACTCACAGTACTTAGTTACTGATAATAAAAAAATACAGATAAAACTTGTTGGATTTTATTATAAAATAACATTCTCACAATGTATTTAAATAAGGTTCAATTTGGAGAATAATGTTGGATCAATAAGCACTGTATTCCTACGAATTCATTTAAATATGAACTATACTGTTATAGTAATAGAATAATATTACTTCATTTTAAAATATTAATATTCTGATATATAAATACGTGAATCCGTTTTTTGTCAACTAAACTCCTCCCTTAATTATTGACCAATTTAAACGGTTGAGGTGTCAACAGATTTGTCTGGGTTTGTAGTTGTACAATAAGGTTGTAATTTATCAATATTTTCACACTGAAGGGTGTGTGGCATTTTCGACGTTGCTACGTCTCATCAGGTGCAGATAGGTAAGAGGTTCTAACTTACCACTGTACTACAGTGAACTGAGCTAATGACACAAAACCATTTAATCAATGTGTGTATTCAGTTCCATTAAATCAGGAGGAGACTGACCCCAACCTCTAAAGAGAAACTGTGTCACTAATATATTCTTACAAACAACGATACAATCTTGATATCTGTAGTTATTTCTTTCAGTTGATACAACGTCTTCGTAATTTAAAGCATATATGGTTTTGGAAACATGGTACTAGTATATATTAATTTGAATAAAAACGTACAATCATGTTAAACAAAATAACAATAATAGTAAAAACATTCTATATTTAAAAATACATACAAAATATAGTTCTATTTATTTTATGTATAACTGATAGATAAATTATTAATTTAATGAATATTTTTGGTTGAACTGAACTTTGTACGTTACTGATTTAATTTAAGTGCTATTAAAACTAGTACGATAGTAGGTGGATTCTCATGCATTAGTGAGTGAGTCTCCTCTTTGGAACTTGTCTCAAATGAAATCATACAATCGTGGGGTTCAGATAGTAGGCCCAACAGAATATATTTCAGTAATTTGACCCACTACTCCAGAAGGTCTAACCAAATAAAACTTGATAGATTTTGCCATTATCCCAAAACAAAACACGTCTAAACATAGAAAACCGTTCTACACTGAATTGGTATTTCCTACATTCATGTTGCATACAGTTAATAATATTCGTAAAGAAACTATCATTTGTTTATATAATTAAACTAAGGAAAATATTTTATACTTAGTTAAATTCATTCTATATTTATACTTAATATATGTGTATTTTATTGTGATATTTTATATCATCCTGTATTTTTTATATTTCTAGTAAAAAAACAAACATTCATTTCATATCAAAGTCGAAAGACTATAAGAAATGAGAATCGATCTTTGAGTAGTTTTATGATATTTTTCTGTTACTACTAAGCTGCACATTTCATATCAAAGTCCAAAGACCATGAGAAATGAGAATCGATCTTTGAGTAGTTTCATATTTTTCTGTCACTACCAGGCCCCACATTTCATATCAAAGTCCAAAGACCATAAGAATGTGAATCGATATTTGAGTAGTTGCATGATATTTTTCTGTCACTACCGAACACCACATTTCAAAACAAAGTCCAAAGACCATAAGAAATTTGAATCAATATTTGAGTAGTTTCATGATATTTTTCTGTCATTACCAAGTCCCACATTTCATAACAAAGTCCAAAGACCATAAGAAATGAAAATCGATCTTTGAGTAATTTCATTATATGTTTTTGTCACTACCAAGCCCCAAATTTCATATCAAAGTCCAAAGACCATAAGAAATGTGAATCGATCTTTGAGTAGTTTTATATTTTTCTGTCACTACCAAGCCCCATATTTCATATCAAAGTCTAAAGACCATAAGAAATGTGAATCGATCTTTTAGTGTCAAATCATGACATTTTTCTGTCACTACCAAGCCCGAAATTTCATATCAAAGTGCAAAGACCATAAGACATGTGAATCGATATTTGAGTAGTTTTATGATATTTTTCTGTTACTACCAAGCCCCACATTTCCTGTGCATAGCTTATTATTTCCTCTTTACTTTCTCCTTAATACTGTACCAGTTTTTAAACTATCTCGAAGCCAAGCTAATTTTTGGTGAAACATTTTTTAGTCATGAAGAAATGAAATTATGATGTATTTTTAGTCATGCGAAGAACGTGATATTGTCTTTTTTCTACTCAATAGACAAAAATATCACATCGTACCAAATTCTCTTTATAATGTTCAGTCATGTGAAGTTACCAAGATTCTATCAATCTGTGAGAGATTTTAAATTGGCATGCCATTGTTTGGTGTTGCAAGGTTTAAAGGGCCGCCATGTTTTGTCTTCAGAAAAAGTTAATAAATCATAAAAAAAAGTGTTACCTGTTAAAAAAAACTTATAAAATTATCTGACATTATCAAGATAATATGGTGCTTTCATATAGCTTATAAATACCTAAAATAAACTAAATTAACTGAGCAAAAAAGTCATAGATACGTGGGATAAAAATTCCCAAATTGTATTTACAACACCCACTAACCACTTATTACCTTTTCTGGTGGTTTCTTACTTTGATGTAAGCCTAAAAAAAATTATTAATACGTAGACAATACAAGATGTCATTTGAACTGTCTTTAAAATTTTTACTCATCTCTTAAAGTTAAAGTAATAAGGAATTATTAATAAAATTCATGAATAATTTAAATACTTCATCTTCTTATTGTAAATATAATTTTGTTTTTTCAAATTCATGCATCTTCTTGAGAAATTCACTAATTTAACGTATATATCATTTGATTTATATGATTTGAATTTTATTAAATATGTTTCCTTACAAACAGAATTTATTTGTTAATCAGCACTTGAAACACTTACCTCTCATATTCATCATAGTTTGTACTATTCGTGGTGTTTGTACTATCATACCACTAATTTTATCCATGTAACACAAAGTTTAATATCCTTTACGAATAACAAGGTTAGATGAAAGCCAACTAGGGTTAATTAGTTCCTCTCAAACTCACCACCCACGTTCATCTGACAGTATGTTGTTCGTTTTGACCACTAGTTCGGCCCCTGTAATACACAGTTTAATATAGAAAAGGGATTAAGTTTGATGAAAACCAACAAGAGTTAATTAACAATTGTCAAACTCATGTTCACCTATCAGTGTGTTGTTTATTTTGACCACTAGTTTGCCCCTTATAATACACGTTTTATATTATTAAGGGATTACAGGTTGGATGTAAGCCAACTAGAGTTAGTTAGCACTTGTCAAACTCATATACATCTGACAGTAGTTTTTTTGTTTTGACCACTAGTTCGGCCCCTGTAATACACAGTTTAATATACACAAGGGATTAGGTTGGATGTAAGCCAACTAGAGTTAGTTAGCACTTGTCAAACTCATATACGTCAGACAGTGTGTTGTTCGTTTTGACCACTCGTTCGACCCTTATAATACAAAGTTTAATATACACAAGGGATTAGGTTGGATGTAAGCCAACTAGAGTTAGTTAACACTTGTCAAACTCATGTTCACCTATCAGTGTGTTGTTTATTTTTACCACTAGTTCGGCCCCTGTAATACACAGTTTAATATACACAAGGGATTAGGTTGGATGTAAGCCAACTAGAGTTAGTTAACACTTGTCAAACTCATGTTCACCTATCAGTGTGTTGTTTATTTTGACCACTAGTTCGGCCCCTGTAATACACAGTTTAATATACACAAGGGATTAGGTTGGATGTAAGCCAACTAGAGTTAGTTAACACTTGTCAAACTCATGTTCACCTATCAGTGTGTTGTTTATTTTGACCACTAGTTCGGCCCCTGTAATACACAGTTTAATATACACAAGGGATTAGGTTGGATGTAAGCCAACTAGAGTTAGTTAGCACTTGTCAAACTCATGTTCACCTATCAGTGTGTTGTTTATTTTGACCACTAGTTCGGCCCCTGTAATACACAGTTTAATATAAACAAGGGATTAGGTTGGATGTAAGCCAACTAGAGTTAGTTAACACTTGTCAAACTCATGTTCACCTATCAGTGTGTTGTTTATTTTTACCACTAGTTCGGCCCCTGTAATACACAGTTTAATATAAACAAGGGATTAGGTTGGATGTAAGCCAACTAGAGTTAGTTAACACTTGTCAAACTCATGTTCACCTATCAGTGTGTTGTTTATTTTTACCACTAGTTCGGCCCCTGTAATACACAGTTTAATATAAACAAGGGATTAGGTTGGATGTAAGCCAACTAGAGTTAGTTAACACTTGTCAAACTCATGTTCACCTATCAGTGTGTTGTTTATTTTGACCACTAGTTCGGCCCCTGTAATACACAGTTTAATATACACAAGGGATTAGGTTGGATGTAAGCCAACTAGAGTTAGTTAACACTTGTCAAACTCATGTTCACCTATCAGTGTGTTGTTTATTTTGACCACTAGTTCGGCCCCTGTAATACACAGTTTAATATACACAAGGGATTAGGTTGGATGTAAGCCAACTAGAGTTAGTTAGCACTTGTCAAACTCATATACATCTGGCAGTGTGTTGTTTGTTTTAACCACTATAGTTCGACCCTTATAATACAAAGTTTAATATACACAAGGGATTAGGTTGGATGTAAGCCAACTAGAGTTAGTTAGCACTTGTCAAACTCATATACATCTGACAGTAAGTTGTTTGTTTTGACCACTAGTTCGGCCCATGTAATACACAGTTTAATATAAACAAGGGATTAAGGTTGGATGTAAGCCAACTAGAGTTAGTTAACACTTGTCAAACTCATGTTCACCTATCAGTGTGTTGTTTATTTTGACCACTAGTTCGCCCCTTATAATACACAGTTTAATATAAACAAGGGATTAGGTTGGATGTAAGCAAACTAGAGTTAGTTAACACTTGTCAAACTCATGTTCACCTATCAGTGTGTTGTTTATTTTGACCACTAGTTCGCCCCTTATAATACACAGTTTAATATAAACAAGGGATTAGGTTGGATGTAAGCCAACTAGAGTTAGTTAGCACTTGTCAAACTCATGTTCACCTATCAGTGTGTTGTTTATTTTGACCACTAGTTCGCCCCTTATAATACACAGTTTAATATAAACAAGGGATTAAGGTTGGATGTAAGCCAACTAGAGTTAGTTAGCACTTGTCAAACTCATATACGTCAGACAGTGTGTAGTTTGTTTTGACCACTAGTTTGGCCCCTGTAATACACAGTTTAGTATACACAAGGGATTAGGTTGGATGTAAGCCAACTAGAGTTAGTTAGCACTTGTCAAACTGATATACATCTGACAGTATGTTGTTTGTTTTGACCACTAGTTCGGCCCCTGTAATACACAGTTTAATATACACAAGGGATTAGGTTGGATGTAAGCCAACTAGAGTTAGTTAGCACTTGTCAAACTCATATACGTCAGACAGTGTGTAGTTTGTTTTGACCACTAGTTTGGCCCCTGTAATACACAGTTTAATATACACAAGGGATTAGGTTGGATGTAAGCCAACTAGAGTTAGTTAGCACTTGTCAAACTCATATACATCTGACAGTATGTTGTTTGTTTTGACCACTAGTTCGGCCCCTGTAATACACAGTTTAATATACACAAGGGATTAGGTTGGATGTAAGCCAACTAGAGTTAGTTAGCACTTGTCAAACTCATATACATCTGACAGTATGTTGTTTGTTTTGACCACTAGTTCGGCCCCTGTAATACACAGTTTAATATACACAAGGGATTAGGTTGGATGTAAGCCAACTAGAGTTAGTTAGCACTTGTCAAACTCATATACATCTGACAGTATGTTGTTTGTTTTGACCATTAGTTCGGCCCCTGTAATACACAGTTTAATATACACAAGGGATTAGGTTGGATGTAAGCCAACTAGAGTTAGTTAGCACTTGTCAAACTCATATACATCTGGCAGTGTGTTGTTTGTTTTAACCACTATAGTTCGACCCTTATAATACAAAGTTTAATATACACAAGGGATTAGGTTGGATGTAAGCCAACTAGAGTTAGTTACCACTTGTCAAACTCATATACATCTGACAGTAAGTTGTTTGTTTTGACCACTAGTTCGGCCCCTGTAATACACAGTTTAATATAAACAAGGGATTAAGGTTGGATGTAAGCCAACTAGAGTTAGTTAGCACTTGTCAAACTCATATACGTCAGACAGTGTGTAGTTTGTTTTGACCACTAGTTTGGCCCCTGTAATACACAGTTTAATATAAACAAGGGATTAAGGTTGGATGTAAGCCAACTAGAGTTAGTTACCACTTGTCAAACTCATATACATCTGACAGTAAGTTGTTTGTTTTGACCACTAGTTCGGCCCCTGTAATACACAGTTTAATATAAACAAGGGATTAAGGTTGGATGTAAGCCAACTAGAGTTAGTTAACACTTGTCAAACTCATGTTCACCTATCAGTGTGTTGTTTTTTTTGACCACTAGTTCGCCCCTTATAATACACAGTTTAATATAAACAAGGGATTAGGTTGGATGTAAGCCAACTAGAGTTAGTTAACACTTGTCAAACTCATGTTCACCTATCAGTGTGTTGTTTATTTTGACCACTAGTTCGGCCCCTGTAATACACAGTTTAATATAAACAAGGGATTAGGTTGGATGTAAGCCAACTAGAGTTAGTTAACACTTGTCAAACTCATGTTCACCTATCAGTGTGTTGTTTATTTTGACCACTAGTTCGCCCCTTATAATACACAGTTTAATATAAACAAGGGATTAGGTTGGATGTAAGCCAACTAGAGTTAGTTAGCACTTGTCAAACTCATATACATCTGACAGTAAGTTGTTTGTTTTGACCACTAGTTCGGCCCATGTAATACACAGTTTAATATAAACAAGGGATTAAGGTTGGATGTAAGCCAACTAGAGTTAGTTAGCACTTGTCAAACTCATATACGTCAGACAGTGTGTAGTTTGTTTTGACCACTAGTTTGGCCCCTGTAATACACAGTTTATTATACACAAGGGATTAGGTTGGATGTAAGCCAACTAGAGTTAGTTAGCACTTGTCAAACTCATATACGTCAGACAGTGTGTAGTTTGTTTTGACCACTAGTTTGGCCCATGTAATACACAGTTTATTATACACAAGGGATTACGTTGGATGTAAGCCAACTAGAGTTAGTTAGCACTTGTCAAACTCAAACACATCTGACAGTAAGTTGTTTGTTTTGACCACTAGTTTGGCCCTTATAATACACAGTTTAATATAAACAAGGGATTAAGGTTGGATGTAAGCCAACTAGAGTTAGTTAGCACTTGTCAAACTCATATACGTCAGACAGTGTGTAGTTTGTTTTGACCACTAGTTTGGCCCCTGTAATACACAGTTTATTATACACAAGGGATTACGTTGGATGTAAGCCAACTAGAGTTAGTTAGCACTTGTCAAACTCATATACATCAGACAGTGTGTTGTTCGTTTTGACCACTAGTTCGCCCCTTATAATACACAGTTTAATATAAACAAGGGATTAAGGTTGGATGTAAGCCAACTAGAGTTAGTTAGCACTTGTCAAACTCATATACGTCAGACAGTGTGTAGTTTGTTTTGACCACTAGTTTGGCCCCTGTAATACACAGTTTATTATACACAAGGGATTACGTTGGATGTAAGCCAACTAGAGTTAGTTAGCACTTGTCAAACTGATATACATCTGACAGTATGTTGTTTGTTTTGACCACTGGTTCGGCCCCTGTAATACACAGTTTAATATACACAAGGAATTAGGTTGGATGTAAGCCAACTAGAGTTAGTTAGCACTTGTCAAACTCATATACATCTGACAGTATGTTGTTTGTTTTGACCACTGGTTCGGCCCCTGTAATACACAGTTTAATATAAACAAGGGATTAGGTTGGATGTAAGCCAACTAGAGTTAGTTAGCACTTGTCAAACTCATATACATCTGACAGTATGTTGTTTGTTTTGACCACTGGTTCGGCCCCTGTAATACACAGTTTAATATAAACAAGGGATAGGTTGGATGTAAGCCAACTAGAGTTAGTTAGCACTTGTCAAACTCATATACATCTGACAGTATGTTGTTTGTTTTGACCACTGGTTCGGCCCCTGTAATACACAGTTTAATATAAACAAGGGATTAGGTTGGATGTAAGCCAACTAGAGTTAGTTAGCACTTGTCAAACTGATATACATCTGACAGTATGTTGTTTGTTTTGACCACTGGTTCGGCCCCTGTAATACACAGTTTAATATACACAAGGAATTAGGTTGGATGTAAGCCAACTAGAGTTAGTTAGCACTTGTCAAACTCATATACGTCAGACAGTGTGTTGTTTATTTTGACCACTAGTTCGGCCCATGTAATACACAGTTTAATATACACAAGGAATTAGGTTGGATGTAAGCCAACTAGAGTTAGTTAGCACTTGTCAAACTCATATACATCTGACAGTATGTTGTTTGTTTTGACCACTGGTTCGGCCCCTGTAATACACAGTTTAATATACACAAGGAATTAGGTTGGATGTAAGCCAACTAGAGTTAGTTAGCACTTGTCAAACTCATATACATCTGACAGTATGTTGTTTGTTTCGACCACTAGTTCGGCCCCTGTAATACACAGTTTAAAATAAACAAGGGATTAGGTTGGATGTAAGCCAACTAGAGTTAGTTAGCACTTGTCAAACTCATATACATCTGACAGTATGTTGTTTGTTTTGACCACTGGTTCGGCCCCTGTAATACACAGTTTAATATAAACAAGAGATTAGGTTGGATGTAAGCCAACTAGAGTTAGTTAGCACTTGTCAAACTCATATACATCTGACAGTATGTTGTTTGTTTCGACCACTAGTTCGGCCCCTGTAATACACAGTTTAATATAAACAAGAGATTAGGTTGGATGTAAGCCAACTAGAGTTAGTTAGCACTTGTCAAACTCATATACATCTGACAGTATGTTGTTTGTTTCGACCACTAGTTCGGCCCCTGTAATACACAGTTTAATATAAACAAGGGATTAGGTTGGATGTAAGCCAACTAGAGTTAGTTAGCACTTGTCAAACTCATATACATCTGACAGTATGTTGTTTGTTTCGACCACTAGTTCGGCCCCTGTAATACACAGTTTAATATAAACAAGGGATTAGGTTGGATGTAAGCCAACTAGAGTTAGTTAACACTTGTCAAACTCATGTTCACCTATCAGTGTGTTGTTTATTTTGACCACTAGTTCGGCCCCTGTAATACACAGTTTAATATACACAAGGGATTAGGTTGGATGTAAGCCAACTAGAGTTAGTTAACACTTGTCAAACTCATGTTCACCTATCAGTGTGTTGTTTATTTTGACCACTAGTTCGGCCCCTGTAATACACAGTTTAATATACACAAGGGATTAGGTTGGATGTAAGCCAACTAGAGTTAGTTAGCACTTGTCAAACTCATATACATCTGACAGTAGTTTTTTTGTTTTGACCACTAGTTCACCCCTTATAATACACAGTTTAATATAAACAAGGGATTAGGTTGGATGTAAGCCAACTAGAGTTAGTTAGCACTTGTCAAACTCAAACACATCTGACAGTAAGTTGTTTGTTTTGACCACTAGTTCGGCCCATGTAATACACAGTTTAATATAAACAAGGGATTAAGGTTGGATGTAAGCCAACTAGAGTTAGGTAGCACTTGTCAAACTCATATACATCTGACAGTAAGTTGTTTGTTTTGACCACTAGTTCGGCCCATGTAATACACAGTTTAATATAAACAAGGGATTAGGTTGGATGTAAGCCAACTAGAGTTAGTTAGCACTTGTCAAACTCATATACATCTGACAGTAAGTTGTTTGTTTTGACCACTAGTTCGGCCCATGTAATACACAGTTTAATATAAACAAGGGATTAGGTTGGATGTAAGCCAACTAGAGTTAGTTAGCACTTGTCAAACTCATATACATCTGACAGTAAGTTGTTTGTTTTGACCACTAGTTCGGCCCATGTAATACACAGTTTAATATAAACAAGGGATTAAGGTTGGATGTAAGCCAACTAGAGTTAGTTAGCACTTGTCAAACTCATATACATCTGACAGTAAGTTGTTTGTTTTGACCACTAGTTCGGCCCATGTAATACACAGTTTAATATAAACAAGGGATTAGGTTGGATGTAAGCCAACTAGAGTTAGTTAGCACTTGTCAAACTCATATACATCTGACAGTAAGTTGTTTGTTTTGACCACTAGTTCGGCCCATGTAATACACAGTTTAATATAAACAAGGGATTAGGTTGGATGTAAGCCAACTAGAGTTAGTTAGCACTTGTCAAACTCATATACATCTGACAGTAAGTTGTTTGTTTTGACCACTAGTTCGGCCCCTGTAATACACAGTTTAATATACACAAGGGATTAGGTTGGATGTAAGCCAACTAGAGTTAGTTAGCACTTGTCAAACTCATATACGTCAGACAGTGTGTAGTTTGTTTTGACCACTAGTTTGGCCCCTGTAATACACAGTTTATTATACACAAGGGATTTTGTTGGATGTAAGCCAACTAGAGTTAGTTAGCACTTGTCAAACTGATATACATCTGACAGTATGTTGTTTGTTTCGACCACTAGTTCGGCCCCTGTAATACACAGTTTAATATAAACAAGGGATTAGGTTGGATGTAAGCCAACTAGAGTTAGTTAGCACTTGTCAAACTCATATACATCTGACAGTATGTTGTTTGTTTCGACCACTAGTTCGGCCCATGTAATACACAGTTTAATATAAACAAGAGATTAGGTTGGATGTAAGCCAACTAGAGTTAGTTAGCACTTGTCAAACTCATATACATCTGACAGTATGTTGTTTGTTTCGACCACTAGTTCGGCCCCTGTAATACACAGTTTAATATAAACAAGGGATTAGGTTGGATGTAAGCCAACTAGAGTTAGTTAGCACTTGTCAAACTCATATACATCTGACAGTATGTTGTTTGTTTCGACCACTAGTTCGGCCCCTGTAATACACAGTTTAATATAAACAAGGGATTAGGTTGGATGTAAGCCAACTAGAGTTAGTTAGCACTTGTCAAACTCATATACATCTGACAGTATGTTGTTTGTTTCGACCACTAGTTCGGCCCCTGTAATACACAGTTTAATATAAACAAGGGATTAGGTTGGATGTAAGCCAACTAGAGTTAGTTAGCACTTGTCAAACTCATATACATCTGACAGTATGTTGTTTGTTTCGACCACTAGTTCGGCCCATGTAATACACAGTTTAATATAAACAAGAGATTAGGTTGGATGTAAGCCAACTAGAGTTAGTTAGCACTTGTCAAACTCATATACATCTGACAGTATGTTGTTTGTTTCGACCACTAGTTCGGCCCCTGTAATACACAGTTTAATATAAACAAGGGATTAGGTTGGATGTAAGCCAACTAGAGTTAGTTAGCACTTGTCAAACTCATATACATCTGACAGTATGTTGTTTGTTTCGACCACTAGTTCGGCCCCTGTAATACACAGTTTAATATAAACAAGGGATTAGGTTGGATGTAAGCCAACTAGAGTTAGTTAGCACTTGTCAAACTCATATACATCTGACAGTATGTTGTTTGTTTCGACCACTAGTTCGGCCCCTGTAATACACAGTTTAATATAAACAAGGGATTAGGTTGGATGTAAGCCAACTAGAGTTAGTTAGCACTTGTCAAACTCATATACATCTGACAGTATGTTGTTTGTTTCGACCACTAGTTCGGCCCCTGTAATACACAGTTTAATATAAACAAGAGATTAGGTTGGATGTAAGCCAACTAGAGTTAGTTAGCACTTGTCAAACTCATATACATCTGACAGTATGTTGTTTGTTTCGACCACTAGTTCGGCCCCTGTAATACACAGTTTAATATAAACAAGAGATTAGGTTGGATGTAAGCCAACTAGAGTTAGTTAGCACTTGTCAAACTCATTTACGTCAGACAGTGTGTAGTTTGTTTTGACCACTAGTTCGGCCCCTGTAATACATAGTTTAATATACACAAGGGATTAGGTTGGATGTAAGCCAACTAGAGTTAGTTAGCACTTGTCAAACTCATATACGTCAGACAGTGTGTTGTTCGTTTTGACCACTAGTTCGCCCCTTATAATACACAGTTTAATATACACAAGGGATTACGTTGGATGTAAGCCAACTAGAGTTAGTTAACACTTGTCAAACTCATGTTCACCTATCAGTGTGTTGTTTATTTTGACCACTAGTTCGCCCCTTATAATACACAGTTTAATATACACAAGGGATTACGTTGGATGTAAGCCAACTAGAGTTAGTTAGCACTTGTCAAACTCATGTTCACCTATCAGTGTGTTGTTTATTTTGACCACTAGTTCGCCCCTTATAATACACAGTTTAATATACACAAGGGATTACGTTGGATGTAAGCCAACTAGAGTTAGTTAGCACTTGTCAAACTCAAACACATCTGACAGTAAGTTGTTTGTTTCGACCACTAGTTCGGCCCCTGTAATACACAGTTTAATATAAACAAGAGATTAGGTTGGATGTAAGCCAACTAGAGTTAGTTAGCACTTGTCAAACTCATTTACGTCAGACAGTGTGTAGTTTGTTTTGACCACTAGTTTGGCCCCTGTAATACACAGTTTATTATACACAAGGGATTACGTTGGATGTAAGCCAACTAGAGTTAGTTAGCACTTGTCAAACTGATATACATCTGACAGTATGTTGTTTGTTTTGACCACTGGTTCGGCCCCTGTAATACACAGTTTAATATACACAAGGAATTAGGTTGGATGTAAGCCAACTAGAGTTAGTTAGCACTTGTCAAACTCATATACATCTGACAGTATGTTGTTTATTTTGACCACTAGTTCGGCCCCTGTAATACACAGTTTAATATACACAAGGGATTAGGTTGGATGTAAGCCAACTAGAGTTAGTTAGCACTTGTCAAACTCATATACATCTGACAGTAGTTTTTTTGTTTTGACCACTAGTTCACCCCTTATAATACACAGTTTAATATAAACAAGGGATTAGGTTGGATGTAAGCCAACTAGAGTTAGTTAGCACTTGTCAAACTCAAACACATCTGACAGTAAGTTGTTTGTTTTGACCACTAGTTCGGCCCATGTAATACACAGTTTAATATAAACAAGGGATTAAGGTTGGATGTAAGCCAACTAGAGTTAGGTAGCACTTGTCAAACTCATATACATCTGACAGTAAGTTGTTTGTTTTGACCACTAGTTCGGCCCATGTAATACACAGTTTAATATAAACAAGGGATTAGGTTGGATGTAAGCCAACTAGAGTTAGTTAGCACTTGTCAAACTCATATACATCTGACAGTAAGTTGTTTGTTTTGACCACTAGTTCGGCCCATGTAATACACAGTTTAATATAAACAAGGGATTAGGTTGGATGTAAGCCAACTAGAGTTAGTTAGCACTTGTCAAACTCATATACATCTGACAGTAAGTTGTTTGTTTTGACCACTAGTTCGGCCCATGTAATACACAGTTTAATATAAACAAGGGATTAAGGTTGGATGTAAGCCAACTAGAGTTAGTTAGCACTTGTCAAACTCATATACATCTGACAGTAAGTTGTTTGTTTTGACCACTAGTTCGGCCCATGTAATACACAGTTTAATATAAACAAGGGATTAGGTTGGATGTAAGCCAACTAGAGTTAGTTAGCACTTGTCAAACTCATATACATCTGACAGTAAGTTGTTTGTTTTGACCACTAGTTCGGCCCATGTAATACACAGTTTAATATAAACAAGGGATTAGGTTGGATGTAAGCCAACTAGAGTTAGTTAGCACTTGTCAAACTCATATACATCTGACAGTAAGTTGTTTGTTTTGACCACTAGTTCGGCCCCTGTAATACACAGTTTAATATACACAAGGGATTAGGTTGGATGTAAGCCAACTAGAGTTAGTTAGCACTTGTCAAACTCATATACGTCAGACAGTGTGTAGTTTGTTTTGACCACTAGTTTGGCCCCTGTAATACACAGTTTATTATACACAAGGGATTTTGTTGGATGTAAGCCAACTAGAGTTAGTTAGCACTTGTCAAACTGATATACATCTGACAGTATGTTGTTTGTTTCGACCACTAGTTCGGCCCCTGTAATACACAGTTTAATATAAACAAGGGATTAGGTTGGATGTAAGCCAACTAGAGTTAGTTAGCACTTGTCAAACTCATATACATCTGACAGTATGTTGTTTGTTTCGACCACTAGTTCGGCCCATGTAATACACAGTTTAATATAAACAAGAGATTAGGTTGGATGTAAGCCAACTAGAGTTAGTTAGCACTTGTCAAACTCATATACATCTGACAGTATGTTGTTTGTTTCGACCACTAGTTCGGCCCCTGTAATACACAGTTTAATATAAACAAGGGATTAGGTTGGATGTAAGCCAACTAGAGTTAGTTAGCACTTGTCAAACTCATATACATCTGACAGTATGTTGTTTGTTTCGACCACTAGTTCGGCCCCTGTAATACACAGTTTAATATAAACAAGGGATTAGGTTGGATGTAAGCCAACTAGAGTTAGTTAGCACTTGTCAAACTCATATACATCTGACAGTATGTTGTTTGTTTCGACCACTAGTTCGGCCCCTGTAATACACAGTTTAATATAAACAAGAGATTAGGTTGGATGTAAGCCAACTAGAGTTAGTTAGCACTTGTCAAACTCATATACATCTGACAGTATGTTGTTTGTTTCGACCACTAGTTCGGCCCCTGTAATACACAGTTTAATATAAACAAGGGATTAGGTTGGATGTAAGCCAACTAGAGTTAGTTAGCACTTGTCAAACTCATATACATCTGACAGTATGTTGTTTGTTTCGACCACTAGTTCGGCCCCTGTAATACACAGTTTAATATAAACAAGGGATTAGGTTGGATGTAAGCCAACTAGAGTTAGTTAGCACTTGTCAAACTCATATACATCTGACAGTATGTTGTTTGTTTCGACCACTAGTTCGGCCCCTGTAATACACAGTTTAATATAAACAAGGGATTAGGTTGGATGTAAGCCAACTAGAGTTAGTTAGCACTTGTCAAACTCATATACATCTGACAGTATGTTGTTTGTTTCGACCACTAGTTCGGCCCCTGTAATACACAGTTTAATATAAACAAGAGATTAGGTTGGATGTAAGCCAACTAGAGTTAGTTAGCACTTGTCAAACTCATATACATCTGACAGTATGTTGTTTGTTTCGACCACTAGTTCGGCCCCTGTAATACACAGTTTAATATAAACAAGAGATTAGGTTGGATGTAAGCCAACTAGAGTTAGTTAGCACTTGTCAAACTCATTTACGTCAGACAGTGTGTAGTTTGTTTTGACCACTAGTTCGGCCCCTGTAATACATAGTTTAATATACACAAGGGATTAGGTTGGATGTAAGCCAACTAGAGTTAGTTAGCACTTGTCAAACTCATATACGTCAGACAGTGTGTTGTTCGTTTTGACCACTAGTTCGCCCCTTATAATACACAGTTTAATATACACAAGGGATTACGTTGGATGTAAGCCAACTAGAGTTAGTTAACACTTGTCAAACTCATGTTCACCTATCAGTGTGTTGTTTATTTTGACCACTAGTTCGCCCCTTATAATACACAGTTTAATATACACAAGGGATTACGTTGGATGTAAGCCAACTAGAGTTAGTTAGCACTTGTCAAACTCATGTTCACCTATCAGTGTGTTGTTTATTTTGACCACTAGTTCGCCCCTTATAATACACAGTTTAATATACACAAGGGATTACGTTGGATGTAAGCCAACTAGAGTTAGTTAGCACTTGTCAAACTCAAACACATCTGACAGTAAGTTGTTTGTTTTGACCACTAGTTCGCCCCTTATAATACACAGTTTAATATACACAAGGGATTAAGGTTGGATGTAAGCCAACTAGAGTTAGTTAGCACTTGTCAAACTCAAACACATCTGACAGTAAGTTGTTTGTTTTGACCACTAGTTCGCCCCTTATAATACACAGTTTAATATACACAAGGGATTAGGTTGGATGTAAGCCAACTAGAGTTAGTTAGCACTTGTCAAACTCATATACATCTGACAGTAAGTTGTTTGTTTTGACCACTAGTTCGCCCCTTATAATACACAGTTTAATATACACAAGGGATTAGGTTGGATGTAAGCCAACTAGAGTTAGTTAGCACTTGTCAAACTCAAACACATCTGACAGTAAGTTGTTTGTTTTGACCACTAGTTCGCCCCTTATAATACACAGTTTAATATACACAAGGGATTAGGTTGGATGTAAGCCAACTAGAGTTAGTTAGCACTTGTCAAACTCAAACACATCTGACAGTAAGTTGTTTGTTTTGACCACTAGTTCGCCCCTTATAATACACAGTTTAATATACACAAGGGATTAGGTTGGATGTAAGTCAACTAGAGTTAGTTAGCACTTGTCAAACTCATATACATCTGACAGTAAGTTGTTTGTTTTGACCACTAGTTCGGCCCATGTAATACACAGTTTAATATAAACAAGGGATTAGGTTGGATGTAAGCCAACTAGAGTTAGTTAGCACTTGTCAAACTCATATACATCTGACAGTAAGTTGTTTGTTTTGACCACTAGTTCGGCCCATGTAATACACAGTTTAATATAAACAAGGGATTAGGTTGGATGTAAGCCAACTAGAGTTAGTTAGCACTTGTCAAACTCATATACATCTGACAGTAAGTTGTTTGTTTTGACCACTAGTTCGGCCCCTGTAATACACAGTTTAATATACACAAGGGATTAGGTTGGATGTAAGCCAACTAGAGTTAGTTAGCACTTGTCAAACTCATATACGTCAGACAGTGTGTAGTTTGTTTTGACCACTAGTTTGGCCCCTGTAATACACAGTTTATTATACACAAGGGATTTTGTTGGATGTAAGCCAACTAGAGTTAGTTAGCACTTGTCAAACTGATATACATCTGACAGTATGTTGTTTGTTTCGACCACTAGTTCGGCCCCTGTAATACACAGTTTAATATAAACAAGGGATTAGGTTGGATGTAAGCCAACTAGAGTTAGTTAGCACTTGTCAAACTCATATACATCTGACAGTATGTTGTTTGTTTCGACCACTAGTTCGGCCCATGTAATACACAGTTTAATATAAACAAGAGATTAGGTTGGATGTAAGCCAACTAGAGTTAGTTAGCACTTGTCAAACTCATATACATCTGACAGTATGTTGTTTGTTTCGACCACTAGTTCGGCCCCTGTAATACACAGTTTAATATAAACAAGGGATTAGGTTGGATGTAAGTCAACTAGAGTTAGTTAGCACTTGTCAAACTCATATACATCTGACAGTATGTTGTTTGTCTCGACCACTAGTTCGGCCCCTGTAATACACAGTTTAATATAAACAAGGGATTAGGTTGGATGTAAGCCAACTAGAGTTAGTTAGCACTTGTCAAACTCATATACATCTGACAGTATGTTGTTTGTTTCGACCACTAGTTCGGCCCCTGTAATACACAGTTTAATATAAACAAGAGATTAGGTTGGATGTAAGCCAACTAGAGTTAGTTAGCACTTGTCAAACTCATATACATCTGACAGTATGTTGTTTGTTTCGACCACTAGTTCGGCCCCTGTAATACACAGTTTAATATAAACAAGGGATTAGGTTGGATGTAAGCCAACTAGAGTTAGTTAGCACTTGTCAAACTCATATACATCTGACAGTATGTTGTTTGTTTCGACCACTAGTTCGGCCCCTGTAATACACAGTTTAATATAAACAAGGGATTAGGTTGGATGTAAGCCAACTAGAGTTAGTTAGCACTTGTCAAACTCATATACATCTGACAGTATGTTGTTTGTTTCGACCACTAGTTCGGCCCCTGTAATACACAGTTTAATATAAACAAGGGATTAGGTTGGATGTAAGCCAACTAGAGTTAGTTAGCACTTGTCAAACTCATATACATCTGACAGTATGTTGTTTGTTTCGACCACTAGTTCGGCCCCTGTAATACACAGTTTAATATAAACAAGAGATTAGGTTGGATGTAAGCCAACTAGAGTTAGTTAGCACTTGTCAAACTCATATACATCTGACAGTATGTTGTTTGTTTCGACCACTAGTTCGGCCCCTGTAATACACAGTTTAATATAAACAAGAGATTAGGTTGGATGTAAGCCAACTAGAGTTAGTTAGCACTTGTCAAACTCATTTACGTCAGACAGTGTGTAGTTTGTTTTGACCACTAGTTCGGCCCCTGTAATACATAGTTTAATATACACAAGGGATTAGGTTGGATGTAAGCCAACTAGAGTTAGTTAGCACTTGTCAAACTCATATACGTCAGACAGTGTGTTGTTCGTTTTGACCACTAGTTCGCCCCTTATAATACACAGTTTAATATACACAAGGGATTACGTTGGATGTAAGCCAACTAGAGTTAGTTAACACTTGTCAAACTCATGTTCACCTATCAGTGTGTTGTTTATTTTGACCACTAGTTCGCCCCTTATAATACACAGTTTAATATACACAAGGGATTACGTTGGATGTAAGCCAACTAGAGTTAGTTAGCACTTGTCAAACTCAAACACATCTGACAGTAAGTTGTTTGTTTTGACCACTAGTTCGCCCCTTATAATACACAGTTTAATATACACAAGGGATTAAGGTTGGATGTAAGCCAACTAGAGTTAGTTAGCACTTGTCAAACTCAAACACATCTGACAGTAAGTTGTTTGTTTTGACCACTAGTTCGCCCCTTATAATACACAGTTTAATATACACAAGGGATTAGGTTGGATGTAAGCCAACTAGAGTTAGTTAGCACTTGTCAAACTCATATACATCTGACAGTAAGTTGTTTGTTTTGACCACTAGTTCGCCCCTTATAATACACAGTTTAATATACACAAGGGATTAGGTTGGATGTAAGCCAACTAGAGTTAGTTAGCACTTGTCAAACTCAAACACATCTGACAGTAAGTTGTTTGTTTTGACCACTAGTTCGCCCCTTATAATACACAGTTTAATATACACAAGGGATTAGGTTGGATGTAAGCCAACTAGAGTTAGTTAGCACTTGTCAAACTCAAACACATCTGACAGTAAGTTGTTTGTTTTGACCACTAGTTCGCCCCTTATAATACACAGTTTAATATACACAAGGGATTAGGTTGGATGTAAGCCAACTAGAGTTAGTTAGCACTTGTCAAACTCATATACGTCAGACAGTGTGTTGTTCGTTTTGACCACTAGTTCGCCCCTTATAATACACAGTTTAATATACACAAGGGATTAAGGTTGGATGTAAGCCAACTAGAGTTAGTTAGCACTTGTCAAACTCATATACGTCAGACAGTGTGTTGTTCGTTTTGACCACTAGTTCGCCCCTTATAATACACAGTTTAATATACACAAGGGATTAAGGTTGGATGTAAGCCAACTAGAGTTAGTTAGCACTTGTCAAACTCATATACGTCAGACAGTGTGTTGTTCGTTTTGACCACTAGTTCGCCCCTTATAATACACAGTTTAATATACACAAGGGATTACGTTGGATGTAAGCCAACTAGAGTTAGTTAACACTTGTCAAACTCATGTTCACCTATCAGTGTGTTGTTTATTTTGACCACTAGTTCGCCCCTTATAATACACAGTTTAATATACACAAGGGATTAGGTTGGATGTAAGCCAACTAGAGTTAGTTAGCACTTGTCAAACTCATAGGCTATACGTCAGACAGTGTGTTGTTCGTTTTGACCACTAGTTCGCCCCTTATAATACACAGTTTAATATACACAAGGGATTAAGGTTGGATGTAAGCCAACTAGAGTTAGTTAGCACTTGTCAAACTCATATACGTCAGACAGTGTGTTGTTCGTTTTGACCACTAGTTCGCCCCTTATAATACACAGTTTAATATACACAAGGGATTACGTTGGATGTAAGCCAACTAGAGTTAGTTAACACTTGTCAAACTCATGTTCACCTATCAGTGTGTTGTTTATTTTGACCACTAGTTCGCCCCTTATAATACACAGTTTAATATACACAAGGGATTAGGTTGGATGTAAGCCAACTAGAGTTACTAGGCCGTGTATAACCTGACTGTCATATTCATTTTTTAAGGTTGTCTGTAGCTAGAACAATTGTATTTGTTTGAAACTGTATTTAAATTTGGTGTAATAAAATGAAATTTATTTACTTGAATGGAGTCTTTATCTTTGTATTATTAGGCTTATCGAAAATCAATATAAATTATTAGTTAAAATAATTATCCTTCGTTCTGTTTTGAATAAAATATATTTTACTATACAAATAGACAACAATGCTTAAAACTACTTTCCAATTTTTTTCTTTGTAATTTTTTCAGTGTGATTTGTATTTAATTGTTATTCCCAATTCCTTAAAATATTTCTTGTATTGCAAATGGTACAACTCTTATGAATACATAAATACATCATTGTTTTCAGTGTAAAAAGGAAGTGTTATTAGACATGTCGTGTAACTGACTTCTCATAAAGAATTCGGAATTTGACTATTTATCTTGGACCTCGCGTTACTCCTAAAATTCCACAATACTCTACTTAAGAAATTAGAATATCTACCTATATAATGAATGGTATAGCTGAAAAAATTTAAATGTTAATTGTAGAAAAAAGTGGGTAAATGGGCTTTATAACCACGCTGAATATAAATTCTCTAATTAAGACATTTCCATTAAAATAATAAGTAAACCAGAAGCTATAATTTTTATGGTTAAAAATATTTGTTCAGAATAAATAGTTATAAAAATAATTAATACACTTTACATCATATGTTATTCTTATATCTGTCCCCCATCCACGGAGTAAAAAATATGCCTATTTATATTAGCAATATTAAAATTACCAAGACAATGTAAACTAACTACAATTAACCAGATTTAATGTGGGCCAAAACTGGAAATTATTATATAATTCTAATTTATCTATATGTAATTTGATTAGCCCATCTTAATTTGGAAATCGTTAATTGATGTTTGGTTAAAAGTTAAGTAGAAATTTATCAGTGAATCAAAACTTAAAGTATTTACACTCCAGTTTTTTTTATGTTTTTTTTTCATAAAACCTTTTGTACAATTTTATAATGATTAGGAATGCTGATTTGTTTTGTAACAAACCGGTCATTTGGTAACGGTAAAAAAATGTAATGAAACTTGTGCGTTGTGACTAATACCAAACTTGTACAAAAATAAGTTAATATGGTGATACACATTTTTCATTTACACTTAACTTTAAACGTAAAATAAAAAAATAATAATGTACTCGTATATATCATAATTGAGTTTAGATATAATATTAAAACGTACATGAAATCTTATTTAGAACTTACTTATTCAAATAATTTTAATTACATACATTATATGAGCACGTACAGTGAGTAGAGATTATTTAATACATTTTATAATCCCTACCTTCGAAATTATCACTAAAATGTTCACCACTTCCACTACAATATGTTGTAATTAACACTAAGCAATGTTATTGGTTTGTAATTGACCATAACTTTTCAGCAAATATTTGTCATTACTGTGATAAAATATTAAAATACTGTAATTTAAATCAAGTGTGTTTTCAGCTCAGTCTCATTTTCAGATCTGTAATCCATTAAACTTCAGTGGAACCGCTTTCAATCACGTGTCTCTTGGGTACAGAGTTTCACTAACGACGTGTAATGCGTCTCGTTCACATAATTGCTGGAACTGTTACCAAATCTGTGACTACTCGCAACCGACTAATTATTACAAGTTATATCATCGTAAACTTTAATTAATCGCATAACATTTTGAATATAATGTTTTCAATAGAATCCATTAAAATGTTACTATAAATAAATGTAGTTTTTCTTTATTAATATAGATTATTTATCATCTGGTAAATAAAATCAAATGAAATAAAAACTTGCATCAGGCCAAGTAATGCTTATTGAAATCAAGGACTAAATTCAATAGAATATTAATATTACTTTATATATTTTAATTACATGGCAAAGCACTTAGTAGCACAATAGTAGTAAATAAGAATATTTCAATTTTGAGAATGAATGAGTGTAAGTAAATTGGAAGTATTTTCGGTATAACGAAATGAACTGGGTGTTATCAACTAACTGACAAACCTCACACGCCATTAGGTTAGTTTCGACCGACAATAATTGCTAGAATGGACCCGATGATATGAAACAATTCATTTTCTTGTAGTATAGGACACAAAACCACCCGTCTCAACTTATTCATTTGTCATTGATATACATATAACATTATTGGCTTGATGGTTATGTATTGATTATTAATTGATTATAATATTATAAAAAGCTTCACACATTTTTTGTGTCCCTACGAACAAACTAGAAGAATCTATCTTATATTGAAATCCACACCAGACTATCTCATAGCAGTTACTATTTTATTTATATGTTATTATATTTTTTAATTAACAAATTTGTTTCATTTCTTACAACAACATAAATGTACTGCACAAACTCTTGTTGCACATTTTATATAAAAAAGGAATGTGTTGTTTATTTATTATCTGAACGTTTCCATTGCAAAAATACACAAGCTATCGACTCTAATTCTTTGAATTACTGAACTGACGGCCTTTTAAAATTATTGATATGTACATCAAATAGGTTATTAGATACACACATCTTTTATTTATTATTTGTGAAATGAAGTTTCGTGTTAAATATTTAGTTTATAGTAAACGTTTTTATGATGAAAAATACAGTGAGTATTTAAATCTTAATTCTGAATATATACAACATTTTAAGAATGGTAATGTGTTCTGTTCTCAGGTTCCATAAACAACAAATTGTACGTAGAGATATTCAACTAATCTTTTTCGATACTCAACAACTTTGACAATTATATTATACATATATTTTCTATAATAAAGTGTTTAAATATTATGAATATAATAAGAAATGTGATAATAGACTACATTTTATTTATTATTAAATACACAAAAATAATCTTTCAAATATCTTGAACTATAATTTACATAGTTGAAATAGTGGTAGTAAAAGACAACTATATTCATTTAAATATTACTGTTGGCATTATATAAAATAATTCATCTTAGTTATAAAGTATTGAATACAATTTATTGTTACACGATATTTGTAAACTGTCGAAGTAGAATATAATATTTAATGATTGCCACCAGGCAATCTTGAAGTCATATAGATTATTAAATAACAAAATACATTAAAAACCTTTTATTCAAAAGCTCATTCAAATGCAATTATCATCATTCCCTGTGAACAACAGAAAGTAGATTAGATGTTTGGAAAGATAACCTAAATAAAACATACACAGTAACTGTTGATATTTCCATTGGCGTTGACAAAATTAAAGTTCAAGAAGTCGTAACATTTGAGGCCTTCCATCGATCTTTTATATTGCATTGATGTAATTTGTCTATCAGTGCCAAGTGCCACATTTCAAATGCATCGCCTACAACTTCCTCAATATTCTCACTTTATCACACAAGGGGTAGGTTGTTAAAAGGGTATATTGTTAAATGTTAACAGCATTAGAGCATTTTGATTTGCTATTCAATACTGACAGTACAATATATTAAAAACAATTTACATCTGTTTAATAATAATTTGTATCATATTCTCAATTGATTGAGACCGTACTAAGTTTGGTTTATAGTTTGATTGACCCACGATCCGAGCATATGTGTAACCCACACATTGGATCATATAAATGAATGAAATTAAATTAAATTAAAATTGCCTTTATTGTACTGTATATACAAGTAGCGTGGATAGGACCAATCAGACCTCTATTACACCTAATCATTAAACAGAAACGTAACATAAACTTGCTCATGAAGGTAAATGTTTATTTAATAAACATTTGTATCATCAGTCCTGCTAAATTACTACTATTTAATTTGCATACTAATTAATTACTTAACAACTCGCATGATCTACTAAATCTAAATGTAATAGAAAAATTTAAATATCGAATTTTCACTAAAGCAAATACTTTCCAAGCAATAAGCACTTACTGTAGATTTAAAAATATTATGTTGTGGCCCCAGTTAAACTCTTTAAAGCATGAACCAGAGCGAAAATCCAAAAATGACGTGGATATGATGTATGGGAGGTGAATGGAACCAAATATGTATATAAATCACGTTTACAGGTCGATAAACACATCCTCTGCCATAACTTATTTACTCCAATAGATTTGACAATAATACTTGCTTGTATATGACGTTATATTTTATACTCTCTTAAAGAAAGAAACTTGTAAATAAGTAAGATGTATGTTAACTTGTTTTTAATGTTTATATTACTCTCTACACATTTTTACTACAATACAGTTTATCCACTTTACATTTGGTGGTATTTAAGTAAATTGTATTTGTATTAATTTATGTATGGCTCACAAAGTATGTGATTTTTTATATGCTGAAATATTTAATCTTTTCTTTAAACATTGACTGCATGATAAAGGAAAGTTCTTGAAAAAGTTGACATCATGCGAAATTGACTGACACAATGTCTACTTGTTTTTTTATGATAGTAAGCTTTAATCAACTCCTCAGATTGGCAGCCAACATGGAGGAGGGGGATTTGGCTACCTGTAGAGCTTTAAGAGCAGGTACAATAAATGCCGTAAAAACATAGTTTTAATACTAATAAAATTGTTGAACCAGTCTTAATATAATAGAAACTTATGAAAACTAATTTTATTGTTTTCAATAAAATTTATATAAATTTTATCATTTTATGTAGTATGGACTTATATGGTCAAATTTTTACCATTTAGTCTTCCTTTTAAAAATCTTTAATCTTATGTACAACTTGAAGAGGTCTCTTTAAGATACTTTTCTGATTCATCGGGAACCATCCCTACTGTAAACCTAATAGATAGACCTTTAATATGAAATACGTATAAATCTATGCTTTAATTTAAGATTTTTTTCTGACTCATTGTAGACCAGTATTATGAAAAAAACTATACATGCTTCATCAAGTAAATCTTTAGTATAATATATACTTATAAATTTTTATTGCTTTATATGAAATGTTTAATAAAATATAATGCCGTCCCTAGACTTTTGTTACACAATTTATATTATATTCCTAGAATCCTCTGAAAAATTAATATTGAAGTAGGCTTGCATTTTTACTTTTACAGATTTATTATACTTGGTCCCATAACTTGTGAAATGCCAGAAATGGGATAGTACCAGAACCAAAAAAGTAAGCTCAGATAGTAGGTCACCATAACAAGGAGAGAAAGATTTCAACATTTTGACATTTTGGAATCTTATACTAATATTTTTTTTTACATTTGTTCAGAACGTTATCAGTTAATTGTTATGTTAATTTTTACACAGTATACTTAATAACGTTTTTCCGCAATAAATTATATGTGACGAATCAGCAATGAAATAATATTTAACTATCTATTAAATATGATGCTGAAATAAATATAGATGTATCATTCATTATTTATTATAATTATATTACTATTATTATTATTTTTATAAAACATGATAATTGTTAGACGACATCACCAGATTTTTTTGGATTATGTACATAGCTTAAGGTATTAATACCTAATAAGATATATTAATATATCTACTGTATAAGCTTCCAACAGACATAATATATCACCTGGGGTAAGGGACTACTACCCAAACGTATATGCTGAGTTCAAACATTTAGGGCTTGAATAAGGAAGATTTTTATATCTTCATTCTAAAATTAAAGAATACATTGAAATATTTTTTTACCGAAATCGTAATTTCTACCTTGAATACTTTTTATATGAAATTTTACAATCATTTTATAATTAATTTAGGATAGTAACCAAATAACCACGAATTTTCTTAAAAGCACATTTTCCTAAATGTTTTCTTAACTGTAAAATATGTTAAAACTTTTATTTTTGTAAATACAGCTCCTTTCTTCTTGTTAATTATTCAAACGTTTGTGTTTAAGGCAATATTACTAATATTTATATGAATAAATACTTTGTGTTTTGTAAAGAAAGATACTTTAAATATAAATATTATTCAGATTTGATTCAAATTAATATATAGTATTAATAATTTAAAAAATAAAAAAATTTTAAATAAATTAAATAGGTTTGTACAATAAAACTAAAAAAACGAATCATAAAATATGTTCTAATAATTTAAAGATCATATCAAGAGATTTTCAAATAAAGTCGCAGTGCATATAAAATTACTAAGTTCGTGTTCACATTACATCATCATCTTGGAGGGAGCCAGGATTTTACAAGAAGTATTTTGCTTCTAAGAGAAAAGCAAATATGAATGGATCAGAAGGTATATTAACTGCCTTAAATTAAATACGCAGTCTACATGATACATTTCCTTACATAAACACTAAACTATACACTAGGTTTTGGACAGATAGGAAATCAGCTCCTATATAATACAATCGTTTTAATTAGCTTAAATGTCTTACAAAGTAACAGGTTTTGAATACTGAATTTAAATCAGATATGTCCCTCGTTGAATTTACTTCACTCTGTAGACTTGATTGAGACGTAATCACCTTACAATTATTGTCAGAGAGGACTACTATCATTACTGTCAATTTAAATATACGTTTAACTTGAGTAAAAGACTGAAGACCTAACTATACAATTAGTTTATTTGTTTATAATACGGTACTATTGTTTTTAGAAGAATATGTTATTATATTTTATGAGAATGTATTTTTCAGCTAAAGGAACATTTGAAATAATAAAAATTGTGGTCTTAAAAAGGATTTAAATTATCAAGTTGCTTCTTTTTTCATGTTTAAGGGGAGTCGGATGACCCTATCCTACGCATGTTAAATATGTTGTGTTTATGTACCTTTTTCTCAGAAACTATAAAAGCTATCAATGTGGTCTGTTTTTTATTTGAAAGAATAGGTCTTTATTTATATTTTAAGCAGAGGATATTGTAAAATATTGATTACAAATATTTTTTTTTTTTTTTTAAAAAAAGTAAAAAAGTTACAAATGTTTTATTGAAAAACGTTTTTTTTTTTAAATGTTGTAATTGACATATCTTAAAAAACTGCGCTTAAAATGTGTATGGGTACTTCCTCTTTCAAACAAAAAAATTTATTTTTATATACTTTATGGTTATTGAGAAAAAGGTACATTTGTCTTGAAAAAAGTGATTTTTCAGAAATCGCAATTAAAACAGAACGCTACATTCACTACAAACAGCTACACTTTTGTACGTAAATTTTCAAATTTTGTAAAGTAAACTATATCATAGCACTGATCAACACTGTCTTCAAAGTGTTCATAATCTACTAAGTTAGGTCCTACTTTCTTTTCAGAAGTACTGACATTTGGAGAGATGTTATTATTTTCAGGAGTTGAGATAGGCCTAGGCAAACTTTCACAGGATTCAATTTCCGTACACAAATGTTTCCTAATACCACCAAACTCATGCCTACGTTTTCACTATTCACTATGATATAAAACTACTTACTAGCACTAAATAACTTACTAGCACTTTGAAACAATCAAATAAATATAGTCACCATGCAAATGACAACACAAACAACTATATTGTTTTTGTTTATGTTAATAGCTAAACATTCAAACAGCTGTCAATTCATTGCCTAGCTATCTAGTTATGGAACAACATAGGAAAATGAAATACTGTTACATTTCATAAAATATATGTATAACATACCGGCATAACAGAAACATGATCTGCAGCGTAAAACTACTAAATCTTTCATGTGCATCGCTTTTGATAAACTTTAATAATATGTGTTGTAGTTATCAGAATTGCCTAAAAGAGGTATTAAATTTTTTTTGGTCATCCGACTCCCCTTAAAATAAATATTATAATAATTTATATATGTGGTAACTTAATTATGGTACTTATAAGTAAAAAGTAACTTATTAACAGCATATATATTGTGTTGAATAAAAATAATTATGGAGAATTTTTATCACTAAACTAACTAGCGACCATTAAAACCACCTGGCGTTAAATAAAGCCTATTATTATTAAATATATAGTTAATTTAGCAAGTTTTAACATTTCAATGAATAGAACGAGAGTGTAGCTTGAAAATTCCTTTTTATCAACCACCATATTGTCACTGCAACAGATTTATGAAACAAGATATCAGGCTTGGTAAAAGCCTATTACAACCTAGTCAACCGTAATATCACGTGCGTTTTAATAACTAATCAGGTACAGCTCAAAAGTCCCACTAACTTCGTGATTATTAACTCACAATCTCCTGTTTGGGCCAAATGTTATGTATTTCCAACACTCATTAAATATGAAATCTAATGAGGCTTAATGAAAGATAGCTTAAACCTATCTGTTTAAGGGTTGTTAAACCCTGTCAAACACAGTGATGAATATTTTCACCTAACATCAATTAAAAGGCAGTAATATGTCTCTATAATAAACAAGTTTGTATCATGAATGTTTAAGGAAAACATATTTTCGTTTAATTTATATATTCCTTAACATATATTCAAAACAACTTACATTAATACCAATTTCTAATATGTATTTTATATAAAAAGTCACACGGTTATCCCAGGATTATATTTATATATGTATTTATGTTTAAAATGACTTTCATTGAGATATGGCTAATATATTTTAAATGAGTTTTTTTTAACCTAAAGTTCCAAAGTTAAAACATTCCCCAAAATAAAAGTAATTGTCAAACTTTTACTGACTGCAAATTAAATATTTTTAAAATATCTTACTATTCGTGCACGATGAAGCTTAAAATATGACATTAAGCCTTAAAGCCTGTCTGAAACAATCAAAACAAACTACAGAAGCCACAAAAGTATTACATTAAATTAATATAATTGTTTAATAATAATAATCTCTACAATAAACCATAAAAATCAAGTTTTAAGAATCATTTGATTAGTTCATTTTACTACTAGTCGTTAATTAATCATACTAAGCTATAATTATTAAGTATTTAATTGTCACAAGGCTGACTAAGATATTTTTTTAATTTATTAAAACAATAACTAGCATTATTTTTAATTGTTTTACTGTCAAAAGACTTTTAGTACTAAACAAGTTAAGTGTCATTGAAATTGTCCGGTTTGGTTACAGAAAATGATTACGTACCTATTGGGGTAAATATTCGATAACTTTTAAATGTAGATACAAAATTTAAAACTTTATATGGTTATACAACTCTAATCTAATATTCAACACCTTGTAGTTTTATGTACTTCAAATAATTATTTAACAAAAGTCATTTAGTAATTAATGGGAAGTGAAGTTAAATATTTATTTCTACTAGTCCCCCCCCCCTTGTAAAAGTGAAATTTTGTACATGATCATGGCTACAAATAACATAATTTGTGATGCCATTTGCGACAATTCATCTTTTCAGGGAGGAAGAAAGCCCATGAGGAATTGAATGGAAATCTTCAAAGTAAGCCTAGGTCGAGTTTGGTATCAAATGAAAGGTGTATTCAAGAGAAATTAACTACCACGAACTGAACTTCGAAAAGTTTATCCTTTCCAGAGTAGTGGTCATTTAAATTTCAACGTAACTAATTTTAACAATTATATTTATCCTCTAATTAACGAACGGTTTTAATTAAATTATTCTGATCAAAATTATACTTTATGGAACACAGTTATTAAAAAAAATGATCATATTATTTATGGAAAAAATAATGTTGTTGTGAAAGCGTTTCCATATTTTCCCCACCCTGTATTGATTTCAGAAAAATCATTGCTTAAAAAATCTAAAGTACTAAAAATAAAATAAACCAAATATTTATGGAACGTTCAAGACTGTTTTTGTTCACCACTAAACTTTTATAAGTTATTTACTTAACCAAATTCAGTAAGAGAAGAGTAAACAAAACAACGTCTTTCGCAGACGTAAAATATTCCTCACTTATTAAGTTTAAGATGTTTTTGTTTGTGACTCTCTGAGCAGGTTTAAATTCATACATATCTTAATCTAACAGCTATTAGAAGTATATAATGTCATTCGTTATACACATTTTTATACTAGCCAACTAGGGTTTTTTTGTAACTCTGAGGATTTGTAAGAATTAAAGTTATTTCATAACGGATCAAAAGCCTAGTTTACAATATATGTACATACATATGTACATACATATGTTCATTACGCAGTGAAGATTAGTTATTTGGTTATTTTCTGATTATGGAAAGAGGATTGTGTAGTTATGCACATCAGTTAAGCACTTTACACTCATTAATCGTCTATTGGGACTATACTAATTAACTAAATAATTAATAGTAAACAAACAAGTGCTTAGTAAATTCTTGTAGACATCCTTGCTTTAGCACAGCATGCAGTTAATATTTGTGTAAATCATTTGTCAGTGTTTAAAGGAACATTTTCAATAGTTAGTTTGTTCTACATCAACATGTGTTTAAATATACGCTACTAAAGTCTATAATTAATTGTTCTCTAGAAGTGTGTAATTTTACTATAGACATTACTTGTGAGGGAATTTAAAAATGCCACTAACAGAACTTACGGTAATTAATATCTCTTAATAGAAGTGCAACAGAATATAATTGTCAATGTGTACAAAGTTTGATGTAATTTTAGTACCATTGTTTGTGTTCCCATTTAATGAAGTCAAATGCATATAAGTTGCATACATATAGGTTAGCCAATACTGTTATTAATTTCAATTCGCATGGAACCTAAACATTTAACTTGCAAACTTAACATACCCACAGACTGATGTCATGATTATAAAATGATTGACATATGTGACCAGTATCTAAATCTATGTAAACTTAAGAGTTATTGTATAACATGAAATAAAAACCACGAAATTTGAGCAAAGTTTGTATTCTTCAAGACATTGATGGAGACGGGGTAAGATACAGAAAGTTTGGTCATAACTCTTTCTACCACTTTGTATACGTTTATCTTCCTCCACAAAATGTTTTCTTCTCACTGTCTTCTTGCATATATTTATAAGTTGTATATTCAGTAAGCCATTCACAATTGAAACAATCCATTCATATTAAATACTAGCTTATATTATTTAACTTCAAATGTATTATTACTAAATTTTTTAATTTTAGTATGATTGTATGAAACCATATTTTATGAAATTATCTATTGATATAACTATCGAGTTGTTACCGTATAGTTTAAACTATCCTTCAAGAAGATTACTACTATACATGTATAGGTGGGCGAGTTTTATTAGTTAAAAGTGTCCAGTCAATACTGTTTTCCAATGACAAGACTGTAATTAAGATATACTTATTTTAATAACAATACCACTGTACGTGTATGGGTGAGCGGAGCGGGTGGATCAATACCACCTTAAGTGTATGGGTGGGCGGCGGGTGGGTCATTACCTCTGTAGGTGTGTGGGTTGGCGGGTGGGTCATTACCTCTGTAGGTGTGTGGGTTGGCGGGTGGGTCATTACCTCTGTAGGTGTGTGGGTTGGCGGGTGGGTCATTACCTCTGTAGGTATTGTACAAGTGGTATTGACCCACCCATACACATACACTGTTATTGTCCCACCCGCCCACCCATACACGTACACTGTTATTGTATACATGTTTAAGTTTGAAAATCAATAAAATCGACTTTAGCTATGTCATGCTAAGCCCATACACGTACATTAGTAATGACCCCATCCCCCACACCTACGGGTCATTACTATTAACAGCAATACGTCATCACGAAGGCACAACTGTGACAACTTATAGTGATATTCATATTATTTAAACACATTACAATACATGGAGAAACGAACACCACACACGCGGACACGCACCCGCGCGCACGCACACCCAAGCACGTGCACGCGCACACGCACACGCACGCGCACGAACGCGCACACACGCGCACACAAACACACACACACACACACACACACACACACACACACACACACACACACACACACACACACACACACACACACACACACACACACACACACACACACACACACACATACATATATTTGTTCTGATTAATGTGTAGGCAATAGGAGTACCTTATACCCATTAGTTGTTAGTTGACTTCTCGACCACATAAAATACATAATTGCCTTATCTCAAATGAGTTATGGTTAATTAATCCTTCTATTCAATTCATTACTAGTATATGAATAAATAGGGAAATATATAGGTTGACCTATAACACAAATAACTATACATAGGGCATGCAGTTTCAGATTTAATAATATACTTGATATTACCAAAACTCAATGTATATATATTGAGTTTAACTTAGTCTGATTAGTTTTGTATAAAATATCTTGGGTAAAATTTCGATACTTTTAATTACGAGTAGTTAACAAGCCTTCAAAGAACTGAAAAATAACATTAACATTGTTTTTAAACATATAGACTCGTAGGAATTATTCTTTGTTTACATTCTTTGTAGCTATATTACGCGTACATTAAGTACCATTAATTAATTTTCAATTATTTAAATATTCACATTTATTAAATTTTAGAATAAAATATAGAAGAGACTATTTTACACTGAAATACATTTTGTAAAGAGGTAATGTAATAGTGCTGGCTAACAATCGTACCATTTCAGTTAAATAGGTTTCGTATTCAAGTCACTTCGCAACAGGATGTTCCTGTGATGACACTTCTCTGACTCAACAAAAACTTATCTCTTACTAGCAGAGTATAATCGTTTATTAAATTTTGCACTCTCATCCTTAACACTAAAGTGTTTGTTATGAAGTATTATGTTACCATTTATATGGGTATACTAGCTAATTTTAGTAGCAAATTAGCTGTATTATTATTTCAAAAACTTTTTTTTTAAATAGGGACTTGGAAATGATACTTAACATAGTGAAATACAAATTTTACGAGAAATTTAAAATAATGTTATTTTACTATATTTTATTAAGATGTTATTTTAATATTTATAATAATTACAAAATTATATTAAAAATAATATTACTGTTTATACACTATATAATGTTGAATAGTAATGTTAAAGTAGAATTCATGTCAACTAAAATCATATAATTTAAATTTGTTAAATAATTGAAAAATATTTACGATTAAATTTGTTTAATCTTAAAATGTTTCATATTCGATATGAATTCAATTCGAAAAATGGTAACCTAAAATATTTAGTAAATATTTTGTATAGTATGATAAGCATGTTACTTAAAAATATGCCTTTATTGCAAATATTTAAATATTATTTAGATAGTTATAAGATTTTTACAGACTATTGAAAATGAGTAAACATCAAAACTGGATGGTGTATGAGATATAACGATCAGCTTTAAAATAAAACAAAAAAAATGTTTCGTCAGGAATAAAATACGTTGAGTTTCATACATTCAAAATCAATCACAAATATCACGTATGTTATTATCCACATTGATACTCCACCACCTAAAAAATGGAGCTAAGAGTTGCAGTTTGAACTCTTCCACCATTCCCTCGGATAAATGAGGCACAAAACACTTTTACGTGTCTGGGAAACGAATATCTTGGTGGCAATGAAAATTGTTACAGGCTTAAAGAATAAACACGTAACAGACCAAGGGAGGGGATTTGGATTTGTATGAAACATTCTCCATAGTAAACTATTGATATTTTAACTGACAAAAAGCAAAATCACTTATGTAACAGTTCGTTTATTCATTATTAAGATGTCGGTCATCAAGATTCTTATGAAAATTAATATAGTTTTTATAGTTAACGATTCCTATCGTCATTTTCGTATGTTATTGTAGACGAATTATACATATTCAATAATCAAGAGATCTTTTGCATAATATTTTGTGCATACATTATTTCAATTTTATAATCGGAACAAGACTTAAATTTATGTATTCATTTGAATAAATGTAACTTGTACAACAAATTATATTTACTTACAGTTAAATAATATAATTTAGACCTAGTTACAAAATTCTAAATACGCTTTCTTTACGTCTCTTTAATTTTTTTTACTTGGAATTTGTTTGCCATTTTTCAAACAACCTACGTTTAGGCCGGTACTATTCCAAAAAAGAAAAACAATTAAGATTGTTGAATAACAGTTTATGGAAACATAGATAATATATACAAAATGTTATACTCAGTTTTAAAAAAAGATGTACAAATTTAATAATAATAAGTTTCTTGATTAGCATGTTACGTGTTGGTATATATCATATAAATTAACATGTACGTCTCACAACACTATAATAACTAGATGTTGAGTCAAATATTTATATGGTGATCGATTTCGTCCATCTATGTGGACATCTTCGGACCGACTGTAGAGACCGATGTTCATACTGTAACACACACGCTTCCTTGTGGAATTTGTAATCATATCCGCCCTCCCCTACACGTCCTATGGTGCTGACCCACCCACCTACCCATATATGTACTGTGGTACTGACCCACCCGCCACCAATATACGTACTGTGGTACTGACCCACCCGCCCACCCATATACGTACTATGATACTGACCCACCCGCCCACCCATACACGTCCTATGGTACTGACCCACCCATATATGTACTGTGGTACTGACCCACCCACCCATATACGTACAACGGTCAGTTTATAAAAAACCGCACAGACAAACCTATTGCCTACTTAACCTACTAACCATTCTGAGACCGGATTGTAGTCGCTTTGGTCTGAGGATGAAGCAATGAAAATATATTGCTTCATAAAAATAAAGGAAAACGGTTAGTTTCTTCAAGCAAAAACCCACCCACCCTTTCACGTACGGTGGTACTAATCCACCCGCCCACTCATACACGTACGGTGGTACTATACCAGTGTTCTTGTATGGGTGGGCGGGTGGGTCAATACCACTGTACGTGTACGGGTGGGCGGGTGGGTCAATACCACTGTACGTGTATGGGTGGGCGGGTGGGTCAATACCAGTGTTCTTGTATGGGTGGGCGGGTGGGTCAATACCAGTGTTCTTGTATGGGTGGGCGGGTGGGTCAATACCACTGTACGTGTATGGGTGGGCGGGTGGGTCCATACCCCTGTACGTGTATGGGAGGGTGGGTGGGTAAATACCACTGTACGTGTATGGGTGGGCGGGTGGGTCCATACCACTGTACGTGTATGGGTGGGTGGGTGGGTAAATGCCACTGTATGGGTATGGGTGGGGGTCAGGGTTCAGATATTCTGTAGAGTCGGTCCGAAGATGTCCACATAGATGGACGAAATCGATCACCATATAAATATTTGACTCAACATCTAGTTATTATAGTGTTGTGAGACGTACATGTTAATTTATATAAAATTTAATAACAAAAATCTTGTCAAAATAAAAGATCTATAAAAACCTATAAAGAGCTGTAAAAAGGGGATTTGCAACTCAAGAACAGAAACCACCTGTAAATGTTATTCAATTCTCGACATATTTCCACGTATCGTGATTTTTTTTTTAATTAAATACAATCATATAACAAGATGCTAACAACTCTGAAACATATTACTGCCTTAGTTTTCTTACCTTATGAATACTTATGTTGTGGGATGAAAATTATGTTACAATATAGAAAAGTCTTGGAACAATTCTACAATATTTATTCTAATCAAAATAATTTAAAAAAATGCAATTAAATAAAAATAATAAAAATAGTCATTGTAATCACTTCACGATTGTTGTATACACTAGTCCCACTATGGAGCAGACTTAATTTAACGTAGCTATAAGTAATAAATCTGCCAAACATTTTACGGCACAAATATGATAAAACACATTATCATTCATACGGAATTTCCCTGTAACTAATTAGCCAAAAGGAATACTTCGTTATAATCCCTGCATTGTAAACAAAATCGTTTGAAAATCCATTACAGGAAATAGAGATATGAATTTCCTTTACAGGAAATATGAAGACATTATTAGTTATTAGAGGCCCAGGTTTACGATTACTTTGCCTATTAGCATAATAATTTTTCTAATTTTCTTAATATGTGATTTAGGCTTGGTATTTTAGATTATTTTTTAAACCTTGAAAAAATGTTAAATGTACTAATTGAATTTTTTATGATGGTTAAAACAGTATGTATTTATATGTTTTACAGTTTAATATTTTTAAACGAAACGTAAACTTTGCATTTTTTTTTACAATATATTACGACTATTGTTATAACCACTAATATGTTGTGTCTTATAAAGTTATATTTCAACATAACATTTGTAGCATGTACTTTCTATGATACTTATATTGTTTTAAAATATAAATCTAGTCGTTAAAGTAGAACTAGAATGAACCAAGTTACACAAAACAACCATAAATATTTCTCGTTATTTTAATCTTTTTTAACCATTCACATTGTTAACTCTGTTAAATATGGAATACAACGGGTGCGTACCTTTGATTTGCAAAATATACGACTGTGATTTCAAACTTGTATGTGATTGCTTCCAGCTCCAATCAAGCCAAACAAATCTCCCTCTCACAGTACAAAGCCTATTGTTGTAACATTAATGCCACTACAATGACGGTTAGGGCGAGGTAAGATGGTGGAGATGGCATTGCCTTGTGTCTGATATTGTCTTACAACTATTTCGCTATCACGTTACTGCAAAAGGAATAGCTTAAATTTGAGATATTAAAATGTGGAAGCTAGTTTGATATTGTATTCTGAGTCCTATGTGCCATTCTAATATTTAACCTTAACCTTAAATGGACTATTACCTTATTGTTTACGCGCTTGAGTAGTATTTAATTCAAAAGCGAATACATTAAGTAACAGCAGTTTAATATATTTATAGGTAACCTCATTATATATTAATATATGTAATTTATTTATGTAAAAGAACCTCATTATTAATTCTGTATTCAAAATTAATTGAATTATCTACTGGAAACTGTTCCTGTTTAATGTGCAGAATTTAAATTGTAAATAATAATAATAATGGTTTATGCTTATTCTAAGTATATATTATTTAATATGTACGTTATTTCTGATGACGATTTGGCAATGATGAATTATTTATAATCGAAATTACGGAATAGAATTTATGGTTTTGAATGTGTTCCATTTACAAGATCCATGTTATTATTTATTTTTGTTTTTCTTCGTTAAAAAAACATTCGTAGTTTAGTTCCAATTATTACATAATCCATTGAAATACGTGTTAATATTTTACATTAACTAGTGTATTTCTATACTTTATGAAACTCACTTCAAAAATAAAGTGTATATAATTTTTAGCTGTATGAAGAAAACTGATTCAATTAATATAAAAAGGTTTTTTCCAAAAAGAAAGTTTACCGAACATGTTTCAAATTAAAAGCCTCCATATAGTACAGTTACAAAAATCGTTGGATGACTGATACTTGTATATTCAAAATAATTTTACATATATATATTTTGTACATTAAAATTAAATCTCTAAAATCTATTTTGGGACTGAACAAGTTTTTCAAAGTATTTATATTACTATAACTAGTAGATATATAAACTTGTAAAAGTAAATATTTAAATATGGTATTTGGTAATTCGTAACGCACCCAATTGTGGTTTATACCTAGTTTATATATATATATATATATATATATATATATATATATATATATATATATATATATACATATATATATATATATATATATATATATATATATATATATAAGTCAAATATATTGTATCAAAATAAAAGGGCAAGACCAAAATAAATTTTAATTTGTAATAATTTGGTTTTAATACAAAAGTTAATTGAATATCTCTTATTACATTTAACTTTTAAGTACAAAAAAATTTGTTGATTGCCTATTCATTTTATGGCCCAAATAAATACTTGAAGTTGTCCTGTTTGGAATATTAAAAACCCTTAGTATGAATCAAGTGCAATACACATTTATTTGAGCTACATTTTCTTCTTAGATTTCATAAATATTATTATGTAGAATAAATTGTACTATATCAAATATTGTTTCAAAACTATCATATCCTACGTACAACAGCTAGTTAAAACACTATATATAAATGTATGTATATTAAGTACGTAGGTTTAGCCTAAATCACATATAATGCATATAACTCTACATATGTAACATCACTATGATATGAAAAGTGGAAGCTGCTATCCACTGACTATAATATTGTAATGTGTATGCAAGCAACCAATAAAGAGCCTTGTGTCAGTTGGGGGCTTGTATAAATAGAATGCAAATATGAGAAACATGTAGATCTCAGTGGAAAATACAAGTCACTGTAAATAGGATTCTTCATTTATCATCATTAAATTTTAGGGATTGTATTGTAAATAGAAGAAAAATCTTCTATAAACACATTTTATGAAATCTTAGGGAAAACAATTTTAAATAAATGTAAATTTTAATTTATGCATACTGAGGTATTATAGTTCCAACTAAGGTACTTTTTTTATTTTGAGCTTGTTTTAAATATATTTGAAATATGGTTTGTACACTGGTTGTTTTATCTGATTTGACTCAACCACCTTAATGATTCTTACTAACATCTTAATTGGTCTGAGCATTAACTATTTTATGTGCAAGTATATACTAAAATTAAAATGTACCACATATTAAAGTATTAAAGCCCTAAAATTATTTTTTCAATTGAATAGTGCCCTTTGCAAAATATACGAGTATAAAATTACCATGCATCTGGCAACAATGTGTCAACAGTAATTATTTCCAGAGCTCGACAACAGCTGTAACAAGTCTGTGCTTGTAACTGTCTGCCATGTGTTTACTAAAACACAGATTTGTACCATCATCAACCTAACTACTGTACATGGCCACATTAAAATACTATGGAAATACTGCCAAGTCAAACAAGGTTCTTTGATTTTTACGATCATAATTAATTTAATGCGTATTTAGATTTCTTTTATTTAAAACTAAGTCCATATTATCCATAAAAAGTATATGCTGTTCACTTAGAGTATGAATTATAACGTTCAATTATATATACTTTTATCTGATATCCAATATAGTCCTTGGAGACCAGTTAAACTCAGCCAGACTATATGTGTCATCTACACTCTGTTTATTTTCATCCAGTTTCAGATCATTCACATGAAGTCTGACAGGGCTTTTATTATCATGTAGCTTGGTGATTCTTGGGTTACCTCAACGATATTTCTTTCAATGGGCCCTTGTGTATACTGAATAAAAAATATTCGGTTCATTTTTAAATACAAAGTGTGCATTTTGTAGGGAAATTTTCAGACACGCTGATATAAATACATTTGCGTGAAAACACAATTTTACTTGTATGAGCTTATCATTTGTTTAGTAATTGATAAACGTTAATTTTTTTATTTATGAAACCATAAATGTTCTGACGATCCTTTTTATTTGGTACAATATGGCCGTTACAAAAGTTTAGTAAGGATGTAATTAATGCATAGCCATGAGGCACATCATAAATACCTCATAATGAAAATCATTTTTGACATATTCTTAAATGATGAAAGGGATAAAGTTGTTGACCTGATATGGATTATAAATTGATTAAAAGTCTACCGTGTCAAGGGCAGTTTCCTCTTAAATTAAAGCCTTACAATACCACTGTGCGTATATGGGTGGGTGGGTGAGTCAATACCACTGTGCATGTATGGGTGGGTGGGTGGGTCAATACCACTGTACGTACTATACATTACTAAATTATGCTGGTCCATTTATATGATGATCGCCTTTTTGTTTGATTAAACTGAAATCTTTCATACAACATATGTCTTCCTCTTAGCCACTGATACTGCTCAAATATATGGTAAAATAGTAGTTACCTTAAAATAGAATAAATGCTCTGTATATATAAATAATCAAATTACCATTAAATATTTAGTGTCTTATAAATAAATGTATTCATGTAGTTTGGTTTAGGTTCAGTCTGTTTTAACAATCTTGACACCGCTGCACCAAGATTGTGAACAGGTCAGCAGTCATACGAGAGACCACTTATAACGGTAAGTGTTGCAAAGTCCCTCACAACTGTTTCATTTTATTGCTCCAGGTATGTTTAATTCTTTGTTTTTGAGTTAGGTATTTTATATAAATTAGAAGATATTGTTTTAGTCAAGCAATAATTTCTTTAAATATTTTAAATTGTTCTAAGATATATTAATATGTTTATATATATATATATATATATATATATATATATATATATATATATATATATATGAATTTTTATGACAATGTTGTTACGTTTTATTATACTATAGAATTTTGTACAGAATAAGCCTTAAACAATAAAACATTCTCGTCATGTTTTATGCAAATTATTGCAACAATAAATGTGCCTGAAAAATATCAAAACAAACATACATATGACATAAAATATTTAACTTTGTAAATATATAACGCAGTAAAACACACTAAGTCATAAATAAATATTTTAAACTATTGCAATTATTTAAGTTTCATAATACTTTCTGCACACACAAGAGACAATCAATCTTGAAACTACTTTCATTATACAATAAAACAAAATATTAAATTAAAATGCCTGCAAATTAATATAAGAAGGATTTTTTTTAATGATGTCTAAGTTATTATATCAACAACGATACATTTATAATAATAGAAAAGTGAAAACTAATATTATTTTACTATGATCACAATAAAATGGTCACTGATTTTGTTATATTTATGTTTTGCTATTACGAAATATTTTTTTGGATAGCTGTTTACTTATTTGTAATAAACAATTAACAATTAGCTCATCAGCACAGCTTTCAGAAAATTATTTTTTTAGGTTCTTGTGTATTGGACATATCCTTACCTTGACACATTAAAGAATTATGCAGCTGAATGTATTATTTTTATAATAATAATTAATGTATTGTGCATGTGATTACTTCTAAGCATCAACCATTTGTAACCATGAAACATATATCATGAGTGGTTAAATGCAAACATAAAATCATTGTGAACGCGGCTCATCTGTGCGTTCTAATGTAAATGGGATTAGTTGAGATTAAATTAATTGTAAATACGGTGGACTGTAATAAGAAATCTAGTAATGTTTTAAACTTTTATCGTTTAGCTATAAAATGTATCCGATTATTTCACAATTATGTATAAATATTTCTTCATCATCGGAGTTTTTAATCGTTTAATAAAAGCCACGACACATTGAAGCCCTAATAATTGTCTACATATGCTAATAATAATCGAAATTAGCCAATTTCTAGCATGATATGCTGTATAACCTTAGAATAAAACATTGAATTATTAACCGGAATAAATGAATATACAATTTTTTTAACCAGCCATTCATTTCTGAAACGGACTAATATTATTATGTGTGTACTTACTATACTATACAAAAAGTGAACCTGGTATTTCTTATAGCTCAATACTACAGAATATGCTGAGATATTTAAACAAATAAACTTGCAGATAATTAGACAGCGTGTGAACTGTAAATTTTAGTTTGTTACAGAAGTCTCAATTTAATTTATTAAATGTTTACTATACGGTTCTAAGTATTAAGTCTCAATAACAATTTATATAAACTTTTTGTATTATAATTCTCACTCACACATTAACTATATTCAACCAATAATGGATGGTTTAGTGGAGTAGTCAATATTGACCCTCGTGTCACTAGTTAGTGGTAGGCCTAGTTATATTGGAATTGTTGTGTTGGATAATACCTATTCTCTAGGTACGAGTGGTATCTTGGATACAGTATTTTCCTGTTGACCTCCTTCATCTACACATAATTGTGGCCCGAAGGAGTTTAGGCGATGTCGCAGCAATGCTGGACATTCGAATATTATGTGGTGAGCTGTTTCTTCCTCCTCTCCACATTTCCTACATAGGGTGGTATCAACCATCACTCCTATTCTTCGTAGGTGACTACGGAACAACCAATGGCCAGTAATAAATCCTACCACTCTTCGGAGTTCCTTCCTGTTTAGAAGTAGGGCCTCTACTGATAGGGACTTTGAGGAGCCCCTTAGTATCCTCTTTGACTGAGTGTTGCCGTCAGTATTTTCCCAGTGTCTTTGTTGCTCACCTGCAACCCACTGAGATACTGACTCACGTGCTTGGCTGTATGCTATGCAGCACGCAGATTCTGGGCCAATGAGAATGCAGTCAGCTCCTACGTTGGCACACCTATCTGCTTTTTCGTTCCCTTTGATCCCACTGTGCCCTGGCACCCAATTCAAGCAAACCTTGTTGGATTCTGCCAGTGTCTATTAGTCAGTTATTTTCTAATCTAATGATAATTAAATTCAATATTTGAATCAAATTGCAATTATAAAGTCTCACATTGTTTACATAGTAAAACACCAACTAACAGCGTTATATTTGTTACCAGTAAATATTGATATTTATACAATGGTTTTGGAACAATGGATACTCAATACTTCGATGCGAAGTTAATATGCTCAAGGAAAAAATGTCATTCATAGGGTTTACTCTGGTTATTCATGTCAGAAGGTAATCCGGTGGGAAATTAGTGGAGGGAAATTTCCCAAAGAGTTGGTAGGACTGAGTCACGTGACCCGCTCCATCTTAGAAAACCGCAGAAAAGTGAGTCTAAAACTGTGATAAATTACCACATTAATATTAAAACATTCAATAAGAATACATTAACGGAAAATTTCTAAATTATGTTTCAAACAAATCCAATGTTTATTAGTTTTAAAATTCAGCTAATACTTTATCATCAAGTGTTTAAAAATCAATTATAGAATTTGCCTGTTTGAAAAGTAAAGTTGTTGCTACTATAATTTACCTACAACTTATTGAACCATCTGCAATGGTTCATACTACAGACTTCCAACTGAATTTTCCCTTCTTTGTAAAATGAACAGACATTACATGACTATATTCATTCTTGACATTGCATACCCACTGATTATCTTATGTATCCCTGTGTTGATGTTACGGAAACACATTATATATCCTTTGATATTACATTTCATTTGTATTACATTAACTCTAGTGCATTCAGGAAACTTAATAGTAGAATTGTCCTGCTGGACTACATAAAATCTCGTGCAAGTTAACAAAGTATCTTATAACTTTATTCTTTTATAAAACTGTTTGGTGACGACATTGAGTTTGCTGGATTAATATTGCTGCTGAAATTCACAATCATTTATAATGTAAAAAGGAGGAACTTTAAGAACGTTTTGGAGTAAAAGATATGAGCATGAAACTTGGTGAAAAATTATATCCACGTGAGATATCGGCCTAAATCGATGTGTCTTAATGTTGAAATCATATTTGCCATTGGCACACAGTTTTAATTGTATTACCTTAAAATGTCTTAAAATGTACCTTAATATTATTGGTGATATGTCAATAAAAACTACATCAAGCTACTATTAATACAAGGCTGGCCAATATAACATTGCTCTTTAAACAATAGCATTATCTCTTATTACAGCGTGTGGGATTTTTTGAAACATGAATTTTATGTATACAGTGTGTTTTATTTTACTACTGTTTATAAATAGATTATACCTTAGATTTAAGTTTATGTAATATGATTGTAAATGTATTCTTGTTAGTTGTCATCAAGCAATATTTGTCAAGCTGTAGATTTTATTTGACGCAATTATATAAATTGTATATCGATCCACAATAAAGATGATTAGATGTATCAAACCATAGTTCTGGATGTAGGTAATTAACAAACTTAGCTTTAATGGTATATTTAACTGTATGAATCAGTTAATTCTAGTTTAGGTAAACTACACGTCAAATTAACTATCCAATTAAGCCCTGCAGGAAGTTTTGTATGCTATATTGGTTCTGGGTCAATATTAGTGAGCTATTTAGTCAATAGCAATTAACTATGGCAGTCGATCACTAATATTGACATGATGTCAATAGAGAACCCAGTCATCGATACAGTCCCTAACGATTCCACGTAATGATTTGATTTTCCTATGAAATGAAACAAATTAAAGATACAATTGAAATTAATCAGTAGATTTAAAAGTACAGGAATAATAGGTCTAGTATATTATTTATTTAAGAACTACTGAAAAGAAAGTTTTCACTGTGTTAGAGTAAATGGGTGTATGAGTAATTTTGGAAAAATTTAAGTTTGGAGTGCCACAGGGTTCGGTGCTTGGTGCCACTTTATTCCTTATATACATTAACAATTTATGTAATATTGAATTTTATGGAAAAGCTAATTAATTTGAAGATGATGCAGCTTTATGTTACATTGAGATGCTTTAAGTAAAATTGAGCGTAAAATAAAAAGTGTCCTCTATAGTGTTCACCAGTGGTTTCGTAAAAATAATATGGTGCTGAATACAGATACAACCAAATACATCAACTTTGCTCTGAGAGGATGTGACGAATTTGAACGGAAGATCGTATATGAGTTTCTGGATTGTTTCTGTAGTGAGAAGATAAATTGCAATAATAATCAGGAAATAAGTGGTGAGATAAAGTCTCGCTCTTGGTAGGATATTAAGTTGGAAACTTCATATTAATTTTGTAACAAGAAGATTAATAATGTTTTACTTAAAAAAAAAGAAGCCAGTTGTGTACTAGCTAACCAAAACAATAGTGTCTGGGTGGAACTATGCTGTATGTACTAAGCATCCATGATAAAGTTGAAAGCAAAATACAAAGTGAAATTTAAATGTTTAATACAATTAAATTCTGGAATGAAATCTAAAGAAAAACCCATTATTGGATTTGAGGACCTATAACTGTTTCGTCATAGTTTAATATTACAGTTCTACTGATTCAAAAATTTCACCTATTATTTGTTACGTTTACATTAATAGTACTTAAAAGCAAAATTAATTTTATTTTAAAACTAAAATTAAACTGTAATTTGCATTGAACAATTCTGTAAAAAACTGCTCTAAAAAATGTCATAGCTGAATCATATAATATAAAAGAATGTATAAAGAATGTCCATAATTTAATGATATTAAAATAGTTGAGCTGACACTGCTTAAAAGCTGGCACATAGTCTTCTTAGAGTTGCAAGCACAGGTAAAAAGTAAATATTAACTAAAATTTCAATATCCTTTACTTGTATAGCAGCTGAACGAAATTTATAATTTGTTTATTACTATAGGCCTGTTATACGTAGTTATTTGTGAAGGATGTGTAACAAATCGACATTGGAGAGATGTGTGTAGATTTTACAAGTCAGCTAGCTCACATATCAGTGTTATTTGTAGAACTAGCTTACTGCAAATATAAAACCACTTCAAGATTGTTATTAGTGTAGTGTGAAAATAACAATAACGAGTTTGTACATCCAGAAATTAAAGTCATCGGACAGAAAACCAAGATTTATTGCTGAAATAATGTACAAAATATTTTACTAGGATAGCAATTATTAAATAATTAAAGTTATAACATTTCAAAATACAATTGAAGGATATTAGCATGCCATGATTTTTTGAAATCATTTTCGATTTTAGTATGAAACGCATATAGGTAAAAAAATTTATTTACACCACTGTAAATCTTATTTCCATAACTTCCCATTAAATGATGTTCTATGTATATTATCTTCGTGTATTATCTTCATTCAGAGTATGTTATTGACTTAAATCTTATAATCAGAATTGTTCGATTATTGCGTATCTATAATCTCTTAAACTCTTCAATGAGAGATTTTTAATTCATTAACAATGTTATGCATAGTTAATTTGAAAATCTGTTCATAGTTAGCTCTCACTATTTATCTATTTAGTGGGATTTATAATCAACCCACGTGGGTAAACTAGGGTAGCTAATGATAATGGTAGCTAGATACGTTGTTAGAGAACGGCTAATGAAGCGCTCTGCTTTGAAACTAGATCTGCTTCAATCTGGATTACGTATAAAATGGACTACAATAATCATCAGATCAGCAGGAGATGAACTGTATCGCATCTATCTCTGTGCGATGTCCTAACCTAACCTGTAGGTTAGGACATATTTGAAGCACATGCACCTTAATTGTTATAATACAAAACTGAGTTCAAAATAAATATGACTGATTAAGTGAAAACATAGATTCAAGGGATTGCAACGATTACCAAGTTGTTACAACAGTCGGACAAGGTAAATAAATATGTTTAAAATTATTGTGGGCAAATAATGCAAAGTTTCAACTTTACTTTGGAATGTTGAATGCTCTCCCACTCATATTAAATATAAACGATTTTGAAGGCTACATATAGAACGAAATCTACAAACATAGCTTTCGTCCTACAAAAATCAAGCCTCGTCCTAATTTAGTGGTTTAACACTTTTACATTCAATACAAAGAGTGACAAGCTCGATTCCCAGCAGGTCCACTTTATAATTTGTTAAAGGGATTTGGAAGATTGTCCCATAACAACATTCTAATGAATACTTTAGAGTATTCATATTTCTTTAAAATGTATTTAATGATGTCTTTAAAATGAGTATTTGCAAACATATCTTTAAAATGTCATTAGCGTAGAAAAACATAAAAAGAGAACGAAATAAAAATACAGGTACTCTTAGCCTAAACATAAAATATGAGTGACGATGATTTTATAAGTACAACCATAAAAGATTGTATCGGATTTATTATGTATTAGCATTACATTAATACTTATAACGTTTATGACCATGGAAAAGTTTAATTCCATTAGAAATATTTATTTAAAATTAAAAACTATCTCCTCTTTGTAATGTTGAGGAGGTAATTTATACAAAAAAAGTGTTATTTTGTATTTTTTTGTAGGGTGAATTGAAAATAATACAAATACGACATATCATGAAAAATTAATTGAAATATATATATATGTTTAAGCTAAAACTAGAACATGGTAACTAAATGGAAAATGGAGGCGAGATATCATAAGTTACTAGGCTTTAAATGTTGTCAGTTGATTTTCTTTAATATAGTTGTTCAGGTATTTTATATTTTAGTATTTTATTTAATTGATTGAATTAAAATACAAATGGAGCCAAATCTGTAGTTTAAAATTTAAAACAATACCTCTACTCTCACTGTTATGTTTGTAAGTTTTAAACTCTTCATGTCGTAAAAAAGAAAACTTCAAATTTGAAATGTTGGCAGGTTAGTCTTATTATTTTTAACCTTCACAGTCCAGGGGACTAAAGTCCATTAAATTGTATTCAATAATTTGACTAAAAGTTACGATATACATCACGTGGCTTTCTGGAAGGAAGCCTTCTGTATTGTGACGAATAATAAGAAAGTTAAAATTAATCAGAACAACCCTAGATGTTATTATTATGCTAAGATGCTGTTTGGGAATTCTTTATTAAAGATTCTAGAATGATTTCATTTTAACTGTATGTGATTCTACTTAACACGCATACATTCAAGCGTTTGTTAATGTACAAAAGAATTGGTGTACATATTTGAACTAAAATTAGGATTACTCAATCTCTAATGTAAAAAGTTTCCAGCTTAGTTTCCAGCTTATAATTTGTCATTCTTAAAAGTTTCCGGCCAGCAAGATTGTTAACAAAACCAGAGGGCGAGGCAAGTTGTTAACTTGTTGTTTCCCGTCTCCATTTGTCCGATGTTGGAGTATACAAATTTCCTTCATTTTGGAAGATTAATTTTCTCACTGTGTTATAACAGTTTGAACCACGTTCCAAATTACGTTTAGGCATATTTATTAAAACAGCTTTTTCTCTTACAATAAAATCCTTACTACAATAACATTCCAGTACGACCTATTTTAAAATAGAATGCAACCAATGTAATGTAATGACCAAATGTACAATAACTAAACAGCCATGATATTGAATCCTTCCCACAAAACTTGATATAAGTTCTCGATAGTTCAGGTCTTATACTACAGTAATTCTAATAGTTAGATTTTTTTACTGTGTACAAAATATACAGTATATACTAAACTCGATTACTTACCCATGCCAATACTCCTTGCAATATATAAGATTTGCATCTATAATAATAATGTATTTTTATAGTTTTACTACCCGATTACGATACCAAATGGCTATTATAGTTATATGTTGAGATAACTATAATGTAAAAATATATGTTTTATTTGTTTCCTGGATATCATTGAAGCTCACGATGTTTGTTTACATATATAATTATTACTCTATACTACATGTTTTTTATATAAAAATGATTGTTATTATTAATTATGCTGTTAATAAGATTTGTTTTATTTGCATCCTCAATAGTTACCTATATATCCTTAGAGCTCCCAAACGTTGTTCCTATTTCTTTAGAAACCTTAAACTTCCTTGAGGTCTGACATGGGGCAAGTATATCTGACAGCCAAAAGAAGAAATGTACGGTAACATAAATAAAAGCTTTAAGAAATATTTTGGCTCCCTTAGTTTGACATTATATGCCATATTTTATATTTCTTGTATTTTCCGTTTAAAAATAAAAACCGTATGAATAATTCGTATAGATATGTTAACTGAATATATTGTGGTTTATTATTCCTTTATTTCTTAATTAGTATAATAAAATACTTAAAATCAATGTTGATATAGTTTATCAAATCTCATATAAACATTTTAAAATTAGTTCTCTAAGCAGAATGAGATACCAAACATTTCGAGTTTATTTCATCGACAATTTTATTCCAACAACAAGCAATAAATTGGACGATATTGTGAATTTGATATAAACTCCAATAAAGATCTTTTATTTGGATTAAATTAGCTATAGAGGTTTCATATGTATATAAGATTAAACTCTTAGATTCTTATTTATCATACGTCCATATAACTCAGTGCGTATTTTAAGGCGAATATGAATGATTACGTGAGTGTACGATGAGTGTAGTTGACCTGTATAGTATAGTAAGTAACTGAGTTCAGTAAGTATTTCATTAAGTATTTACTGAGTCTCAAAGGAACCACTGAGGATGCCACATCACAGTATGGGTGAAACGTCTAGTTATCTAGTAAATATTGTATGTAGTATCTTAACGCGGTTGTCAGCGGAAAATGTAGATTCTAGTTATGACACCGGCCGCTTAAGCCTAAGTTCTAAGACTTACTGAGTTCTACTATTCCTCAGAAAGGGCCATTCATTATTAGCCCAAAAGCCAGGGCAATTATGTACCTACATTTCTACGTGGAAATCGAACCACGTAGTGTTGGTCTGATTTTCAGTAAACATGTATTATACTAAAATAAATTATTATCCATGGAATTGTTTAAGTTATTTACGAATTACTAACTAGAACTCAACTTACCAGAAATTGAATAAAAAGTCGACAATGTCGAATATTGTCGATGGGCTTATTTATATTCAAGAGTTCTTTAAGGTTGTAAAAAACATCTTTCTACAAAATGCTATTTCATTTGTTTTAGATCTATTTCATTGTTTTAGATTGGTTATGTTTATTGATGTTTTGGTTAATATTTCGGGAATTTATGGTTATAACTTTCTGAGAAGAGTTTTCTGGTGTAAAAACAAACAAAACCTATCAATAAACACACTTTTAAGCTTTGTTGTCTTCATTCCGTCATATAAGAGGATCAAAACTTATTGTTCACAAGCAGTGAGTGTGAAAATGTGTTAAATGCAAAGTCCTTATAGTCAGGTACATAACTAACAATGCGTCATGTAATGAATATATATGATTGATATACATATATGTAGTTAAGAGCATTTCAGATAGTTTATAACTATAATTTAAAATATTTACTACTGATTAATTTTATTAATATACTCCACTATTCATGTATGTATATATTCATATATAACATTCACTTAAATATATTACAATCAATAAATCAAGACAATATCATTACATAAAATTTAGAATTATCTTTAACCATATACGCTATGGCTCTTCAAACCTGTTTTGTTTGTTTCATTTAGTCTTAACAAGGTCCCATTGTAAATTAGCCAGCAGTAGAATATCAGTATTAAAGAAGTTTGTTCAAATACATTCTGATGCAATTTTCTCTAATGCCAACGCTTGTTTGTAAGCTTTCTAAACAGCCTAATGTACTCTATTCGTGAATTGAATGTACTACTTATCATGTATAATGGTTGTACGGTTTAATATGTTCTGTATATTATACGTGTTCATTGTACTTTGGTAAAAATTAAATTATTAAATGGCTATACGCATTTAAAAATACTTATGTCTCTATTTTGAAAGATATTAAACATTATAATGCATTTTTTAAACAAATATCCCTGAACTATTTTAATTGTATTTTTCATAGTACATTAAATTATTTCTAACACTATTTTTGCACTAAATAATATTATAAATGACAGTAAAACAATTGGTTCTATTGTCTGCATTAATCAAGAATACACTATACAATGGTACAGTCTATGTTGCCATTCATACTAAGCCAAGAGTAGGCTCGGTCATATTGGCATTATTGCACTATAATATACTATTTGTTGGCGAAAATATACATTACAAATAACTTTTCACTCGCCAACTTATGTAATTTTGTTGAATCAAGGTAATTTTTACGAATTTATCAGCCAAAAAGAGAAATTTTTTAAAACTATTTTTCAGAAATAGGATCAACCAAAAAGTAAAATTGTCAATTAATGAGTATAATAGAATATTAACTGAATAAAGATATACGGTAGAATAAAACCCCTCTTTTTTTGATTGACTACTAATTCTTTTTGTGTTTTCCACTACAAGTTTCAAACTTCTCACTTCATCTTCAATAAGTAGATAATGTTTTTAAATTTCCCTTACACACTAAAACTAACAGTAAATCTTTTATGCCAAAACATAACAAATTCTAGCAAAAACTATTTCTACTCTCTTGTGTTCTACAAACTTTCTACATTTATTTTAAAAAGAAAAAAAGAGTAATGTATGAAAAGTTTAGATAAAGTATTTAAATATGAACGTGTCCCTAGGTACATCTTTTACTATCCAACAGCGATTCAAATAAATGTCATACATGCGTTATAATGAGAAGGAACGAAAATGTATCTAGTTGGTTTATGAAAGTAATTGTGGTCTAGTTTTTTGTTATCCTTAAAGATACTCCAATATTAATGAAATATTTATTCTAAGTATATAGATATTTAATGTAATATCTGTATACAGTTTACCATTGCCGGCGTGGTAGATCTGTGACTAGGCTTTGTAACAATTGTTAATTGTTTCATTATAATTAGATTAGAAAATTGTATTTAGAAAATGTTAAATATTGCAATAACTGAGAGGTTTAGGAGTTTGGTTTGTTTTCCAAAAGCTTTCGATATAAATTCTCCAAGTTTTGAGAAAAATTCAGAATCTTCCCCTTTCAAATAAAAAAGTAGTTTTTTCCCATATAAATTAGCTAAATAACCAGTATTTTCACGTCTGTTAATTTCCTGTCAATTTCATGCGACTTGTTTTCTGAAGGCAACATGTTTGGTGAGCCTTACCTGTTCAGATGTCCTGGTTTAGAGGGTTCTTATTGGTTGATTTAGCTTCTAGAGTTAAGAGGGGGTAAGTCCGTGGGTCGAAGCTTGCGTGCGTTCGAGCAGTTTGACAAAATCTTCCTGAGTGTGACCACTTACGATCCTCTTTCGAGAACACGGTGACTTAACCATTCGGTGTTACTTTTACCGTTACGGCAATTTTCTTAGTTTGCGTGTGAATGAGTGGGTGTATGCCGGTCGTGCTTTGTTGTGGTCATTTTTGGATTTAAACCTCCAGGACAGCTACGTAAGTAATTTTTACAAGTTTTCTTCAGTTAGGTTTTTTCAGTAGGGTTCTAGTAGATAGGGTAAGATCCACCAAGCATGCTTTGTTAAACTTGTTTCTGGTTTGAAGTAACTCTTCTAGTGACAGTTTTTAGAGTGTTTTGATTTCTGTTTAAAATTTTGTAAGTAAAAAGGAAAATGTTTCAAGTCACTAAAAGGTGGTTATTTCTTTTGGTTCCAGATCTCCCGGAGGCAATTTTAAAGAAATGTAAAGAATTTTGAAATTTAAAGCAATTTTGAATTTAAATAATTTTTAAAAATTTAAAGAATTTTAAAGGAATTTATAGAATTTTAAAGAATTTAGAAAATTTATTACAATTTTGAATTTTGAAATTTTTGATTCAATAGTTGAAAGAAATTTACTTAAAAAGTCAAATAAATAAAAAAGGTTCTGGTCTGAAGATATTTAATTTATTATTTTGGAAGAGTTGTTTTAATTTATTTATGTTCCATTGAGTCAATAAAAGAAGAGATTTTTTATTTTCGTTTTTATTATTATTTTAAGAAGAAACCAGTTTAATTTGTTGAATTTATTTATAAGAAGAAAAAAATTAAGAAAAATTTTTATCATTGAAGAAGTTTTATTTTAATCTCTCATTTAAGTTGTTCAACATATCAAAAATAAATAGTAGCTTTAATAAGGCTACAGCTTAGCACTGAAAAGGCATGGTCCAATTTGAACCACCCAAATAAGTTATCGGCTGTTTCTTCAATCGTTGAACAAATTTCACGCACAGCCATGCAGACACACATGTGAAGTGGCGAGTGAAGTTATTTAAAAAAAAAGAAAGAAGAAAATTAACATTGAATTGAGCCGTTACGAGACAGAACCCTGCAGAGTAATTCTTCGTGTTCCTAATGAACTAACTAGGAACGTGACGTCACGTGCATCATCTGACTCCGCTGCATTTGTGTCGCAATCAGCTGGCAGTAGATGTGTATACCCTCCCTGCCCTAAAGGACACTGCAGAATAAGGACTAGTATTCCTAATGAACTAGCCTAGAACGTGACGTCACGTAAATCACGTAACACGGCTACATCTGTGTCGCAATCAGCTGGAGGTAGTTACGAACATCCTCCCTGCCCTACAGTACACTGCTCCGCCATTGCACCAATAGGAAACCTTGTTCCATTACCGTAATGAGTTGTTTGGTTTGAATTAAGAAACTAGTTACTTAACAAACAACAAGGTTGTAATTGCATTAATTTTAAGTGACATTATACTTTCCTAAAACACAAATAGCATGGAATATTTACATATTCTACCAGTATTAAATTATGATATATTATCTGGGAATTTTGAAATTGTATAGTAATCTGGTCACCAAATCCGTGCTCTAATTTTATATTTAATTTACTTTCACCTGTTAATCAAATATGTTTTGTTATCAACTTTATTATTTGTATGTTCTCTTCCACAGTATGTTTGTTTACTTTTTTATCCACAGTTAAATCACAAAAAAGCTTCCAAAGTATTTGTTTCCAAAAACTTTTATATCATATCACTTGTGATCATCAACCTATAATTTCATTTTTGAATACATAAATTATTAGTTTGATAGTTTGACACCATTTACCATGTAAAAAGTATTATAGCTTGCAAAATAACTTAATAGCTTAAAAAACGTTATGTCAAAAGCAACTATTATCAATCAAAAACAGAAACTAGCAAACAACAGATTGCTGGCCCATTACCATTTTCGTTGTAAACAAATGAGTCTACCTTTATTCGTCTGGTTATCTTAAATATCCGAAAATTTAATAATTAGATTTATTGTTAGTCATATTGTGATACATGAGTCTGAATGCCACAGAAAGCTTACGTTTCAGTTACGAAAGCATTGTTTGTTCACTACAACATTGAGTTATTTTTAACATTCATGTTTATCTTCTATATACAATAATTCTCGTCAACTACCTAAAGCATATGTAGGTAGTTGACGAGATTTATATTTAATATTGTATCTACTTAATAAGCAAATTAGATTATGAAATTAGCTAACATTAAGGGTAATTTATTACTAGCGTAATGTGTTCATTGGTTTTAATAGATGAAATAGTTACCTACGCTAAAGGGCAAGCTGGTTGTTGAGTAGTCTAGAGTGCCAGGACTGTATACCTGAGCTTGAGAAAGTGCAGGTTTCATTCCTGGCATTTACTAGAAATATTTATGAATAATGTTTACCTTATACTATACTGGTTCACCTGAACGAGTTTCTTGTACATATCAATAATTTATGAGTAATAGAAATAGTAAGGTCCATTTCTTTTAATGATATTGGCCTCTCATTGAAAAACATGATTTTATTCATATTTTACGGCAAGTTAAAAAGTTGCACGAGTGTAGGAAGATGCAACTAGTGGAAATATAAGTGGTGAATGGCACATAATTCAACCTACAGATCACGTACACTAGTTAATGATTGCTCAATACGTTCATTTCAAGAGATGTTAGCTGGTCTTCAGTCAATTGCAGAAACATGTTTTGAATGGTTATGAAACCTGAATTTAGCTCTGAGATGAAAGACCAGTCAATATATGGACACTAGAAAACAAGTACTGTATACCTAATATTTTATTTTATTTAGATTCTATTTATTGGTCTGGTGTTTTTTATATTTTTAATGTCTCCTCTTTTAATTTTGTGGCAGGTTTTCAAAGCCATACGTTATAGAATTGGTCGTTAGATGGACTTTATCATCTCTTTATTTATTTATTATAAAATACGTTTTCTGTGTTTGTCTAAATGTATCAAAAATAAATAAATACTGTAATGGAATCTAATAATATAAGGACCTGTAGTAGGAGCCTACTATAATAATACCTACAGTCTGGCACATTTGTTTATTAAAAACAGTCGATAAAAAGTATATTCTAAAATTACAGACAGAATCGAACAATTAAATTACAAAAGCCAATCTTGGCTGTTGATGACATATACTTTCAAACTTCCACTTTGTATAAATATCTGAGTTTTCATTTACACAATACTACTTATGTCCTAAATACCCTACAGTTATTTAGGAGTTCAAGTTCAATCCTAACTTCAGCTCCATCAACTTGATTTTTGGACTTGACCTTCTGTTCTGACTGATCTAGTGTGCCTTAAACTAAGCCGTAAGTACCATGTTAAGGATGTACACTGAGCAGATGTTCATTTACTATGCATATTTTAAGCCAAAACTATTTTTTTTAAATAATTGATGAGTCTCTTACAAAACTAAGCACGTACGTCACGCACAGGCCTGCAGACCTATGTGAACTGGTAAGTCAAGTTTAAAAAAATGCTGATTAACTCAATATAGTTCATCCTTTACTCTAAGCGTTTTTATTTCTTTTATTGTTTTACTATGCAAGTTTCGATATTTTATGATGGCACCATAGATATCAATTGGATACATCTAGTTTTTAACTGATAATTGAATAAAGGAGAGAAAATTTAAATATTAAAACAGTTATATTTAATATATTTTAAATAATTTTCATACATGTAATTAACAAAGTTTGTCACGTTTTATTGCAAGTTATTTGAAGACTTTACTTTTCGCAAAATTTCTTCCCCCCATTTCTTATTGTTATGTCTTATTGTTATTCATATAATACTAATCGATGTGCAGTCAATCCTGTTTGGATAAGCGGCTTTAGCCCGTGCCCAAATGTGTCTCATTCTACCCAATCGAGCTGTATTTCTTTCAATGGACCACGTTGTTCTGGTTATTTATCATGTCTCTTACCAACTTTCTAAACATGCCCAAACGTGCTCTTATTGTAATTTATTTTTTTACCTGTGGCTTTTTATATTGTTTTATTGCATTTACACTATTAATTGTTTTTATTTTGGCATTAATTAAACTGTTATCAAATTCTATACTTTGCATTGTGGGCTAAGTTCTCTTAATATGACTTAAATTCTGGTGTAAAATAAAAATGTCAAGTTCTCTTTGTAAAATTGAAGACTGGTCCCTATGAAGAAAATCAGGTTTAGTTTTGAGTTATAGTGTCTGAATTTGGTATAGATAAAGGTTTGTAATGGACATTTTGTGAGTTTGTCCACCTTTTCTTAGCAGAGTGCATTATATACTAACATGCATATTACATAGTTCTGGTCTACGTATTATTCTACTGTTCTTTTTATCGTATTTAATTATTTGTCTATATTTGAGTTGAAAATAAATAACAACCCTCTACTATATAAGACCAGAGAATGTATGTTTTTGTAATAATACATGAATTTTTCTAATTATATCTTTATTTAAAGTATTCGTTTTGTACTTTACACAATTTTCTATACTAGAAATAAAGTCTCTATTTTTCTTTACATAATATGTTCTTGTAGTCTGGTACGTAGTTTTCTCATTGGATCATTACCTATTTAATATTACCAATAAATTGTGATATTTATATGGACTTTTAGGCACATAAATTGGAATTTTTTTTCAAATTTAGTGCTAAACAGATCACTTTTAAAACACACAACGAATATCAAATTCACAACAGTTTTAATGTTGTTGGTAAATATTTTTACTATATAAACGGTAAATATGTGTTTTGTTTAAGGACAATACGTTATGTAATAATGTTTGACATGAGTTATATAAGTTATAAGTAAAACATAACTTATTAATAGTACTGTTAAACTAGCTATTTACTATTAATAAGAAGGATTTAAATTAACAAAGACTAACATTTGTAAGAGTTTTTATTTATTTATCAAGCAATATTATATATACAATCTAGAAAAAATGTTTCTTAATCATTTACAATATTTACAACTAATTTATGTATTTTTTAATCTAAATAATAATTATTTTACATGAATGTTCACTACAGTAAGATGTATCTTAATACATATTGGATATAAGTTGGACGATACAAACTTGTCAACATACCAAATTACAAAATATTTTCCCTAGAAAATTCAATACACAGATTATTATAGTAGCTAGTGATTGCTGGTTTAATACGAATTAATGTTACAAAAATATGAACTCTACCACATACACCTGGTTTAGGTTACCCTGTTCCCAAGACTGGCTTGTTATTGGTACACTGCAAAATTTCATTTAAAAAAGTAATAATAAATCCATAAGGTCTAATAATTTTAAGATGATGTAAAGAATGAGACTAACTGAAACTAAACTTACATATTTGTTTTTAACATTTCTCTTGGAACATAAAATACATGCACTCGTAAAAAAACTGTATGTCAAAATCATCATGTTGTGACAAAGACAATATTTAATGTAAATGTGAAATTAGACATTACACTACTTTTTTATTTATCAAATGGTAAGAACATTTTAAGATCAGAAAATAATTATTTATCACAATAGAATCAGATTATTAGTAAAATGATTTGCTAAACAAAATTAATTATACTTTTAAAAGAAGACTGTACAGTAAATACTAGTTAATTAAATAGAATGTTCAAAACCTAAAAATGGAAATTATGAAATTTTTGTTGAACCACTCATCTTCTTTAAAAAAAAACTACATATAAGTTAAATTTATAATTTAATTTATTTAGTAAGGAAACGTCTTTAATTTCCTACTAAATTAATTCACTACATTTATCAATTGGTTTAAGCAAAGCCGTTAGTTATTGAGTGCCTGATGAATTTATCTTAGTGATTATATGACAATAAAATCACAACAATACATTATCAGTTTATGTTGAACTAGCCTAGAAATGGTATAACAATCGGTGTTATGATATAATTAAAATTCCTTTAGTTGTAAATAAAATTAAAATACTGTTGCAATTGAATACAACAGTTCTTCCCAGAAACGAGTATGGGACATTTTATTACATTTGTAAGGGACATACTATGGACCTTTTTTGTATTTTGCAAAAATCTGTAATATTGTTTAGTTTGTGTTGTTAAAGATTTGTATCATAATTACATTATACTGTTCTGGTTCGTCTTTCAATTCTTTATGTTATGCTAGAATTGTGTAACAACTTTGCTTGACCATTTCTTTACGTTCTTTTATTTTTTTTTTTTTAATTCAATAATTTATATTTACAGTAACATATATGTACACTGTGAATACTATTGTAATATAAATGGTAAAAATACGTTTGCTTTGTTAGGTCTGCAATATTTTCCTTGACGAAGGGAAGCAATTTGTTCTGAACTTTAACGTCATTCTTAAGCAATATAATTTTGACAGACTAAATACAGTAAAAGTAGTAATATATATTAAATAAACGTGTTTGAAAAGAATTTAAAAACACAGTACAAATACTTCTTACAAAAACTGTCACGTAATTTCATTTTCAACATTCAAACAGAAATAAATGTTGTCATATCCAAATGCTTTGATGACGAAGTTCATCTAGTCACCTGTAAAATATAAAATACAGATTTATATAAAGGAGAGTTTTCTTTAAATAATAAATAGCTCATTAGGGTATGAAGTGTTATGAAAATATTCAATTTAAGAAACATGTTCTTCAATTTCAACTAAGAGTGATATATTGATTTGGGTGTTAATTTAAGGTTATACATTAAATATTTTTTATTGTATATCAAGTGATAACATGTACTTTTATTTACATGAATATTTTGTAAATGCTATAGTATTGTTGGCTGTTTACTAATATTTACCAAAATTACATTGTTATAAAGGCAATATATGATAAAGATGCAAAATATACATTTTTATTTATTTTCTTTACTAATTAATTGTTATAATAATTGTTTTGAGTTTCAAACTCTATATAGAGATATGAGAACTACTATCTTTTTTAAATTGTTCTTTATTATTTTATTTAATAAATTTACACTGACAATACATATTTTAACTGGTATTAACAGAATATTTTATTAAATTTATTAGGTGGTTTTATGAAAAAATAAATTATATGTAGCCTAATATTACTTTGTTTTTACATTTTGTTGAAGCAAAGATTGACAAAAACCTATCTCTACAACTATCACGCTGTAAGTTATGAATAGTTTATCAGTCATCAACATAAGCATACGTAACGTAAAAACTCATTACCTACCAATCGTTAGTGACGACAGTGAACTCCTATTGCTTCCCCCACCCTCGAAGGTGTAAATATGAACTTCGTCTCGACTCGGGGAAGAGGAGAAATTATGATTGCTTCTTGAAGCACTCGTCTTAGTTATTTCAATGAATGAAGTCTCTGACACTAAAATACATATAAAGTATTTGATTAAATATTGATTCCAGTTGAATAAAAATTGTGCAGTGTAGTCACGTTAAAATGTACAGCAACATATAGGTAATACTACATGGTCATTACTAGGGGTCTTTGCAATTTTAACCCCACTAGTAAATGATTAGTCTCTGGCCAATCAAACAGCCATGTTTGTTCTAATGATGTATTTAATATTAGATTTCGTATTTTTTCGTACTGATCTATATAGTTATTACATAAGTACGAAGAATTTCGTTGTATTTACCATAAATGAAGATTTTTTTACTTCATATACTTTTAAATAACTTTGTAATCATAAATGATACATAGAAAACTTACCAGTGTGACCAGTTGATAATTTTATTTTATTTCTTAGGTTGCACTAAAGTTTCAGCTGGTTCCTTATTGACTATGATTCTGTAAGCATAAATGATATATGAGATATGATTTTTTTTATGCATAGTCCTGGGGGTTCATTGTGTTCACTTTGAAATATTGTCAGCCGTTTAGCTTTCCTTGAAAAAGAGCGTCACTAGCATATGTGCTTTTATTTTACTATCTTCTGGTATTTTCACAAAATTTTAAATACTATTTACCCTCAAAATTTAAATTTACCAAATTAAAAAACTTAATTTTGTATTCATAGTATAGTGTTAGTGAATAAATATAGCTTTTTACATAATGTATTTAAAATAAAATGTTTCTTTTTTTACTTGATTAATGATTCAAATTTAGTTTAATGGAAAAACTTTACATTTAAATTTAATATTTTGCATGATTAATTTGTAGCTTGTAAATGTTTTAAATATTTATTTTATAAAAATTAGTATAAAATGAAAAGGGACAGTTTCTAAATGTTCTATTGCAATTCCTTAATTTTGAAAAGTTACTGAAGTTATTTCATTTTTTTATATATTTTAAAACTCGTTAATTTGACAAACTGTTTTTAATAATATTTTGAGATCGTCGTCTCTTCAGGTGAGATGTCCTTAAAAGATTGAAAAACCAACGTTCTTTCTCTAAATATGTCTTTGGCTATGTAGAAGACTGAGCATTTACCGTATAAAGGGCTTACACGTATGGAATTTTGTAACTGGCAGATACAGGGTTAAAAAAAAAAAAAAAATAAAAATAAGCTAGATATAATTAATGCATACTGACATGTTTTAAAATAATTTCTTTATTCAGTGATGCTACGTGTAAGGTGATATCGTTCAACTAGTATTAATACTATTTAAGAACTACAATGTTTTATAATGTATTAAGTTTAAAATAATATTAAGAAAGAAGCAAATTTAAATACATAAAGAGTAATGATAATATATTTTATTATTTCCAACTACCTATTTCTAGTTTTTCTTTATAATTTAGTGTTATTAGTAAACATTTAAATAAAACTTGTGAAAATTTTACAAATTTGTAATATAATTACGTAACATTTTTTTAGTTAGCCTTTAAATAGCTTCAAAGGGTTTATTAATGAATGTTGTGAAGTTTGTTTTGTGAAAACATACAATATAATATCTTATATATTTAATTATATTAATTTATATAGGATATAAAGAATACTTTGTAGCTTTAAAACTGGAAATACCCTGATAAATTTACAAAAAATGTATTATTCATAAAAAATGTGTTTAAACCTAAATACATTTTTTATCTCATAGTATATCAACGTAATAAGGACCCGGCCCTACATAATTTAATTTCTTATTAGCCTTTCATGACGTATATTTGTCAATGTAAAGTAAAATTATTTTTATTTAGTTTTAGTTTAACGTACAAAGCAAACCGAATATTGACGGCTTTGAAATAAAATGTTAACATTTCATGAAGGTTATTTAAACATTCACATTTTACATTCTTTGTAACTGTGAGATAATTTATTAAATTAATTCATTAATTGCGTTCATACCTGAGGTCTCCGGTAGAGCGCAAGATGACACCCCTCCAACTCCGGAAACTGTGGCTGTGGCCGCCATCATGTCATCAACACCACCCCCATCGTCGTTGTACTTTATTATGTTCTCCCTCACATCACATTCTATGCCCTTTTTATCTGAGTTGTCCCTACGTCTGTGATACAGCACTACCATCACTAGTACAACTGTAATAATTAACAATACTTAGTTTAATCAATTGTGTTCTAGGGTGACTAAAACTAACTTATAACATAGCCTATACTCATTACGAGGTTACATACCCGTTTCAAAACAATTCAAACGTACTTAAATTGATATACATGATAACGTATATTTATATTACTAAGATATTATTTTACTCGTGAAGTTGAAAATAATATCGTTGGAGATAGTAAAAAATGTTGGAAATATATAAAAAAATAAAAAGTCAGCCAGTAAAATTTTGTTAGTAATGGAATGTAAGGGTGTTCAGCTTAATAATGGCAGTTCAATTGTTGACAGTTTAAAGGAATATTTTTGCTCGGTTTACAACAGTTCCACAATGGTACCGACCGTAGAAATGGCGGTGAGTGGGGCTTCCATAGTGGGGGCGGGTTGTCTTGCTCTGGACCGGGTCACCGAACAAGATGTTAGTTTAGCTATTAACAAATTTAAGTAAAAAACCACGGAGGGTCCGGATTTATTGCCTCAATACATATTTAAAGGATGTGCTGATATTTTATCCAACCGTTAGTTTATTTTTTCAACTTGATTTTGTTAATAATCCTTGATAATAAATCACAGACCGGTGGCAGTATTGTCTGCACCAGCTAAACTGTTTGAAAGTATAATCTATAAATATTTTTTCAATTATTTTCATAAGTATTTATTTTGTGATCAACACGGGTTTTTGCCAGGATGCTCTATTAACACAAATTTATTAAATTTTACAAATTACATCTCCTCTGGATTGGATTTAATGACTCAGACTGACGCAATATATATCGATCTGGCCAAGGCCTTTGATAAAGTAGATCATTTAATATTATTGAAAAAATTACATTATTATGGTTTGTCAGATAATTTAGTAAAACTTTTCTATTCCTATTTAATAAATAAAAAACAGTTTGTTTCATATAATAGTTATTTATCATCTTCTTTTCTAGTACAATCAGGAGTACCACAGGGATCAAATTTAGGTCCTTGTCTTTTTATAATTATGATTAATGATCTGTGCAGTTATGTTAAATCAGTAAAACCCCTGTTATTTGCTGATGATTTAAAGCATTTCTATCAATTATCTTCACTGAACGATGCTGAGGTTTTACAGACTGGTTTGGATAATGTTTACACTTGGAGTATCGATAATAAAATGAACTTTAATGTTGCAAAATGTCATGTTATGTCAATTACTCGTGCAAAAAATCACATAAATTTCAATTACCGATTAAATGGGTGGACAGTTGCAAGAGTCAATTCAGTTAAAGATTTGGGGGTTATAATTGAGAGTAATTTGTCGTTTACAAAGCACATGGAAACTTGCGTGACCTCAGCAAGTCGTATGTTGGGATTTATAATAATACAATGAGTGCACTTTAAAAACATTCGATCCTTCATTGCATTATATATATCCTTGGTCAGATCGAGACTTGAGACCGTAGCCATTGTATGGAGTTCTACACATGTAATTTATGAAGAAATGATTGAGCGTGTGCAAAAGATACTTTTAAGATATTTATATTTTAAATGTTTTAATGTTTACACTTATTTAATTCCTTACAATGAGCTGTTGGGGATGTTTGGATTAGAGAGCCTGAGCCGGTGGAGACGAGTCATGGAGCAGTCTTATCTATGGTGCCTGGTGCATGGTAAGGTGGATGATGCGTGCTGCCTGGAAGCTCTCACTTACCACGTACCAAACTTTAACAGCAGAAATCGATTTTTTTTTCATATACCTCACTCGCGTACGGCCAGAAGAGCGTCCTTCCCTCTGTTGCGGATGATGAGATCCTACAATGCAATACTTTTACAGGGATCTGATATTGATATTCACTTTGATAACTTATATATTTTAAAAAATAAATGCATTTTATTCCTGTAATATAATTAATTGCAACATAATAAATCTCCTAAAACTGTTACGGTTGAAAATCTTTGTTTGTCAATTGATTTTGATGGGTTAAAAATGTATTTATTATAATGTTATCTTTATTAATGTTACGTATTTGTTTTATTTATTGTTGTTTATTTATATTTATTTTGGTATGTTTATTATAGACGTTATGTAATAACTTGTTGAAACTTATTTTCTAAGTATTATAGAATGTTTTTTATGATATTGTGATCATTATTTTTAGTTTTTTATGTAAATATTGTGCTCCGGTTGATCTTCAGAGAAATTGGACTTGACTCAAACCACTATATTGAACTTTAATATATTTGTTCTGCTATAATGTAATTGGGATATCCTGTTTTATGGCAAGAAAATAAAATAAAACAAAAGTAACGTAAGAATAGCAATTTTACTTGATAAAAGTATGTAGAAATGCTATTAAAAACAACGGATCTATGTACCTAGTAACTTTATAGATGTAGATTATCTTATAACTTAAAATATTTAGGGTAATTTACAATTCATACTGTATATATTTTTAAGTTTTTCATAGATTTACACAGGCGTTAAGTATGATTGTAGAATTTAAAGTATAGCTATTGTAAGAAACGTTAATACTTTATTAAATGATAGGCATAATCATTTATTGCAAGCAATATTCTGTCTAAATGTCTAAAAATGCACGTATAAAATGGAATTACTTAATTATTTAAAATGTTTTTATGATGGTAAAACCAAACGTTTGAGGTGAGGAAACTCCAGAGCTAAGAAAATATATAGAACATAATTGGGTTGCATTGAAGTTAGGACATAGACTGTACAGGGCTATATATAACTAGATTAATTTTTCAAATGTGTAGGATTAGATGTGTATAATACCACTGTTCGTGTATAGTTGGCCAGGTGGGTTGATACCACTATACGTGTATGGGTGGCCAGGTGGGTTGATACCACTGTACGTGTATGGGTGGGCGGGTGGGTCAATACCACTGTACGTGTATGAGTGGGTCAATAGCACTGTACATGTATGGATGAGCGGGTGGGTCAATACCACTGTACGTGTATGAGTGGGTCAATAGCACTGTACGTGTATGGATGAGCGGGTGGGTCAATACCACTGTACGTGTATGGGTGGGAAGGTGGGTCACATCTAGATGGACTATCTAGGTTGTTTTTCAAATTACAAATACAATTGTCTTACCTAGTAGTATAACCAGGATACATCCTAGGACAGTAGCAAAGGCACCCACACCCAGTCTCAGCTGTTGCCGGTCTTGTGTGACCTCGCAATGGTCACCCAGGAAACCCTCAGGACACACACACCGGAACTGCTGACGGCCATCCTGCTCCATGCAGACCCCTCCGTTAGCGCAGGGCTTCACCAAGCAGTCGTCGCTTTTAATGCAAAGCTTGCCGTCTGAAGTTAATATGCGGCCTTCACCACAACTGCAGAAGTGTGGAATTCAGGTAAATAAATGTTCTATCATGTTTTTCACAGTAAAATTATATTTAAGTACAGATCTTGACATCTTTTGTTATTTTTGATATTTTTGTTAGTACAGAATTTCACGGGTCATAATAAAGCTCACTTATTATAAAGCTCACAATAAAGTCCTACTTGAATATTCCTGGACTTTTCTCCAAATACTATCTTTATTAGGTAAAATTATAAATAAATAAACGAATATCTTAACGCTTATTTGTTATTTAGTCCACAAGTTAAGCTATATCTGTTTTTAAAAATGCATTAAATTTCTAAACCTTCATAGTCACCCTTCTCACAAAAGTTAGGAGTATTTATTGATTCTTACAACTTAAAAAGTAACGAATGTAGAACTTTAATAAGAGGTTTCATTCATATTTTGCAGGAAGTAAATATTCCACACTGTTCAGGACTTAAGAACGAATTCCCACAAAGACGAAACTCGTCTGCGATTTTAATTGGTTATAAAATACTTTTGAAATTTTAAAAGTCTTATATTTTGTCTCTATCAAAGAAAATGTTTAACATAAATGTTTGTATCGATTTAAATGACATACAATGCTGAACTAGAATAATGTAGTGGATTAAGTATCAACATAGGCTTAAGATACATTACACATCATTTACCTAGAAGATTAAGTTCCTCAAATTCTTACAGGTGAAGTTCGTATCAGTGCAGTTTAATGACACATACTACTTTCACCTGAGCTCACACCAATATTGCTTTAGGATGTCATGAACATTAATTATAACACTCTACAGGGCTCCCAAGGGCTCTTAACAGGACAGACTAAATTCCCAACGTTGAAAAGTATAATTTATACAATTAGTTGTACTATGGAGAAATAACACTTATTTAAATATCTTTAATATATGTATATTTAACACAAATTTAATTTCACATATTCTTCTAGAGCAAAATATTTGTCAAGTGCCATCACTTAAATTAATTACAATTTTTAAATAAAATCCTAAAATGTGGCAAAATAATAAATGTCCCAAACTCATTATATTTGGACATTTTTATTATGTTGAAAGTATGCCCTCAGTAAACTAAATAATTATTTTCACCACTCAGTTAATTTTTAATATATATTCGGTACTGTACAGAATCGTTAAAAAATCATTAAAATATTCTTTAGTAATTCTTCTTATTGACTTTTTTATATCACATGTTTTAATACAATATCGTATAAATATATTTCAACTAATTGTTTAAACAGGCAACATTTCAGCAATAACAATGTTTTTAATACCAGTAGTATAGGTCAAACATGAAGTTCGGTCCTCTTTAATATTATTATGTAAATATCATAATTATTTCATAAAAAAATGCAGGAAAATATTTTAGGTGGTTGCGTTTCAAGTGCTAAAGAATTCTCGTGCTGAATGTTATGTATAATTTAATGCTGATATGATGTTACAAAACAAACTTACAAGCACCGGTGAGTATTCCAGGGATCACTGCACTCAAAGGCTCCTTGACAAAGTCCATTATCACACAACCGGTCAGCAGGGCAACCTTCTACCACGTTGTGGAACTCCTCAGCTCTCGCCCAGGGGGTGCTGTTGGTTATAGGAGGAAGAGGAAGTGGTCGACCGTTTATTCTGACGTCATCTATGCACCCTATTAAAAAGATTCTTTACAATAAAATAGAATCGCCACTTCCATTGACAGTGAGTGAAGAAAAGTAACTTTGATAATAACGTTATGTTATGGTGAAAATTTAATGAAAACATTCTAACCCTAAAGGTGCATATGAATGCTAATGAGTCCCCTATCAGCACATTGCACGTCCTTTGGATAAGATTTTCTTTCAATTCCACCAGGTTTTAAACCATCCTCCTGCACTAAATTTATTTCGCAATCTATCGTATCCATACACGTTAATGTATTTTATTCAAAAATAACAGTGCAATATCTTAGATTTCTTTTCAAATGCAAGTGTTGAAGTGCCGTCTGTTTTCTTTGTTAACGCACGTTCACAGAGAAACGGTTAAGTGCAATGTATTTTTAAAAAATGTGCATAGTACGGTTAAAAATGACGTTGCCCTCTATTTAAAAAAAAAATATTTTCTATGTATATGTACTTATGTAAATAAACTATTAAAAAGGTTTAAATATATAAAAAACATTCAAAATATTTCGGAAAATTTAACATTTAAGTATTACGTATTTAATATTATATAGTTTGTTAATTTATTATTTGTTACAGAAATATATGTCCAGTAATAAATTCTCATCATTTTCAAATTGTATAGTTCTTCCATTTAGGCCAATGTATTTTATGAAGCAGGTTCCATAAATTTCTTCCTTGCAGCTTAGTTAACTGTGGTCCTAAGCTATCGTAACCACAACATCTTGGTACATAGTTTTTCCAATAGCCTACACTCAATCTAATAAAATTAAAGTATTTTTTTTTTAAACATTCACTTACCCTCTTGGTAGTCATGTTCGACAGCCATAATGCCGATCTCCGTGAACTCCGGTTTGCCCCCCAGGTACAACCCCTCTTCCGTATCTACTATCAGCTGATGTCTAGAGGTAAAGTCCATTGTCCTGTTGCCCCTCCTGTCTTCTCCACCATCCATTTCCAGAACTACCACAGACCCAGCCCGGAAAACCTGCATCACACTTAATATACTTTATTTATGTGTAAAATTATATAATTTAGTATTCATAGTAAACTATCTCGAATAGTAAATAAATAAATTTATATGGTTTATTAATTGTTTATAAAATATTTTGGCATGACTAAAATAACTCAACACAAAATTAATGCATGTTATATAAAATCTAACAAGTATTACTTAGTAAAATTTATACTACATATTACAAAAAATATTGATTATAAATTATCTTATATATAGTTAATAGCATGAAGAACTAACAGCACGATAACGTTACATGAATACATGCTTTCTTCAACTTACTCCGTGTAGCAGTAACTACGTGTACAAATTACCTGTACGTGATGCCACTGGCCGTCATTGACGGGCACTCTAGCAATGCTCAGTTCAACCCTGCCACTGTCACTTTGACTTTACATGAACAAGTACATTCCTTAGCCAAGTAGCAGTAACTACGTATACAAATTACCTGTACGTGATGCCAATGGCCATCATTTACGGGTAATCTAGCAATACTTAGTTCAACCCTGTCCGAGTCACCTTGACTTTACATGAACAAGTACATTCCTTAGCCAAGTAGCAGTAACTACGTATACAAATTACCTGTACGTGATGCCACTGGCCGTCATTGACGGGCACTCTAGCAATGCTCAGTTCAACCCTGCCACTGTCACTTTGACTTTACATGAACAAGTACATTCCTTAGCCAAGTAGCAGTAACTACGTATACAAATTACCTGTACGTGATGCCAATGGCCGTCATTGACGGGTACTCTAGCAATGCTTAGTTCAACCCTGTCCGAGTCACTTTGACTTTACATGAACAAGTACATTCCTTAGCCAAGTAGCAGTAACTACATATACAAATTACCTGTACGTGATGCCAATGGCCGTCATTGACGGGTACTCTAGCAATGCTTAGTTCGGCCCTGTCACCGTCACTTTGACTTTACATGAACAAGTACATTCCTTAGCCAAGTAGCAGTAACTACATATACAAATTACCTGTACGTGATGCCAATGGCCGTCATTGACGGGTACTCTAGCAATGCTTAGTTCGGCCTTGTCACGGTCACTTTGACTTTACATGAACAAGTACATTCCTTAGCCAAGTAGCAGTAACTACATATACAAATTACCTGTACGTGATGCCAATGGCCGTCATTGACGGGTACTCTAGCAATGCTTAGTTCGGCCTTGTCACGGTCACTTTGACTTTACATGAACAAGTACATTCCTTAGCCAAGTAGCAGTAACTACGTATACAAATTACCTGTACGTGATGCCAATGGCCGTCATTGACGGGTACTCTAGCAATGCTTAGTTCGGCCTTGTCACGGTCACTTTGACTTTACATGAACAAGTACATTCCTTAGCCAAGTAGCAGTAACTACGTATACAAATTACCTGTATGTGATGCCAATGGCCATCATTTACGGGTAATCTAGCAATACTTAGTTCAACCCTGTCCGAGTCACCTTGACTTTACATGAACAAGTACATTCCTTAGCCAAGTAGCAGTAACTACGTATACAAATTACCTGTATGTGATGCCAATGGCCGTCATTGACGGGTACACTAGCAATGCTTAGTTCAACCCTGTCCGAGTCACCTTGACTTTACATGAACAAGTACATTCCTTAGCCAAGTAGCAGTAACTACATATACAAATTACCTGTACGTGATGCCAATGGCCGTCATTGACGGGTACTCTAGCAATGCTTAGTTCGGCCTTGTCACGGTCACTTTGACTTTACATGAACAAGTACATTCCTTAGCCAAGTAGCAGTAACTACATATACAAATTACCTGTACGTGATGCCAATGGCCGTCATTGACGGGTACTCTAGCAATGCTTAGTTCGGCCTTGTCACGGTCACTTTGACTTTACATGAACAAGTACATTCCTTAGCCAAGTAGCAGTAACTACGTACACAAATGTACGTGATGCCAATGGCCGTCATTGACGGGTACTCTAGCAATGCTTAGTTCAACCCTGTCCGAGTCACCTTGACTTTACATGAACAAGTACATTCCTTAGCCAAGTATCAGTAACTACGTATACAAATTACCTGTACGTGATGCCAATGGCCGTCATTGACGGGTACTCTAGCAATGCTTAGTTCGGCCTTGTCACGGTCACTTTGACTTTACATGAACAAGTACATTCCTTAGCCAAGTAGCAGTAACTACGTATACAAATTACCTGTACGTGATGCCAATGGCCATCATTTACGGGTAATCTAGCAATACTTAGTTCAACCCTGTCCGAGTCACCTTGACTTTACATGAACAAGTACATTCCTTAGCCAAGTAGCAGTAACTACATATACAAATTACCTGTACGTGATGCCAATGGCCGTCATTGACGGGTACTCTAGCAATGCTTAGTTCGGCCTTGTCACGGTCACTTTGACTTTACATGAACAAGTACATTCCTTAGCCAAGTAGCAGTAACTACGTATACAAATTACCTGTACGTGATGCCACTGGCCGTCATTGACGGGCACTCTAGCAATGCTTAGTTCGGCCCTGTCACTGTCACTTTGACTTTACATGAACAAGTACATTCCTTAGCCAAGTAGCAGTAACTACGTATACAAATTACCTGTACGTGATGCCAATTGCCGTCATTGACGGGTACTCTAGCAATGCTTAGTTCGGCCTTGTCACGGTCACTTTGACTTTACATGAACAAGTACATTCCTTAGCCAAGTAGCAGTAACTACGTATACAAATTACCTGTACGTGATGCCAATGGCCATCATTTACGGGTAATCTAGCAATACTTAGTTCAACCCTGTCCGAGTCACCTTGACTTTACATGAACAAGTACATTCCTTAGCCAAGTAGCAGTAACTACATATACAAATTACCTGTACGTGATGCCAATGGCCGTCATTGACGGGTACTCTAGCAATGCTTAGTTCGGCCTTGTCACGGTCACTTTGACTTTACATGAACAAGTACATTCCTTAGCCAAGTAGCAGTAACTACATATACAAATTACCTGTACGTGATGCCAATGGCCGTCATTGACGGGTACTCTAGCAATGCTTAGTTCGGCCTTGTCACGGTCACTTTGACTTTACATAAACAAGTACATTCCTTAGCCAAGTAGCAGTAACTACGTACACAAATGTATGTGATGCCAATGGCCGTCATTGACGGGTACTCTAGCAATGCTTAGTTCGGCCTTGTCACGGTCACTTTGACTTTACATGAACAAGTACATTCCTTAGCCAAGTAGCAGTAACTACGTATACAAATTACCTGTACGTGATGCCACTGGCCGTCATTGACGGGCACTCTAGCAATGCTTAGTTCGGCCCTGTCACTGTCACTTTGACTTTACATGAACAAGTACATTCCTTAGCCAAGTAGCAGTAACTACGTATACAAATTACCTGTACGTGATGCCAATGGCCGTCATTGACGGGCACTCTAGCAATGCTTAGTTCGGCCCTGTCACTGTCACTTAGACGATATCGGAATCTCAGATGTCTGTCCACAATCTGAAAAAGATGTATCACGTTTAATTGATTCAGGAAAATATAATTAAATAATTTCAATTTGTTAGTATAAATATTTTTCGATTATCGTTCATATAAGATAAATTGCATTATATGAGTATTCTATAGTATGTCCGAAATTGTCGAAAAAGAGTACGTTTTATTAGGAGATTGTATAAACTGAGCTTCCCAATATGTTTTGAATGTGTCCCAATATGCTCAACATGTATATTATGTTTTGAACAATTACATCTATTTACTAATGATACCAATTTCAGGTTAAACAATAATATTATAAACCAATATTTTGAATATATTTTGGTTATTAATTCGGTAATAGTTTAATTATGACGCATCGTTATTCTAGTGTCACAATGCGAAGTAGTGTGCTCATTATATTGCATCTTCTAATAAATGCCACTGCAACTACGCAGCAGTCAAAATTGTCTGAATTGCTGCCATAAGGTTAGCTATCTTGTTAATCTATATTGTTTGGTATATTTTTCTAAACTATCTAACTTACAAGTGTGGCCATTTATGGCCCAGTATTGAAATAATTATAGCTTTACTCAGTTTTATTATGTTACGTTGACAAGGTACGTTTAATTTTCCAGATCAAATAAACGTTGTTTCAATCTAATTTAAAGTTAGATCTACTCACTTCCAATATGGCATACTGGCTAGTTCGTTGGTCCCCCAGTCGGAACAACTGGCCCGTCTCTTCCCTGGTACGGAACCGCAGCTGTAACTGGCTGCTGAAAGGGTCGGGATCGAAGTGCAGCTCGTACTTAATGTAGCTATGGGGTTTTAGAGATACTGGGGTAGTGGGGGTTGCACAGTAGGGGCCATGATACCCTGGGTGACACTGACACCGAGGCTCCCGCACAGTCCCCACACACTCGCCGTGGCCATGGTCCTCGCACAGCGCACACAGACCTGAGCCTGCACAGCTCTCCGACTGTAGTGATGAGCCTGCCGAAAGCCCACTGCCTGCTAGATCGTACAGCTGTAACAAGCAATAACTTACACGCCTCAGATTATTTTGAGTTGTTGATTTTCATAAAAAATCGTGTACAGTAAAATTAAATAATAATAAAGAAACAATAAAAATAATATTAGAGATTAATTTTAGATCAGTAGTAAAACACCAATAAGTACTATAAAAACAATAAAATAACTTAAGCACATTTTATATTTTCTGAAATATTTATTATACATTTATAGTTAATTTAGCATGAGAATTTAAATAGTTATGAAACGCAGTTCCAATAAAAACACTTTGAATCAGAGTTATAAACAGTACACTTGATTGCTCGAGAGATAGTAATAAAAGAGAATTACGTGATTTCATTTAATTGGCCAGAGAAAATATTAATGATTGATGGTACAACTTTTTTCATATTTTATTGAAACTATTCAGGTTTTCTAATTTGATGACTGTCAAGAACATAAGTTTTGAGAAATAATCACTATTCTATAAGTAAAAACATACAAATAGCTTTTTTACATATTATTCAACGCCAATTAATGCAAATTTTTCTGCACAATTAATCGTTTAAGAAAACCTAAAAGCACTCCCTATTTACTGTACTCAGATCTACTTATATTAAAAAGGTATGAATGGTTGTAGAATATTAGAAATATATAAGAAATCCTCAGTGGCTTCATGGCTAAAAATGTTCACGTCCCCAACTGAACTATCGGCTAGTTCCTCATTATATAAATAATATTCCCATTAACAGCCTATGGTCCATAGGAATTGTTTTGACTTTGTACAATAAAATTGTATCATAAAACTATTTTTATACTGGTAGCACATTACATAAAAAGAATACATCTAATAAAAACAATATAAAAAAAGGAACAAATGTTTCAGGAAATAAATCTTCTGTACGTTTGGATTCTGCAATTTTACTATGCCATAAAAACATCATATTTAAATTAATAATGAAGGAGATTATATTTATAGGAGGGTTAGTTGTTATCCACATAAACCTTATTTTCTACTTAAAAATTAAATATTGCTTTTGTTCAATAGATATGATACAATTAATAATTATTATTTTTAATAGTTTTTTATTTAAACCATGTTTTTTACATTGCACATAGATATAGAATTTGTTTTGCCATAAAACCGTTTTTTATCTGTTTAACTCACTTTACTTTTTCTAAACCTAGTCTACCCTATTGACAACCCTAATACATGTTCAATGATATATTAGGGTGTGTGTAAGAATAATATTCATGGACGCTGCCTATTTGACGATAGTAAACATTGTTTTTTTATTTTGTGGTTCGTGCTTGTATTATCATCGTGGATACAGCTATGATACACGATTTACCAAATATTAACAAATAATTGTCATGGCCCAAATAATTCCGAATTTCACCCTTATATTTAGGAATAATCATGTAACATCAGCTGACCCTGTTTCACTATCTTTATGTAACCCTGACAAAGCAAAGAATTCAATATTTATGTATTTTGCATAGTTTTAGAAGATGGTATATATTTATACAGAATATAAATTAATAGGAAAATGAACAAAGATATGCTTATTTATCATTTACAAAATTGTAATATATTTGTAAATATACTTAAAATAACTTTGGGAAATGTAAATAAAAATTTACAAAATCTAGAAAATATTTCAACCACTTATTTTGAGAAGGATAGATTACTATACTCTCAAGAATTTGTATAGACGTTTGGATTTCTCGTAAATGATTAAAGGTTCTATAGAAAAACAAACAACATTGTGATCTACACAGATATTGATAATGTAGTTTAACTAATGTATCTAGAATTGTTGTTTCTTATCCTGCGCATTCAAGGAGGAAGGACAATCATTCACTCATTAATTTCTTTGGAATTAATAATCCCACCTATTCATATTTAAGGTAGTTGGTGGTAGTGTTAACATAAAATTTCCTCCATTAAAAATGTGTTATTATAAAAATGTTAATAGTTATACAAACGAACTATTGACCAATATCGGTGAACCATTACTTTACTGTTGTAGAGGAAGTTTTTGATGCATCCGTCAAACCCTTCCCCGTAAGGCACTGCGGTCCAGTGGTAGAGTGAGGGAGAAAAGTCCCGGACGTGACGACCACCAAGCTGTAGAGGGGTGTGCAGGTTGAGGTGTTCACTGAGAGAGTGGAAGGAACCCCGAGCGTGGCAAGCTGATTGAGTGCTCAAGCCCTCCACAGCTAGACATGAATCCACGACCAGATCCACCATCTGGAGAGAATCAGGTAATTGGAGAAAATATAATTCTTAACCTATTTTCTGCCAAGGTGTCTTACGATAAGTTTATCGATTATTAACTTTCGTTCTTTAGAACGTTCGATAATGTATAAGTGTTTATAACAACAGTTATAACTAAGTTGTAGTTATAATTAGCAGATTTTATCGTTTTTATGTTTGGTAAAGGTTTGCAATAAACTCGTATTCCTATACATTTTAATAATTTTATAAAGTACAGTAATATAATAAATTGATTGTATAACATATTATTACAGTTTGGGTACAGTAAATATTGTTACGATTGAGGTATGTCAGGAAGTTTCAAAATAATACAGAAAGTATTTTAAAGTTATTTAAAAAGATAATTTACTTAAATGTAAATACATGAAGTAAAGTATCTTTGACAAATCAAATTATATTTAATTCAGATGAAAACAAACATTTAGCTTAATATATGTTCATAAAACATTTAATCGCACAGTTTTAATCAATCTAAGACCTTATTAATAGGAACTAACAATTATCACTAGCTTTGAAATTACAGTACGCTGTTTGAGAATAGCTAAAGGAGAAATCCGCTTTGAAGCTGGATCCTTCTAAATCTGGATTAGGTACAAAACTATTCATAATAACCATCCAATCAGCAAGGGGTGAGCTCACTCAGGTCTGTTTTGGTTACGGTTGGAACTCATTTGCATCACGGGAACTTGAATTGTGACAGGGGTTGACTGAGTTGGAAATGATCATATTGATATTAATTTAAATGGTGGCGCTTATACTGCAGTGCATCCAAATTTAGTTTAAACTACGGAAATATTTTTTTTTTCTAACTAGAGCAGACAAAATATTAAAAAGTGAAAGAAGAACAATTAGAACTTGCATTAACAAAAAAAATGCCACACGGTTATGGTTGGAGATTAATACCCAACGATTAAGGGTAGGAAGAAACAGAACTTATCACCAATTATATGAGATAGAAAGGAATATCATACTTGGACATATATTGAGAATACCTGATAAATTAAAAAAAAATCATAACAAGTTATACCAATTCAAGGAAAAATCAAATGGGCTGAAAGAAATACAAGGAGTCACGAGAAAACTTTATCTTAATTATATTCTAACTACCAAAAATGGTACTATAAGACAACCAAAATATATATACACCCATAATAGATGAAAAACTACATCAATAAGAATATTTTTAGAAGCAAACTACAGTGGTGGTCCAAGATAATTATATAATTATCCAAGATAAAAAGCCAAATGGGCAAAGACAATTGAAAATAATGCAAACGAATAATACCTCTTGTGATTTCTTTTTAGGATTCTTGATTGTTAATCTTTGAGTCTGTTATTGGTTATGTAGTAAACAACGTGACGCTGCTGCTGGCTGCTCCCGCTCCCGTGGTGACAGGCTTGCTTAACAGCTGTGGTCGCTGCGGAGGGGGGCATCAGCTGTCGTTGCCATAGAGTGAGATTTGATACTCTTTACACATCCAAATGTACAATAGTTCTTAAGATTTATTAATGCCACTTCTATTGTTAACTAGTTAAGTTTTAATACCCACCATCTGCCACTACTATACACACTGATATGTATTGTTTTCATTACTGTATATTCTTTAATATTATACTGTTTTTTTTTTTGTTTTTTTTTTTATTATTTCTAAATGTAATGTATAAAATATGTAATTTCTGGATCCTGCTGATAAGTGAGTTCTCACTTATCAGGGCCACTGCATGTAATATTTCTTGAATAAAGATATTCTATTCTATTCTATTCTATTCTAAATAACATTAAAATCTTAAAACAAAATCTTATAATTATACAAGATATAAGACTTAAAATGTTATAAAACATGTCCAATTTATAGATGAATTGTGTACACTGACGTATATTTTATTAAGGAATGACTAAAGAGTAATTACCTCAGAATTCCACAGGATGTCCAGGTGGTGCCAGGAACTGTCATTGAGTCTGACCTCGGTGATGACCATGAGTTCCAAAGTGCCTGACCCATAGTCCATCAGCAGTCTCGGGTAACCATCGACCAGTTCCACAGAAATGAAATCTATAAAACATAAATCAATCTTATTTATCCTGTTAAATAAATGTGTTTCAGTTTTATTGGTATATTAAATTTAAAGCTATTAATAGTTTACAGTGTACCATGGTTAACTTAAAAATATTTAATTTGCTATACTATAAACATATTTTAAACGATAACAAAAATTTGGGAGACCTAAGAGTTCGGAATAATGAAAGGAGTAAAATGTTGTTGATTTGTTCAGCATCTTTTCAGAATATAAGAACTTCGAAATTTTACTATGAGGTCTTGAAACAAATATATCTTACTAGTTTTATTTCTATACCGATTAGGAATTAATTACATATAATAATAATGAATATTTCTTTTGTGAATTATGAATATGATGACAGGATTATACCGTAATAGGAATATTAACTCAAGTTTTGACATATTCATTTTCCAGTAAGTTCCGAAGAAATATCTCTGATAAAACGATTAAACATCTATATTTGAAAAGGAAAACTCAGTACATTATTTAAAGTTTTTAATGTCATTCTTTTTGTTAAGCTGATTATATTGTGTAATATTACTGAATTTTTTTATCACTAACAAAAGCCCAGAAATATTAATGAATAGTGTGTTGAATACAGTGATAGTTTTACCTGAGCTGTACTTCCCTCCTGGCTTTGGGGGGCCAACAGGTCCATTATATACTAACTGGCCATCTGCTTTTCTCGCTAGGAAATCGAAACTTAGATGGGAGCTTTCACACATCTGAAGGGGTGGGTACCATGCCCAACTGTTGCCGTTGAAGGATCGAGAGGTCTTTTGGCATCTAGGCCCTTTGAATCCACTCGGACATGAACAACTGTGGAGAAAATATTTAAAACTAATATTAAAGTCTCATAAATTAAATATTACAATAAAAAATTGTCACTATGAAAATATGTTATCTCTAATCTCTTTCAGATTTTTTTAAAATATCTTGTTCGTAATTTAATACATATACCTTTATCTGAGATTAATTGAATAAAATAAAAACCCCTAGCAAATAATAGTTTAGATTTACAAAAGAATCGCATTATTGAGTAAATTTTTAAATAAATTAAAAAATAAATATCTTTTGTCACCATTGACAGATACAAAGAATCCAAACAGGCTTCGTCAAATGAGTTGTAAATCTACAATTAAATTACTTAATATTACAAGTAATCTTAACTCTAAAACTAAGAATAAATTTTGCTTTTTCTATATTAACTTTGACAGAATAAAAAATTACAAAGTGAAAAGACAATACTACCATAGTATTCGGTCATGGTGAACCTCGGCAGAGATTCAGAAACTCAGAATAATTATAAATTACTCTAGATAAAAGAAAATATTTTAACTTATGGCTAAACCTTAAGTACGTACAATCCTCTATCAGCAGATTAGGATACTCCTCTTTCGGTGAGTGCTAGGCGGTGTTTAGGAGTGCGATATAAATCACCATGTCTTGTATTGTAATTATGTATTTGATTGTTTTTTGGATAATTTTTTGCGGTTTATTTCAAATAACGAAGTAACGCATACAAATATAGTGAAAAAAGGGAACATTTTTTTAAATTTTGAGAATATATAATGCAAGGTCTGAAAGATGTTTTCTGAGTACAATGACTCATAATCCTCAGTGCTCTTTTTTTAAATTTAAATATCTTACAGCTTTCAACTGAATTGCTCCAAAATATTATGCCGAATGAGAGGTATGATTAAAAATAAGAATAATACACGAATAGTAATGTTTTAAGATTGGCAATTGGACTTAATTGAAGAATGGCGTAACAAGCCGAACTGAGTTTTGGAATAAGCCCACCTATATGTACTTTCTAGTTTAAATTAAAATCTACAACTTAACCTAAAAACTTAACTATCAGTATTGCTAATTAATTTGGAATTTTGCCGGTTAACACCATGTGCTAATAAGGGTTCAACATTTAGAGTAGGCTTACAAGAAAATTCAATTAAGTGTGTCTTAATATGATTTATTATTAGTTTATTGGAAGGGAAGTAAAATCACAGATCATTCATTTCTGTAACAAATAATTCTGATTGCTCAAATGATTTTTTTATGTTTCACAATAAGTGTTGTGTCATCAGCATATAAGATTACGTCTGCAGGCTTTAAAAACTGTGGTAGATCATTTATATAATTAGAAACAGGAGTGGGTCTAGAATAGATCCCCGATGTACTCCATGACGAACGGGCAAGAATGTTGATTTTATAGATTTTCCAGAAGGGATGGCCAGGTGTACCGCTTGGTGACGGTTGATTTGATACGACAAAAGGTCATGAGCCTTACCCCGAATCCCGTAATAAGATAGTTTCTCTAGAAAAATTTCGTAACTAACCATATCAAAAGCCTTGGTTAAGTCTGCAAAAAATCCAGATATTTTCATCTTACCGTCAAAAGCGGTTAAAATCATCTCTGTAAGTTTCTTGACAGCACATGATGTTGACCTGATTCTTCTAAAACCATATTAGCTGGATGTAAAAACATCAAATCTATTAAAAAAATTTACTAGCCTATTATAAACAATGTTTTCAAATAATTTTGAAAGGACAGGTAACAGAGATATCGGCCTGAAGTTGTCGGGCTTTGTCCTTTCACCCTTTTTGAATATGGGTTTGATTTTAGCATATTATAATTTATGAGGAAATAAACCTCATTCAAAACATCTGTTATAATCAAAACTAGTATATAGGTACAGTATACAGAACAAAATTTTATTACATTAGAATTAAGACCATATAAATCAGCTGGAAATGAGTTTTTTAGACTTCTTAGAGCATTTATTACTTCATTGTTATCAGTCGGCCATAAAAATATACTGTTATTATTCTTAGGTAAACAAGATAGTAATTTCATTGAGTTATCTTCGATTGAATTTGTGTCTTTAAGTAAGATATCGACTATAGAAGCAAACTATGTATTAAGTATCTTGGCCGCACCCTCCCCCTTGTAAATTTTATCGTTTAAATTTATGATTAAGTCTTGATCTTTATTTTTTGTCTTATTTGTTTCTTTTGTAATGAAATTGTAAGTGGCCTTTGACTTATTTTATGATTTTTCAGTTTTATGATAAATGCTTTGCTTCTTCGTTGTAGTAAAACTTTACGGTTTTTTTTAATGTATTAAATTTAAAGTAAAATTTAATTGTTTAAAGTAATTTAGAAAGCTTTGATTGATTAAATTTTTTTAACTGATGTAATATTTAAATTTTTTCACATGGTGTTTTTATGCCTGTAGTAAACCTATCATTATAGAATTTATTTGTTGTAGGAATATTTTGTTTAGGAGCCGCTGTGTCAACATGATATATTTATACGTTTATTAATGTATTTAACATTTCATTGGGATCATTTTTTAATAAAACACTCTCCCAATTCACTTCTTAAAACCTTTTCAATTTATATTTTTCTTTTTCATTAAAAAGTCTAATTTTGGTGTAACTGTGTTTATTTAAAATAGAGTTTTATGTATATATATATATATATATATATATATATATATATATATATATATATATATATATATATATATATATATATATATATATATATATAGCCATTACCTGTCCCTCATGGTCACATAGACCTGTGTTGATAGTTGACCCATTGAAACTTTTAGACTTAATATCCGTTAAAATATAGTCTATTAAACTTTATTTAAAATCTATTATTCTGGTAGGATCTTTAGTTACTAGGCTTAGTGAAAATTATTGCATTATAGAAAATATGTTCTCCTTTTCATTTGAATTTTGTAGGTAGTCAATGTTGAAATCCTCACAGCAATAATGTGTTGATACTTGAAAAAAGAATAATTTCAAGAGTATCAAAAAGGTCAAAATAATAATTGGTAGGTCAGTAAATATTAACAATTACAATTGGCTTCATTTTAAATTACTTACTATCCTTTTTTACAGGGAAGCTTTACTTCAATTACACTAACTTCAACACAAGTCTTTCTGCTTAGGTTAACTATATCATCTCTATTTTTACAATGTGTAGCTAAATGATTGTTAACAAAAACACTACAGCCTCCATAATTAGTCACTCTACCGTAGTTAGACGATTTTGTCTAATTCTCTAAAGAAAATTAATTACTATGTAATGAGTAGTAGTATTGTCTAAAAAGAGTCTGATTTGGGTTGTGAAGCTGGAAAAGATATATGATGAGGTTTAACTTAGGTGGGAGCTAGAGATGAGGGAAGTCGTTGGAGGAATAGGCTAAGTTTTTGGTTATCCTTAATGCTATTCGCAATAACATTACATAATTAGTTTTTCCCTAGTTTATTAAAATGCAGGCCATGCCTAGTGTGCTTTCTGTAATTAAAATTATCTAACTTAAGTGAAGTGACCTTTTTGCTACATCAATATCTATGCCTGCGTTTACCGTACTAATGTTTCTATCAAATCTAGTATCATCGAACCATTAGGTATCGAATCTAGAAAAGAACATGTATTAAGTGAACGTTCGTACTTACAGGTATGCGATCCAGTGGAGATAAATCCAGGGCAGGTTGTTGGTGATGTGGGGCAGTAAAATTTTTGTTCCTGCGAGGACGGCGAGATGGTCTCCAGAGATGAGGTCCTTAGACCTACAGCAGATTCTGTGACTTTCTTGAATGGAGCGCCGGGATGGCTGAGTACCTTACTCTGATAATCTTCACCCAGCTCCTTCTGAAGGTCCTTACCACACCTCTTGCCATGGCTATCGGCAATGACGTACACTCGCTTCTTCTTTCTTCGAGTTGTTCCAAGTTTACTGTGTGTTACTTGCTGAATATGACTTTGGATTTGATTATGGCTCTGGCTATTTTCTAATATCGTGTAATGGTTAGAAGTAGGAATTGGATTAGATTTGAGAATTTCACTGTAGTTCCTTCTCTTGGTGAATGGTACTTGCTGCCATATTGAATCCTGTACTCTGGTTGATGTCGACATCCTCAATGTTTCTGAGGTGATCTTTAATGTTGTTTCACGATCAAGTCGAATCTTCAATCTTTTGATTGCTTCCTGAGCTTTCTACAAGTCAGCAGTCAAACACTTTATAATTTATATTTTTGAGTCTACGTCACAGTCACATATTACACTGGGATTCCGCAAAGTATATGAAACTTGGTCCAAACAGTTGACACAACTCCATGTAGATTTTATTTTACTTACACTCACTCAGTCATTTAAGTTTCCACTTACTCACGATAGTTTAGCAACTAATATTTTCACCACATCGCGTTTCAAAGCAGACTTGACAAGCGGCCATGATGACGAAAGTGATTTCTAAAAATTGTGACCCACGTAGGACGGAACGCAGGGCTGAAGCACGGTAGGGAAAGGGACGTCCGCATCCTTCGGCTACCTGGACTGGACCGGAGCTACCCACTTTTTACTAGTAACACGTTTATTTTATTTTAATATATATTATTATTATTATTAACCCATTGACAATGACACTGACCAGTTTAACTCTCAACTCTTAACATCGGCCTTCAGCAACAAACAAGTAACACTTGAGAAATGGGGTTTACTGGCTGAGTGTTAATTCAGTCACACAGTCAAAAATCATATGCTGTGTTCAGCATCCTAAGGAACCCGTCGTTATTTTTGTTGAAAAAAAAATCTAGGTGGTGAAGATTGTTTGCCATGCTAGCACATCTGACCGCTGGATCACACACTCCGAATTATGAGCAAACAATATATATTGATCGAAAGGCATATACTCTGAAACTCTTAGACCAATAGTCTCAACTGAACCATGTGGCCATGAAGCACTCTGTAAAAATACTGCAGGTAATTCACAGCTTGGCGAGCTAATAAGGTTGATAAATTCAGCTCTGCACGAGTTTTCACTTCACCAAGCTCAGAAAACGTCTACTCCATCCAAGAAGGGATTTTTCTCTGGACGGCCTCGACGACTACATTTGTGTACACCCGGCCTCTATTCCGTATAACACTAGCATGTTCAACTCCGGACCAAGGTCTTGTATAGTGTTAAACAGGCGTTCTTAGCATTGTAATACCTTGCAATCCACATGACGAGATCCAAGTTTCTCCTTGATTTTAATACAACACAGTTTACGTTTTCAGAAAAGATTGACTTGAAGTCTAGGAGGACGCCAAGATCGCCAATAGCACGCTCTATTTGAATTCTACATCCACTAATGTTATAAAATAAGAATGACGGATTAGTTTTACACGTGAATGAAACCACCACTGCTTTGTTGAGGTTGGACGGCATGTAATTATCTTTAGCCCACTTCACCACAAGAGTGAAGAGCCAGTTGGTCTTTTATATTAGTAATCTGCATAGATATTTTAATATCGTCACCATAGAGCTAAACTGCAATGTTAAGGAACGATGTAATGTTATTAATAAATAACAATAAAAACAAAGGTTCCAGGTTATACTCTTGTGGTACAACTAAACTGGCAACAAATTTCTCTGAATACATATCCCCACATCGCAATATTCCAATAACAGTAAATAGAATGATATTTCTATCTAGATATGGAAAAGTATATGGCAAAATTCAAATATCTAGGAGATTTTATCAATTTATAATTGTTTGGAAGCTCCAAATCAGTGACCAATTGAACTAGAAGTTACTTATTCAAGCTTCAACTGGCACCGGTTACTGGTTGAACTATCGTCAAATCGGGTAAAGACCATTTTTGTTTTAATTGTAGACATTGTTGATTATTTATTAACATAAAATATCTTAAGTAAATATAAAATGCCATATTTTAATTATAATCCTACTAAGGGTTCAAAATATCAACGTACTAATAACAACACATTTCTTTTCATTTACAATCAACTCTAGTAAGAGTCAAATTATTATTTACAATATTTACAGTTTCTGAAGTTTTTGATGACAAACCGAGTACATAATTGTTTGTAACATATGTTATGTGTAAGCAACGGTTCAACTGTTATCTTACCTTATTCCATATTTTCCCTCAATACAGCGACCTCCGTTATAGCAAGGTCGGGACCTGCAGGACTCAGGACGGCTGTAGTCCAGTGCCCCACACAGACACTCCGCCACCACCGCCACCCGCACTCCCACCAAGGCTGTAGTGTTGGCGTTGACCACCAGGCCCGGCCCTCCAACCTCCAGGCGGCTTGTGCAACTACCCTCACAAGGGCGATGCTCCTCCTGGCACACGTCCATCCCCACCGCCTGGACTTGAACGTCTAGTGATTGTTCTACCTGAAGGGAAAGCGCTTCTGAAGTTGAGTATAATGGATATGTGGCATAAAACACTTTCGAAAATGTGTCAATGTGATAAGATGGTCAAGGAACTTGTTTATACTTGTGTTTATAGAATTCAGAATTCTAAGAGTAAATAATACAAAAGCTCTTGTCTGGCTTAAAAACGATTAGAAGGCAGTATCAATCATGCATCGAATATTAAAATTTAGCTATGACTACTTTATGGAAATCAAGCCGTTCTTTGTTGGGATATTCAGTAAATTTGGTCTTTCAGGACTTGGATTCTTCTTCTACTTATTTGAGCGTATTTTTTAAATGGTAATACGAATAACTATTGGGAAATATATGATTATATTTTGACATTATTAGTGCATTTAAGTTATTTTTTAATATATTTCCTTAATAACTTACAACTTATTTATAAATTAAAGAGATAGCCAAAAGTATCATTCTTAAGGGTTTACTATACGGATAGGTTACCTTATCTGAATACAGCATAACTAATCCATCTAGAACCTCTCTTCTGAAGGTAGTAACGGAGAAACGGACGTCCGTTATCTGAGGGTGAGAGATAACCTGTTGTACGCTGAAGATGGCAACCCTCTCAGTATCAACCTCCAGAATCTTCGCCAACGTAGTCTGCAGCAAGGTTAGTTTACTGTTCCCAGCTTGTGTCTTCCTCTGTTGACATAAATTATACTATTCGGTAATTGAACAGTGTCCGTTCATTGTTAAATTGCCTATTGTCTAGAGTCTCCTAAAGATATTATGTTCATCCAAGCTTTTTCTAAGAACTTTTTTGTAGGTATCAATTTGGCTTTTAAAATTCCCTAAAAAGTTAATGTTCGGGAGATCATTAAAACGGGCGATCTATTAACAGCTCATTAGCCAAATCAACTGAGAGCCACATTGGCACAAAAAATCTACAGAATAAAAGGCAAATATATTTATTACTATAACATAGACATTTATATACCGGAATAGAACACGTAGTAAAATTGTTAGCAACAGGCATCTTACGAATAAGGCTGTTCAAAGATCTATTGTACTAATGTACTCGGAAAATTATTTTTATTAATCGATTTCTCATGTTGCTATAATTTTATAAACCCATTGTAAAGTTAATTAATTTAAATTCGCAATAACATTTCGCTATAACAAATAATGCCTCAAGTATTAGCTATAGTTTATTATGTTTTAAATATTTAAAACGTATTGTTTAATTTACTCTTATGTGCAGTCTGATATCAATTTTATAAGACGTTTTTCTGCGATGTGGACGTTTGGTATCTAGGTGATACCACTAAGGATGCCAAATCACAGCATGAGCGAAACGTCTGGTTTACTTGTAAATAATGTAGATAACACCTTGACGCGGTTTATTACTGGAAAATATAGAATATAGTTATAATTACAGACCATATTATTTATGAGTGTTATAGAAAACCATGCGTTTTTAGGATGGTTAGAGATGGAGTACTGAATTATAATAAAAGTTAGATTTAATAAGACAAAGTATTATTTCAATTTAAGTTATGGCTGTATACAATATTTCAATGATCATGACAAATAATGTTGATTTTAAGGAATCTATTGCCTCTTAACGCTTTATATGTGGGGCAGTTATTTCTTTTTTTTTAGTCAACATTACTTCAATAAAATTAATAAAATAAAATTTAGGGATAATTGCGTGCATGTTAAAAACACCATAAATTATCTTAAAAATCACTAGGCCAGTTAACTTTGAACAAAGAAATTTAAACAACCATTAAAGAAACGTCCTACAGACTTACAACAAGGTCAACTGCTGATATCCCAGCTAGTCTCAGTGACCCGGAGTTAGTGGCTGAGTTATAAGACAGGTCCTTCACTTTGACCCGGACATGAGCGGCAACGTTGGTCTGGTTGTGGCGATGATCCATTACTCTAAACCGCAGATCATAGAGACCTCGGGGAGTGCCGGCCCGCATTATCAACTCTCCTGTGTCCTCCTTCAACCGGAATCTGGGATGGTCTCTCGTCTCCCATTTGAATGTCTTGTCAGACAAGTCCCAATCATCCTGGTCGTCTACGTAGACTCTTCCTATTGGAGTGTCAACGTTCTGAACCTACAAGTTTTTATAATATAGTGCATATAATAACAATAAAAATTAATGTTTACCATTTAGCATACCTTTCCATATGTTTACTTAATATGTTAAATGTAAACAATATTGAGAATACAATTTTCAGAACATAATAAAATAAATGTGAGATGTCTTCCATCCAAGTGCGGCTAAGTCAAGAGAGGGTCAAGAGAAGTTCATCCTTAATACCAGCAACAAATATATTATTGTTAAACATATAAGTATGTTTAACTGTGTCTTCTAAAACAATTGGAGCCCTTTCACCTGAAACATCCATCGAAAATCAATTGTTGCATTTTACATAAGGCCAACTCTGAATAAATTATTTAGTACAACTTGTGCATTCCTTTGAAATGTGAAGTAATGGCTTCTTAATTTGTTATACGACTGGAGTAATTCGAGTAATCCATTACTAGAATTACTCCTGGAATATCAAGTGGGGTGCTCAATTTTACGCTGTGGACTTGTATGGTTGTGCATTAAGTGGTCTGACTTTTATGAAAGAAAGTTTAAAGAAAGTTGGTAATCTAGGAATGATCAAAATCTTATTATCTCAAAGATATGCTGATTTGTTACCAACTTCATTTGTTGCCATTTCTTAGTACTAATAGTCAAGATAGAGATTTGTTTCTTATAAATTTAACTCCCCTAGGCAATTACGTCTTGTAAGTGAACATTATGAAATGTAAATAACTCTCTTCAATAAGGAAGGGAGAAATGTTTGTAAATAGCCAGTTTCACATGTTTGTAAACTTTAACAAATGGTCATTAAAGGACATTACACCACTCCTAAACATAACCAAAAATAATACTATGTAAGTGATTAATTACTAGCCTAAATATCAACGATATATCATCTGTTGCAGAGACTATCAACGTGTAATGACTATTCCAACATTTTCCGGGCATAATAAGTTTGACCATTTACGAACATTTATCTAAAGAGGAATATTACGGATAAGCTTGCATTTAGTTTTTAATAAAGCCTCAGTACTACTAAATATGTCATATGTCTCATAGTACTAAACAACCACCGGTATAAAACTGTTTAGGCGTACAGTTGTTAAAAAATTTTTAAAATACTACTCATTTATGTTTCCATCTGTAGTACTAAATTGACCACGAAATTTGGAGTTAAAACCTTAAAAATTTTCAAATCTTATAGCTATTTTGACAACTAATCAAGTTAATACAACCGACGACAAGCTCAGTCTTAGTCTTAGTCTTAGTCTTAGGCTTTAGTTTGGGGTTTGTAGACTAGGAGTAGTAAAATATTAATTAGAAGGTCCAATTATAGTTTTACCCATTTTTGGCCTTCATCGTATATAATTATATAGCTACGTTTTCATGAAAAAGCATATGTTGTAAATGTTATTAATGGTTTCAATGGTTATCCAATACTAAACATAAATAATGAAATCTCGACTATACATGCTTGTTTCGTTGATAAATACTTCACCTACTCTATAAACGTAGGCGAGGATGTCCATGGAGCCAGCCTTCATTGGGTTGTCATTTACATCCCCCACCACGACAGTCAGGGTGTTAGTACTACTTCTGACAGGCTGACCTGAGTCAACAATAACCACAGGAACCAGGTACTGCTTTTGGTGTTCCCGATCAAAGGTAACCAGAGACACTATTTTGGCAGCGGTCTCCATTCCTGGGGAAAATAACATACAGATAACTATCTTGAAGGAGCCGATAAAACTTGTATCAGTCAAGTTGAGTAGAGTGTTAATAGTAGTTGTGTGTTAGTAAAGTGACGTAGGCAGCTCCTTGTTTACACTTTTGTAAGTTATCATGAGAAGGGAGGGGGACGTGGCTGGTAGATTGGTATGTGGCTGATACTAACTGGGTAACCGCATGAGTTCACGGCAAGGCTGTGGTATCATCCTCATGAGGTCGGGGAACCAAACACCGAGCTCTATTGCACTGTGACTACATAACACCTGTGATCTAAAATCACTGCATCAACACTAATTTGAAATTTTACATATCCCCATTTATCAAAGAATAAGATGCTTATCTTACACACATTTCTTAGTGTTTAACTCAAAGTATTCTTCATGATATTTATAAAAAATGTATTTTATGTATAATTTACTCACACATATTGTTCGGTTTAATCTTAAACCAAGATCCACTTTATGTTATATAAATCTATTGAAGTGTAGAATTTTTATTTAAGACTGCAAAGTCTTTAGTGATTACTAAAAATTCAGCTTATAATTTAAAAATAATAGTAGATACGTAGTTTTATATTTAATTCAAAATACAAAGAAAAATGTGACCAATATGTTTTATAATGTACCTTTGTTTTGCTAACTAGCTGACAAATCATTAGGAGTTTAATAACTTGTATAATAAATTTACCATATTATATAAAACTGTTGTATGCTACTATATTTATGAAAATGCCAGTTTTAGTCCTTACAACCAATTAAAAAATGTTTATTCTGTAACACATATAGTAGGTACAAAATAAATTAAAATTACCTCTCTCCTGAACTATCTTGAATGATAATTTTGTTGAATTATGTGTGGTTGGATCCATCATAAACGTGAAGGGTGGGCCGTTTCCTTTTGTCGAGTCATCAGGGTCAGTGGCATACATTGTTAGAATATATCGCGGCTTGTCATTCTCTGGAACCACTGGTTTGTAGTCATCAGCGAACCTTGGGGCATTGTCGTTGACGTCTTCCACATCCACGATGACTGTCGCAGTTCCGGTTTGAGTAGGATAGCCGTCGTCTACAGCTAGTACCTTTATCTGTATTAATTCATGTCATTTTCTGAATAAAAGTATCATTGCATTATTACCTAAATTAAAATATACATGATTGTGTGTTAGACTGCTTAAATACTAATATGTGTTTGTTAAGGACGTCTAGATAAATCATATTTATAGTAGTATATTTTCTGTGTTTCTAATTTTAATGTTTTAAATATTATATTGTAATATTGCAGGCTAAGTACTAATGAGTTATTTTCTTGTTAAAAGAATAGTAATACTATTTCACGAACGTATGAAAAAATACGTAAACTAAAAATTAAACAGAAGAATTTAAAATGCATAACATTTATGAGGTTTTCCTTATTTAACTATGCTACCCACTTCCTTACAAATGAACGAGTCAAAATCACTTTATCTAGGTTCAAAGGTCTATCTCAGTGAGTCCGAATAAATGACTTTGTTATCTAGTTATTTGTTTGAAAATCGGGTTTCACTTCTTCATGATTTACAAAACTAGGTTCATTTACTTGAGAGCGGCAATTAACTGTTATAATAGCTTAAGGTTCTAAAATTTTGCAAGTGTTTCGTTAGGAAAATATATGTAATCTTGGTATTTTCTTGATTTATTATACTCAAATATTAGTGAAGTTGGTGATTTATACTCTTATGCTAGTTTAAAAAGAGTGTGATCATTATTGTAGTGGTTACAATGATAATTAATTAATTAACTATTTAATTAATTAATTAAGGTAGGCTATTAAAATGTGGTATAGCTTTTAAATGGTCTTTAACAAATTTAACCTACCAAAATGAGCAGGTTTATACCAGAAACCCATTGAATTTTCCTTGATCACTCATCTCCATACGTATTTTGAATGTCCTTTAAATAGTGTTATAATAAACTTATATGATTCTACAAAAATGGCAAATTAGGACTTCTGTAATAATTTTCTGACTAATACCTTCTTAGAGCAACATTTCGTACTGAAAACAACATTGGTGTGACAATTATGTCTTTAAAAGTGCTTAAATGATGTTTGCTTACGTGTTTACTGAACAACATTAATTATAAAATAAATAACATGATCATAACAATTGCAACCATTATAATTATATCAAATATAATAAAACACACGACCTGATGACGAGGAGTCATCTCTCGATCAAGTTGACGATGAATGCTGAGGGTACCGTCAGTGCTAATGTGAAACTGACGCCGACGGTCTGAGGATGGTTCAATAGTATATCTCACTAAACTGTGACCACCATTATCAGCATCTTTGGCTCTCAGTGACGTCACAACGTGACCTACTTCAACATCCTCAGCCACAGTGGACAGTGGCTGGACTGTGTCAAAATGAGGGGCGTTGTCGTTGATATCCAGGAGTCTGATGACCACCCACGAGTACGCCACGTGGCTTTCTGACAGAGGGTTGTTCTCGTCCTGACATACAACATTGTAGTTAAAGAGGTCTATCATGAAGCTTGGCTAAGTATTATCAGTGTTGGGTTCTCTACAATCTAGACTAGTGTATATGTTTGTATCAACCTAAATTTAATTCAAGAGGAAAAATGTAATTACTCAATGTAAGTGATTGAAAAAACACGATAAGCAAAGGCAACGTTTAGGAAAGATTGATTAGGAATAACAATTCAATTTTTAAAGTAACAAAATTGCAAGATTCTTGTTTGTCTTCTTAAAAGTTTCAGCGAGTTTGTTAACAAGTGAAGAGCTAGCAATGTTGCCAGTAATTAGCCAAAGTGTTCTTTCTTGAGCTGGAGAGTGCTCTTACATTATATATGGGTTTCCTCCCCTTTGTCATGAATGTTTTCTCTTTCCATTTTAAAACTATTTGAACCAGACCAGTACACAGGAGAAAAACATTTTTTTTCTCAAATGGTATAATAGTTTGTATACAAAGCAGTACTGCCTTTGGGAAACAAGTATTTTTCTGCTGAAATTCATAAAATTATTTCAAAAGCCAGCTAATCTTTTGTAGATTACGTTTGGTTGAATAGGATTATGTATAACGTTATTGAAAGAGACCTCATTCTAAAACAAGAATATTGAAAATTAGGTTCTGTACGAATAGCTCCGTTCAATTACGTTATAAAACTAGGTAAATTAATGTTTATTAATTTTTGCACAGTATCCAATATCAAAATATAGAAGGAAAAAAGACATATTATTATTTTATAACTTTGTATAATGATCATCTTGGCGTTTTCGTCCACAGATATTTCAAAACAAACAATAGACAAAACTAAGAATAATTTGTAATGTTTAGCTAAGTTTGGTAATCAATTATTGGTAAGCAGTTGGTAAGTTTAACTCTACTGAAAAACAATTCTCTGTTTATTATTTCACTATCACTTACCTCATCTATGACCTGTATCTGGAATCGAAACCCGTTCCTCTGCAGAGGATCCTCATAATCCAGAGGTTTGGTGACAATCAGAGATCCTGTGCCATCAGAATTAGCAACCATGGTGAACTTATCTGCACCATAACCACTCTTGTCTACTACCTGCAAAGATAAACTAAAAATTATTGTTAATTGTTTGAAGTTGGAGTTACCCTAGCATTATAGCAACTGTTTGGTGATGATCAGATACCCTGTACCATCAGGACTGGCAACCATGGTGAACCTATCTACCCCATGAATAATCTTTCAACTACTAGCACACAAAAACACTACTAGATATTGTATTGTAAGCACTTGCAGTGATGTAATATAATATAATACTGTAATTTATTTATTATACTTTGTTCATAAAGTTCATAACCTTAAATTATTGCTAACTTAAATTAGTTATGAAAACAGCTGAAACAAACCAAAATAATATTTAATTATATACCATAGTAAACTTTTATGTATGGAGAGACTAAACTACTGTAGAACGATTTCTTATTTTTCCACATATAAAAAATGTATATTAATCAAAACTCTTAGTTATATTGAATAATTAAACTTCTATGGCTAAGTCATAGTAGCTTGGATAGTCATAAATTACTATTAAGAGCACCTTACTCCTTGTATTGGCAAACATTAATCTCTTGAGTTAAGGCAAAAATATCTCCGAATAATTAGACGAATAATCTCCTTCAAACCAGTGATATATCAGAATATCTTCCGGTTGTCTGTTCAACAGGTTCGTATTCCCAAACACAGTAGCATAATCATGGAGACTTCTAGTAAATGACCCATAAAGCATTAAGTAAGATAGTTTATAATTAAAATACCTGTTGAGTGGTGACCTACATAATAAGACCCAATGTCCTCTTAGCTTTGTAACAACACAGTTCAAAGAATATTGACTTAGAGTATATGAGAACGCTTACAAATTCTAAATTCACTAATTCCAAAAATAAGAACATTATATTGTGATTCTGCAACCACTAATGTCATAAAAATAGACAACACACAGTTCTATGAATTTTATTTAATGACATTTGGTTTTCTTTGGCCCACTTCACAGCCAAATAAACACATGATTGATGAGCCAACCGATCTTTTGTATCAGTGTTCTGTACATATATTAGAATATTTTTGGCATGAAATAGAACTTGGCAGTTAAAAATTAATATTTTTAATCTTCTGACATTCCCTAATTCGAGTATTGTTGAGCAAATGCACAGGCACCATTTTTATAGAAACCTCACCACTAAACTAAAATTTAAATTTCCTATAAAATAGGGTTATAGCTCAACAGGAGATTGTATAACAGAATAAAATGTTGTCTTAATGTCCACACAATTATTGACAAATAAAAACAAAAAGAACAGCACAAAAGAACTTATAAATTGTTAAAGAAGTAAATTATCTGTAAGTCTACAGCTAGTGCTATTTGCCCATATTACACTGTATACGAAGTGGTTGTTTAGATCGGCGTCCCTCACTGCCACCGTCAGTATGGGCGTTTTGGTTATGACGTCACCCAATGTCTCTTCCACCTCCGTCACCCATTCGTCCTTGGTGAATTCTGGCACAGAGTCATTCATGTCCACAACTTGAACTGTCACAGTTCCAGTTCCTGTAATATATTACACTGTATAAGAAGCGGTTGTTGTAATATCATTAGGTCAAATACAAAGACCAACGTAATTTTGAAACGTATTATAAAGAAATAGGAAATTAAAGATCCCTAAGTAATGCCAAAACATTTATTTAAAGAACTGTAAAAAAGGTATGGGAGATAATATAAAAAAGTATGAAAATAATGGCGTGTAAATTTATTACTTAGAAAATTGATAAACGTTATACGTAGAAATATATTATTTTATGATTATTTTATGATGCACAAGTTAGCCAAGCTCAAAGTATAAAACTATTTAAACTTTCTCAAGAGGCATTTTCACCAACTTTGATATATCAATCAATTGACAGATATATGAATACAACCTTTTCCCCATTACTACTTTTGGAAAAAATAGTTTAATAATTTAAAGATTATGAATGAACAATATACAAATAAAGTTCTATTTCAGGGAGTACTTACCTTTAAGGCCTCCACCGTCTACAGCTATGACTTGAATGGAGTAGTGAGAGATCCGCTCTCTGTCCAGGCAGCAGATCAGTGTTTTTATTTCTCCAGTAGTAGGATGGATGTCAAAGATAGGTAGGGCACTCCCCTCTTCTATTGCGTTCTTCTCTATGGAGTATTTGACTCTGGCGTTGCCATTCTCCAAAGGGTCGTCATAGTCTTCAGCCTCCAGCCTTATTACTGACACACCTGCACAAAGGATTTAAAAGATAGGTAAGGCACTCCCCTCTTCTATTGCGTTCTTCTCTATGGAGTATTTGACTCTGGCGTTGCCATTCTCCAAAGGGTCGTCATAGTCTTCAGCCTCCAGCCTTATTACTGACACACCTGCACAAAGGATATAAAAGATAGGTAAGGCACTTCCCTCCTCTATTGCGTTCTTTTCTATGGAGTGTTTAACTCTGGCTTTGCTATTCTCCATAGGGTCGTCATAGTCTGCAGCCTCCAGTCTTATTACTGACACACCTGCACAAATGATATAAAAGATAGGTAAGGCACTTCCCTCCTCTATTGCGTTCTTTTCTATGGAGTGTTTAACTCTGGCTTTGCCATTCTCCATAGGGTCGTCATAGTCTGCAGCCTCCAGTCTTACTACTAACACGCCTGCACAAAAGATATTATCAAAGATAGGTAAGGCACTTCCTTTCTCTATCACATTTTCTCTATGGAGTATTTGACTCTAGCATTGACATTTTCAAGAGAGTTTTCATAGTCTTATGTGTCCAGCCTTATTACTGACACACTTACACAATGGTGTTGTATATGCGTTCTAAGGTTATATATATATATATACGTAACCTTTAATATTTTATATCGTAAGCTTTAGTATTTTGAAATGTGATTAAATATTAGAGGGCATTAAACTCTTATAGATTTGGAATATACATTCATATCCTTAGCTTAACATGTGAAAGGAAAAAGGTCGTGGTATGTTATCTCAAATGTTGATGAGAACCATTTCATAAAAGCCTGTCACAGGAAAAAATTCTTCAGTCAACAAAAAAAGTAAAAACTAATCAAATAAATAAACACTTAAATTTAAATTTTCGAATCCTACGGAACAAATCAGTCAAATAACCTAAACTCACTGTGGCTAGAAGTCACAACATAATAAATAATTATAAGATTCTGTTTTTTGTTCATCTAAATGAACATCGTGAAAGATTCTTTAGTTGAATAATTCGCTGTTAGAGATCTTTAATGTTTTCCAGTAGGATAACAAATAAAGTAAATAATTTCATAATTATATTCTACAGTGCCTTTTATGTGCTTAAGGATGTTCGTGTTCTTAATGTTTTTAAAGGGATAAGCATGAGAAAGATATAGTTTTACATTCATAATGAATATACATTCAGTAAAATTATAGGCATTAAGGTTAATGTATATATTTTCTTAGCTTCCCACTTTCACATCCAGCCTCTCCGATACCCATCATAATGTTTATACATGACGTAAACATAAATTCATAATTTGTAGAGTATATTTAATAACTTATTATAATTCCAGTGTTATCCCTTACCTGAAGGACTATTTTCTGTGACGTTGCCGATGTACTCCTTCTTTGTAAAATGAGGAGCATTGTCATTGATGTCCTTGAGATTTGCATGGACATCTGCAAACCCTACAAGGCCTTTTCCACCCTCGTCTTGAGCAAAAACTGTGAACTTCCACTGAGCTCGACCAAAGGGTGGATCCCGATCCAAAGGCTGTAATAACAAATATAAAGACGTATCTTTCATGTATTAACCCCTCTTCTGATTTTTTGTTATCTTAATTTTCAATGCAATAATATTGTTTTCAACATTTTTCTTATTGGATATTTGATATAAATATATTTATTGTAGTTGATTGAAACAAAGTGATACGGGAATTTAAAATAATATAATTTTAACATACGCGTACATCAGTATTATTTGATAAAATAATATAGTTATTGATGATAAGTACTTAGCATTCTTTTTATTGAATGTCCATCACGATATTTTAACAATTATTTTGAATAAAATTAGCTTTCCATTATTTTTTAAAAATTTAATATTTTGTCACATTTTAATTAATACATTAGAAGAGTTCTTAAAACGTAGTTTTTCTTTATTTTACGATATATTTAAGGTAAATTTTATAATAATCTATTATTTATTGATAAATGTTGACTTAGTGCCTCTTAACATAAATAAAACATGTATGATTAAAAATGTAAACTATAGTTTTCCAATATTGATTATTAGAAAGCATTCTAATAATATATGTGAATAAAATATAAGTTATAGGAGGTAAACTAGTGGTGAGCAGTGCATATAATATACGCACTGTATATGGTATGTGAGATCTGGTAACCTTTAATATTTGCTAATCAGGACTTTACTGTACTATCACCTATAAAAGCAATCATTGCTATATAATTTTGTATCTCTAATTTAGAGTTTTACTTAAATATTCCTTGAAATTGTAGTTTTCCGACTGTCCATTATTGCTACAAATACAATAAGTGACTTCTAAGAAATGTTTGTTAATTATATGACAAATTTTTTGTTGTTTATTATTTAGAATCTACCTTAAGGACAAAAATTTCTCCAGAGTCCTTGTCAATAGCAAAGTTCCCCGTGGCTGGGTCGTCCACGTCAATCCCCTGGCCGGCCAGGAAGTAGATGATGTCATCAACCTGGAACTTGTCCCCGTCCGTGGCCTCTACCTGCATTATATGTATTATAAACATAAAGGATTGTCTTTACAACTAGACTGCTTACATCCAATCTTATACATATGCAATCTATAATTTTTATAGGTTGGGATTCATTTCAATTTAAAGTGTTAGAATTTCAAAATAGACAAAGACAAAATATAAGTAATTTAAATGTAAAAAGTCAAATATCTAGTAGTTATGGCAAAGTTAATATGTGTCTTTCTTGTTTTCAAATATAAAGAGGCCATCCTACTAGAAATGTTATTTTATTGAACCTAATAGATTAAGTGATAATTTTAAAAATTTACCTAACAAATATAAAATTGAGAATAAAAAAGAAAGTACAATATATTTATGTAAATGAAATAATACATTATAGAGTGTTACTCCAAAATAACACATCAATATATAAAATGATGAAACATGGAAAAAAGTTTTGTTTAACCATTATACATAAATAATTCATAAAAAAAGGAAATATAAATAGTTATACTAACGAGTGATGTCAATTATTTACTATGTATTTTTCCATCTATGCTGTTTAATCTGTATGCAAGGCAATACAGTAAAATAAAAACTAATTACTCCAATAGACACAACTGAATAATTTAAAGCTAAATATTAAATAGTAATTATTTAAATAAAAAACATTACTTCTACACCATAATACTGATAGTTCATTATTAATTTACGCAAAATATATGTTAAACTAAAAATGAGAGAATCATAGCAATGAATATATGCTATAGTTTGTGTCATTTCTACCTTGCAATTCATAAGTGAATGTTGTTTATTCATCTTATCTTCATAGCAATGAATATATGCTATAGTTTGTGTCATTTCTACCTTGCAATTCATAAGTGAATGTTGTTTATTCATCTTATCTTCATAGCAATGAATATATGCTATAGTTTGTGTCATTTCTACTTTGCAATTCATAGATGAATGTTGTTTTTTCATCTTATCTCAAGAAGCTCCTCATCATCTTGAACCTTTTAAAGTTCAAACCTCACTCTAAAAACAAATAAAAATAACAGAGAGCTAGACTTTTAAATTGAAAAAATAAATCCCATACAAAAGAATTTAAATATGAATTAAAGTGACTAATTTGATAAAGTTTGGCTTTGATCAATTGTTAACTAGAAAATACTTTCCAATGTTCATCTTAAAGTATAAATTTAATTCAGGATATGTTCATTAAACAAAATGAAAACTTAAAGTAATGAAATTTAACAGCAAGGTAATTGAAATCTTCTCAGATAGTTTTATATCTTATATTAAGTGTGTTATATTTGAACTGACCAAGATGTTGTTATTTTGACATTAACTTATTAGTAGGCGTACCTGTAAGATCTTCTTTGGTAGGTTTTTATTGTCCTCCTCTGTAATCTCCGTCGAGTACGATGACTGTTTGAAGACTGGAGGATTGTCATTGACGTCTTTCACATGGATGATGACACTAGTGAAGGAAGTAGTGTCTCTTAGTGACGCCGAATACAACAGTTCGTACTGAAATAGTGAATAATTAATTCATTAATAATTAGTGAGTAAGTTAGTGTAAATAATTTGATAACCTGAAAACGTAATTTGAGAAATGTTTCAAACAATAATAAAAAAACATCCAGGCATCCAATGAGCCAATGCATTAAGGCATTCATAATATCTCAATTCAAAACATGTAAACTGTTTCTAGTTTCAAATTATTATAAATATATTTAGAGATAGGCACACAATTTTTATAAGAATAAAAAAATAAAAATAAATACATCCAAAAATATTTATAATGCAAGAACTATAAAGTATTGAAAAGTACGGACTAATAATGGTTATTAATGAAAAAAATACCTGAACTAGTTTTTTATAATACTTTTTTTATAAATATTTAGGAATGTCAAAAATTATTGTTTTCTATAGTTATGTTTAATGAGGAATTAGGAAATTATAAATGTCTGATCAAATATTATTTTAGTTGTATAAATCAAATGTTTGGTAAAAATTAAGTTTTAAAATAAGCAGCTTTTACCACAATGCAACAATGTTTATATTGAAAAAGCATTTAAATTAAATAATAAATATAATAACGAGAGCTATTAAAATATAACAGGAATTATATTAACGATATTTCCTCAGCACATCGGATCCAATGACAGTATAAAAGCAAAGTAATATCCAATATACGAACCATGGCAACTAATATCAGCTACAATATCAAAAACTATGAGGTTTTTTTATGATTGTGACTCAGCTTGAAACATAACTAGTCGAGTTATGCATTAATTATGAATATCCTTGAAAGGTATAGAAAGTATTTTTTATCAAATACCTTCTGTCTTGTTTCGTAGTCAAGTGTATTTTTCACAAATATATCACCAGTAGTAGCCTCCACTCCAAATACTGCCCCAACATTCCCTGCTGATATTTCATACTTGATTTCTGCAAAATAAATCAACACTGAACTTTGATTACCATTTAATTATTGAGAATTCAGTAAATAAAAATTATGGTGTAAAACTATTATATATTATAATTAATTAGTGATGCTTTCATTTGTTGTTTATAATATCTTCCATATGAATATACATTTAGAATAAATTGGTCAACAACTTCAAGTTCGTAAACTGTTTTATTCTCATATCTCATAATCTCATAAACATTTTATTCCAGATATTTAATGTTCAATTTTTTTTTTTTTTTTTTTTTACTGTGTGTAAAGTGAGTGATGTAACTATAGAGTGTAATGTTTAAAAATTACACAAATGTATATATACAATTTGATAGATCATAGCCTGGTTTGTGATTGGTAGGATTAACGTATAGAATAATGTCTGTAGTTACAATGCGTAATGAAAGCGGCTTTAATACTCCAGACATCTGAATACAAAATGGAATCAGATCACGTTGAGTTACAAACGCAGTGTCTGAACAACTCCCCAGTGTTCATAGTGTTTTGTTCCAAATAATGGTAATTAGTAACTTATTAATTTTTTTATTATTAAGTACCTTGTGTATTTATAAAAAAAATAATTAGTCTAGTTATTAGGGAGATGTTAAGTGTCGTGTATAGATGAGCATGTAAGAAGATGATAAGTATCGAATGTACATGGGTGTGTAGTAAATGACGTAAATTGTCCTATTTGATGAAAACCTCAGACAGTAAATTATGTAGTTGAGGTGGTTAGGTTAGGTTAGGTTAGGTTAGGTTAGGTTTAAACGTTTATCTCTTTAAACGTATTATTTAGATTGGTTAAACTTCACCTCATTTATGTTAATATTATTTCGAAGTGAACTTACAGTCTTACGTTCCAAATTCATCTACATAGATATATAATTTATTGTTTATACTAAACTAATGTTTCACAAAGAACATTCCCATGGCTTTTTCGAATAATCATCATATTTTTCTGTAATTGTTATCTGATAAGGGCATCCAAAACCTATTTAATCTTCTCTCACTGTTGTGCTACGAATATCTTAGGTGAAAAGTCGAATTATTATACAAACAACCTTGATAAAATGACAATCATTCCATATAGCAGTGAAATATAATAAGTTTTGGAAATCTCTATACTGCTATCAGGTATATACTGGGGTTTTAAATGTATGCAATATTTTTTTACAGGATGTAATTAAATACAATCTGCAAAATTTAAATGTTAATATTAGTAAAACATTGGAAAATAAAACTATATTTGCTTCATAAAGAAGGCGAATACGGGAAGTTAAGATATTCTTCGGCATCAGCAAAGATAATTTTAATTTAAACTCTTCGACTGTTCATCCTACAAATTTGGATTTTCCTTGGAAGGTTAAAACCCCTATGTTTTGAGAACGCCCACTGTAAAATACACTACCAATCGTATTTTCATACAATGCTACATGAATACTATATTAATTTGTATACATCATTGTTGAGAGAAACTGTTAAATTACCCACTGGATACTGCATGTTTTTGTAATCACCTAATTATCAACAGTTATCTTTTTAAATGGGATTAACTGTAATTCTAAATTATCATTTATGCAATATTTTATATTCCAAACAACAGTTCGACTGGAAAAATATATTAAAATATCTTGCACAGATATTTGTATGCTCAGTAGTTTTATATAAATTCATAATACACTGAAATAGTTGATAACATACGTTACTGAATATTCTTTTCTTACGGAATTACAAATCAAAATGTTTCCCTTACACCTCTAAGTTACTTGATACTAGCGTAACCCTTTTACAATTTTAATTTTATGTTTATAAAATAAGACAGCCCAATTATTGCTTAATCCTTGTTCTTTTTATTGTCGAATGTAATCATTGCAATTGAATAACATTCATAAATGGCAAAAGGATTTAAATTTGTTAAAATTTGTCTCTGCTTGATATTTCCAAAGTCACAAACTAAATTAATGTTTTAAAACAATGCAAACGTTTTGAACCCTTTGACTTGAAATTATAGTTCTTGTAAAAATAAGGCAACTAGAATAAAACAAATGAAACTGACACATAAAGTTGTTAAGAAATGCGATGGATGTTCTTTCAGAGGAACAATTACTCAGACCAAAGAAGAATACTGAAGGAAGTAGCCAACGAATGTAAAAAAAAACCTTTTCCCCATGAATCTGAAAATCAACATATAATTGTTGACATTCTTTTTTTCAACAACTAATGGTATCACTAGAATTTGTTACTTCTACTTTTTTTATATATTCTGTATATATTCAATTTTATGCCCTCGGTATTTGAATATGAACGTTTTTGTGTATACTACATAAATTCTAGTGCTACAAAAATATGTTTTATTGGTTGCAGTTGTAATTTCCACTACTGCTGGTATCATAGAACACATTATATTCTTAATATATTATGACTTTTTATATTAATACTAATTTCTCTCTTACTATGCAACGCATGTCTATAATCTCAGTTATGAAAGAGTGAAAATAGAACTATCGGAAGAGCGTGCTATAAATTTTCTATCTTTTAATAATTCAATACAACACTAATAATACTTTAAGTGAAATGAAAAATAACTATTGTATAGTTATGTTACAATTGGTGAAGTTAGGACTAATAAGTCATCTCTTACAGCTGATCATTATTACCGTGTTGTAAATAAGTGTAAAAAAATCAAAACTATTTTGGTGTGTAAAGTAAAATAAATTATAGAAATAACACAAAAGAGAAATTTAGCAACAACAATATTAATTGGTTATATAAATATAATACATTATATATTAGCATCCATTCAAAAAAAATACTGCAAACTTAAACTCACATTCATCCTCTCATGCTGTCAGCATATTGGTAGTACCGCTCACCCCACGATGCTCGGAGGGTGAGTGCGAAGAATAAAAACCGCAACTACAGCTAAAAACCGATCGCGCCCTTAGGTACCCCTTACACGATCAGGAAGATTATTTCAGAGTCGGCAAGCGGTTAAAGTAAATGAATAATTAATTGTATAAAGAAGTTCTATGGAGAGGATTTGACAACAATGAAGATGAAGATTAGAAATAGGTGAATTCAGTTTTTGTGGTTACTATTGTTACTAGTTAGTGTTTATACTGATCTTGTAATGGCTGCTAGTTACTATGGTTACTAGTTGGTGTTTATACTGATCGTGTAATGGCTGCTAGTTACTATGGTTACTAGTTGGTGTTTATACTGATCGTGTAATGGCTGCTAGTTTCTATGGTTACTAGTTGGTGTTTATACTGATCGTGTAATGGCTGCTAGTTTCTATGGTTACTAGTTAGTGTTTATACTGATCGTGTAATGGCTGCTAGTTTCTATGGTTACTAGTTGGTGTTTATACTGATCGTGTAATGGCTGCTAGTTTCTATGGTTACTAGTTGGTGTTTATACTGATCGTGTAATGGCTGCTAGTTTCTATGGTTACTAGTTAGTGTTTATACTGATCGTGTAATGGCTGCTAGTTACTATGGTTACTAGTTGGTGTTTATACTGATCGTGTAATGGCTGCTAGTTACTATGGTTACTAGTTGGTGTTTATACTGATCGTGTAATGGCTGCTAGTTTCTATGGTTACTAGTTAGTGTTTATACTGATCGTGTAATGGCTGCTAGTTACTATGGTTACTAGTTGGTGTTTATACTGATCGTGTAATGGCTGCTAGTTTCTATGGTTACTAGTTGGTGTTTTTACTGATCGTGTAATGGATGCTAGTTGTGATTCACTACGAATGTAGTTTTTTCCGTCACTTCTCGAGAAATAATTTTTCCACAAATTATTTATAGTATTTTATAATAATTTATAATTATTTATAAACAACTTAAATAGTTTCATTTTAGTTGCTGTTAATATATGTAACTTCGAAACCACTATGTATTTGTGAAGTATATAAACTCTAGTAGCACAGTAATACTACTAACGATGTATAAGTTTTAAAACTACTAACGTAATAAAACTATTTGTTTTAAATCCTATTTATCTCTCAGTAAATAGCAACATTTTTGTAGTCATCATCAAATAGTTTACAGATAAAGTGCTACTAGGTTGAGTGAAAAAAACGAATATAAATCATTAACATGAATTACCCTTAGGACTAAATAATAATACCAGTGCAATGAATTAAGCAGTAGTCACTGGATGAGTTATGCTTTCAAAAATCTAACTTAACTACTCATGATATTATCCTAACTAAAAGGCCTGGTCAGTTTCCTTTATTATTTACACTGAAAATAATCCTTTATTTCTTTTAAAATATTTATTATGGATAGTACCACTTACGCTTGTCTGTGTGTTCGACAGCGACCCTTATCACTGTGTAGTGAGGTTTAGCCGATTCTTCTACCTCGGCTTCATACACTTCTTGTTCAAATGAAAGGCCGTTGTCTTTGTTACCTTTCATGTACTTGCTCACTAAATCAATAAAACAGAACAAATTAATAATATATTGGCATATATAAAAAATATAAATAAGAAAATAAAATGTTGAACATGTGCTGTGGTAAATTGTTTGACTTGTTTGAATTCACTATAATTCACTATACATTAAACAGTAACTAATGTAATGATATTTATTATTATTTTGCTGTTATTAAAAACTAAATATATAAAACAAAGTTTAAAGTTATTTTCTATAATGGCATAGTATTTTTACTGTTACATCTGTTATCTTGAAGTTATGATTCAATGCGTGAAACATGTTGTAGCTAATATATAGCACTGTTACATTCAACGATTACACTTCATATATAAAAAAAAATTATGAATTACATAAATATGTAATGAATATTTTTTAAATGGTAATCTGCTTCTAATAAACTATTTTGTAATATTAAATTTTATTGTTTAATATTATACTTTAATTAGTGAATAGGTGTTCACCTTATTTTAGTCATACAACCTCCACCCACCCACACGCGTATAATGGTATTAACCCTCCCACCCACCCATAGACGTACAGCGGTATTGATCGATAAATATATCATGTATAATTAGAAATACATTGCTATTTATACATGATGACTTTATATATATACATGATAAATTAACTATTATTTATATTATCCTCTCACTTTGTTAACCACTTTTAATGAAAATAACCACTTTTCCAACTTAATATATACTAATTATTTTAAATATAAATTTGCTTATGATTAAAAAAACCATAAATAGGATATACCAAGTAAACAGGTGAAAGGGTTATAAACATACCCATAAGTGGATGGGTGGGACTAAATAGCGTACGTATGTTTATATGTAGGGGAGGATAGCCATAATAAACTCTCAACAAGCGACTGGGCTATTTAATAAAGTCAATAATAATTGCAGGTATAAAGCGATCAAAGTCTCAGAATGGTATACATTTAGGTCAAATACAAAACAATGGTCTATTATGGTTGATTCAAGTCTGTCTGCAGTTTAAAGTTGTTAACAACACAGGTTGGATAGCTAAATTACTGCACATATTAAGGCTTCAGAAAGATCTATACATATTTAAACAGGGTATAAAGTTAAATGGGCCTTTTTTGCAGATGAATTTCCCCTCTCTACCACTTAACCTGGTGTTTCAAACCACCACCCGGTGGTTAATGCTTGTAAGGGCTGCTTAACGGTCACCTGTAAAAAGGGAGAGCCAAGCTGGACGTTATTTTACTTTAGCGTCAGAAGCATAAAGTCAAAAGTATTAGGAGGAATCAATGTAGAATAATGTTGATTTATACTTTATCTTATAAATGGATTGTCATTGCATGCTTAAACGAATGAAGGCACTTACATGGAATGATCTTATTATTTATGAAATAAATGTATATAATTAACAATAAGTTCAATATCTGTAACCTTATGAAGACTTGGTATATCTATATGCAACTTACAAATTATAGTACCCCAAAAAATGATAGTACAATAATTAATTTGTTATTATAAGATGCCTTATTGTTACTTTATACATTGTTGTTATATGAGAATGGGTAATGAGGGGTTCATATATGGATACAAGTATTCAAACAAGATCTTGCTTTTACTACCACAGTGATTATTGATTTGCAGAATTGTTTATAAAATACATTTTTCGTGTATTGATTAGTTTAGTAAAGTGGCATAGCCTTTTACTATAAAACTATAGTAATAATTATTGATATTTACTTGGATTTTGCGATAAGGCTTTGAAATAACAATTAAAGATATTGTGACATTAAGTCCAACCTTTATATAGTTAATTTGATATATAATGCTTCCATTCCACTGAGCTAACGGTCGGTAATTTACTCGTTTTGTAAAATGTAGGCCCGTTAGCTCATATAAACTGGCAAAGCAGTCTACAAAAGATAGATAATCTGTTATCATCATTGGTCCATGTACATTGCTACCCAAACTATAGTTCCTTTGTAAGGCGTCTCCTACATCTCTCTACAACAATACTAGGCTGTACGTGACAGATAAACAATGAATAAACTTTCGTTCATGTATCTTATGAGTCCATTGTATGTAGTTCTCAAAAGCTATATTAAATTTGACTAAATTTATTAACAGTAGATATTTTTATAAACATTTTTCAATCATCAGTTAATAAATAAGTGGTCTGTGTAGTTATTTGGATTTATTTGTGTTAAGTGCAGAGACTGAATAATCTCGCTTGTAATTCCAGAAAGGAAAGTTGCCTAAGCCATTACTAAGCTCATCACGGATGAGTCGTCACTCCAGTAACTGGATCACTTTCCCGTCAAAACGTTTTGTTTTTACTCTTTTTCATCAAATATCATGTTGTCTCGCAAAATTAATGAAATTATAAATTTAAACCGAAATGAGGTTTAAACGTCTGGTATTCTTTGAATATCTCATAGATGTGGAATTATAAATATTTAATTGAGGAAGATTTTTTTTATTTCGTAAGATAAATTTACGAAAATTATGCATTTTAAGTTTAAAGAATATTATTTTTATTTAAATATTATTAATTACACTTTCGACTGCAAAGCATTTCACTAAAATAGGAATATCATAAAAACATTACACATAAGTTAGCAATTTACAATATTTTATATCTATTATATGACTTATGGGTGAATATACAAAGTACCAGTAACCAAACACTGGTAATTTTATTGTCTTACACCCCACCACTTTTGAATAGTAGCAACTTTTAATCTGTATTTAAAAATTGTGTTTTGTTTCACGTAAACTTAATTTTCTCCATGATGGAATAATATTTTCAACTGCACTAACTTAAAATATTTAACACTAACTCATATTTACCCTGTATTTAACGTAGGCTTTGCCTCAAAGTAATCTATGCATCACATGTCATAATTTTAATTGCATATATCCTTATATATAATATATTGTTAAATTTATGTTGATGTTCTATACAAATAGTTTGGTTTTCTACGTGTGCAAAAACCTAGTTTATAAATCAGGTTCTTCCATTACTTATTTTTACTGTGTTCAGTTATTGACGGAATTATATTTAATTTTTAATATTGGAAATATAAATAGTATTTTCGCAAATTAATCTCAGCTAATTAAATTCTCAAAACAAGAATAAACAAGCGAATGGAATATGAAAACTGTTATTTATTTATTAATGCTTCACCAAGTGTATTATTATTTAATCGGTATTAACATTTAATATTTAAAAATAATAACAGCATTATTTGTACATGGCCTTATTTATGTTTATTGATAGTATCTCTATATATTTGTGTTTCCTAATTGGCATATCCCCAGTTATAATTTTGTTTCACTTATTTTCCTAAATCTAGATTTTCATAAGTGATTTTTTTTCTTAAGAACTATATCCAACTAGTTAATATAAATATGAATGTTAGTATTGTATTTCTAAAGGGATACATATCTTCCTGTATTTTTACATGTTCTATTTAGTGGCATACATTAAGTATGAATAGTCAAATTAAATATTTTGTATCATAAAATTTCTAAATTATTAATTATAAATTAAACTTTATTATTTATAAACCTTTTAATATATGTTTGATGGGTATTTGAATGTTATATTTTATTTATTTCTAGTTATAAAGCAAAAACTCTTTTGTCCTTAATATTTTGTGAAATTTTTCTATTTTTACACTGTATTCATTTGATTAAGGCAGCTCATTTTACACACAATCTCTCTCATATTAAAAGTTATACATCCGGACTGTTTATTTTTTTATTTTTATTTATTTATTTATTTGTTACCTGGAAAGTAATTTTCACCTTGAAGTACATCAAAACAATTTTAAACCTCCTATCACAATTGATATTTATTTTTTACACGTAATTTATTTTTCTTATGTGTTACGTTTTTTACAGTATTTTTGTTCTCTTGTAATATTTTAAATAATTTAAAAAGGAACGCTCAGAGTAAACAATAAATTTTTAGAAATTCCAAGTATTGAAAATTGAGAAATAAATATTTATAATTTAACGTATAATGGAGTTATACTTAAACGTATACCACATGTTTTTACTTTTAAAAAAAACTTACCACTACAAAATATTTTACAAATCAAGCCTTTCTACGATGATTTAGTGATTTGTTTAAAAAATTAAAATAAACATAATATAGTCTAATCTTTCTTAAATCTAATTTCCTCCTAAAATTGATTCACTATATATATTGTCCTAAAATTTAATGATTATAATAGATGATATATTTAGGAAAGTTTTGTAGTATAACAAAATTGATTATTTAATTACAGTAATAGTAATTATTTCTTCGATCCATTATTATATTTTAATAATGATTAGAATATAATGACGGATCGAAATACATTAAAAGTGAAAATTAAATGCAATTGGACATTTAATGTAAATCTAATTTATCCAACCTAGAAAATGATTGTTTCACACATACAAAAAGTCAAATATGAAGCAAATACCAAACATCAAAATATGTTGCACTAAAAATGGATTTCAAATCATGATATTCAAAACATATTTTAACAAATGGAACATTTAGTTTACTGTTAATATTGAAATTACTGTATATGTTTAAATAGAATAGGTAATTTAAAACAACGGAAATATAATAAACTTGATGTAGTATATAAAATACAATATATAAGGTTTTACTTAATTATACCATAATTTTTTTACGTGATTTTAAAATTCGAAATACATACGATAGAATTCAAAATCATTGTATGGCAAAATATATTTATTTTTGCTAACTTATTATTGTAAGATTAGTGCACTACCTATTTAAATTAAATTTCTGGAAAATACAAATATAAATATATTACAATGTCTATTACTTCAAACTATTATTCATTACTTACCTAAGTAGGTACTATTCGTGAGAACCCACAATACCTTTAAAGGGTCCATGCTGAAAAATCACTAGTAGCACAATTATATTTCTAAATATCTCGTAAATATTAAGACTGTAGAAACCGTTATATTTCAACTTGAAATTAGATGTTTTACATATTTTTACTGAACCTATCCTCACCGAGCAGATATATGCTGTAACTGAACGGCCGACTCGTACGGAGTCAGAGCGCGACTGAACAAACGGCTCCGGTTTCTTGGAGGGGTGGAGGTAGGTGGAGGGTATGAGGGGTGGGTTGGGGAGATTTCAGTCACCCACACGCTTATAAGCACCACAAACCGATGAAGAAAAGTCATTTAGAAGTTCTGTAAACATTCCAAGGTGAAATTTTTAAATAACAAAATATAATCGTAATGAAAACATACTTGAACTGAATAGATGTACAGATTACTATTTTAATTAGTAAAATCAATGTTATTTATTGGTTCAATTATCAAGGGAAATATTTAATTGGGAAATACATTTTCCCTGGTTAAAAACATTCTTACATACTCTTTATTAATGTTATAAAAAACTAATGTTCCTAAAAACAGTGTAATATTGTATAATTTAACTAACAGACTTCATCTGTTTGGACATTTCACGATGAAAATGACATTATAAGCTACTTACAACCATTATCAATAATAGGCATTGATAATCAAAGGTTCCCAACATTATCTCCAGGTAACGGCGTCAAGCAAAATCGACCGTGCATATTTCTTTGTAGGTGACCATTGAGTGATCCCGTCCTTGTACGCAACTCACCTGGCTAGTCACATGTAGAAATTTGAAAGTTACCTTGGGTCGCCAAGACTAGTAGTGAGGAGGTTGGCCAGGTTGAACTTTTATACGTTCACACACTTATTATTTGTGACGTCAACGCTAGACCTTAGAGTGTGGCTTGCTCAAAATTAGTTTAATTCCGAGCGTGATATTTAAATACATATAATTCGCCCAAGTGGATACGCAAAAACTCATTACTTAGGTTTGGCTATCATTTTAATCGCAATTAGTCACTGATTTTGTCAGTACAAATTATACTTTATAAATAATCTATAACACTGTTCATTTCCATGTAATCAGTTGCAAGTTGTACAGAATATTTCCAATCAAAACGCTGAAAAGTCAGTAATCGAGAAACATACTAACAAAATCTTTGTCTTTGGGGTTCGGCCCTATCACGCGTATAGGACAATGTTTTTGTTAGTAATGGCACAGAATAAAAATATACGTCTAATTCTTTGTCTGTGGTAATAATGATGGCCGTGGATGCCTGTTCCATGAAGATGAAGGAGAAACTTTACTTGCGTAAATGGTTTACAAAAACAACCGAATTCAATGTTGTATTTTAAAAAAATGCTACGTACATGTTTAAATACATGACAAAAAATATGTTTAAATGTTCGGTTAGCTGTGAGAGTGGTGAAAGGAATCGGTGGGGCAGGCGTAGTGCTAAATGCTCCACGAATCGCTTTAGTCTAGCAGAACAAGTGATTGAAAATGATTGTCGTTGACATTTTAGTATATTCGTATTCATGGTAGTGATACGTGTTCTTATTGTTGCTATATTACTTTTAATATTTGCTTATGGTGTTTAAATAAAATGTTATTTTAAAATTTATTACTCCAAGTTTGTATTACTGCAATAGGCTATTGTTTTTAAATTTCCTAGTTTGCAAATGTGAAAAGATTTAGCATCACTTTTATTTAATATAATATGTTTCATATCAATAACTCTTCAGCCTGTAAATGTTTGTTATATAAGTGTTTATGTATTGAAAAACATACATCCTATAAATGTGTTAGATCGGTCTAAAATAGTATTTAGCTAAAGTGTTGATATAAAACATATTTTATAAACTTTTACTCAAGCAAAAAAGTACGATTCAACTATTTATAACTGAATATAAATAATATTTAATTTAAACGATAAAGACACTATTGTACTCTTAACATATTGGCAATCATGTTATAAGCTGCAAGAAAATAGTATTATTATTTTATTACGTAATACTAATATGATTTCCAATTACAAGTTTTGTACAAAATATAAAGTTTATAAAGTTGAACAAAGGAAACGATAACGATTGTAAAACTATTTTCTTTACGAATTTAAAAATCTTACGGATAATCTCCAAACATAAAACAAACAAATCTAAAAAATGTCCAGTTAATGGAATGTTCGTAAATGGAATATTTACCAAAAACAAATATTGATAAATGGAGTATTTTTCATAAAATGTGTATATAGTTTGTGCTTTTTTCATGTAGATATTTATATAGTTAGTGTATTTTTCTTTGAAATAAGTTAGAGATATGGACGAATCAATATCATTTACATACTTATTATTTAAAAAATTGAAAAAATTTTAATGTTTAATTGTGCATACCCAAAAGCAATGTCGGTATTTCTTTTATCAAATCAAATCAAAAAATAATTTATTTTACCATTTCTTTGTACATATACAAATTGTTCAAATACAACTGGAAAGTATAATTTGATTGTTTATACAATTTCTTATCTATCAACAAATAAACAAACATCTACATGGAAATTACAACTTTTGGTAAAATAAATAAGCACCCCAGAGTAAAAACTGTTTTGGGGTTGCTATTACTTAAATAAACTAAAACTAAAGGTAGCGAGCTGACTGAAATTCAGATTCAATATTAATAAGACAAAAAATACATACAAAATTTGTTCTACATTTTTCAAGCAATATTAGAATTTTAGTAAATTTAGTAAATGAAATATTTGTTACCACTATGAATTAGGAAAGTAGATTTAATAAACAAATTAATTATACGCAAACTAAGCCAATATGTTTTCAATATTGTGGCAAGACACAAGCCATTTCCTAACCATTTTTTTAAATTTTGTCCTAGAAGTAGAATTTTTTATTTCCACGGGTAGTACATTAAAAATTCTAGGAGCATTGAAAGAAAAGCATTTCTGGAACAATGTCAGGTTAGGCTGTGGCACTGCAACTACTCTAGGATTCCTAAGGCCCATACGATTATATTCTGTATTAACTGTATTTTCTGCATTTTTCTGTTGTACATTAAACTGATTTCTTAGAAGCTTATAAACATAAAGCATTCTTACTGGTAGAATGTTTAATTGTTTAAAAAGTGGTTCAGTATGTTCAAATCTATTTCTATGCATCATTACTCTGACAATTATTTTCTGTAAATTTAAAACTGGTCTCAAGTTAGTTATATATGTGCCTCTCCAGCAACTGAGTCCATATGCTATTTGAGATTCTACCCTTGCAAAATAAACCATTCTCAATATTTCCAGGTGACAAAGATTTCTTAAAAGATACATTTTTCTTGTAGCATTCAGCAATTTTTTTCTTAGGTCATCTATATGAAATTTCCAATTCAATTTACTATCTACTACAATGCCTAAATATGTATAATGTTTAACTTCCTTTACTTCTAGACAAGGACAGTTTGAATTTAAATTGCAGTTAATGTCATGGTTCTTTAATATCTTTTCATTTTTGCTATCTTCTCTTAAATTAAAACTCATGTATTTACTTTTTTCACTCAATGTTAGGTAATGTTTATTCATCCAATATCGTATTACCTTAATATCAGATTGCATTTGAATAAATAATGATTCGTTTGTGTCAGCAAAGTATGTCAGAGCTGTATCATCCGCAAAAGCCGTCAATCTACCTTGGAAAATTCCCTTGCATAGATCATTTGTATATATTAAGAACAAAATTGGGCCCAACACTGACCCTTGTGGTACTCCATATTTTATTTCACCAGGACCACATTCTTCATTATCAATTTTTACATATTGTTCTCTTTTATTTAAGTAACTGCTAAACCAAGTATGTGCGGTTCCCCTAATTCCAGCATCCCATAGTTTCCTTAATAATATGCAATGATCCACAGTGTCAAAAGCCTTGGTTATGTCTATGAATATTGCTGAACACTTCTTGTTATGATTCAAATAATTGTAAATGTTTTCTAGGAAAGAGATGAGTGCCTGCTCTGTTGACTTATTGTTTTGAAAACCAAACTGGTTATTGCTGAAAAATTTATTGTATTCTAAAAATGTCATAAGTCTTTTTTTCATCAGTTTTTCTAGTATTTTTGAAAATACAGACAGTAGAGAAATAGGTCTGTAATTACTTATTGAGCTTCTATTGTCTTTTTTAAATAAAGTAATAACCACAGCAGACTTCAAACAATTTGGAAATTTTCCTAAACTAAAACTTAAATTAAAAAGGTACTCAAGAATGGTTAAAAACTGTCAGACAAAATTTCTTTGACTATCTTTGTACCAATATTATCATATCCTGGGGTTTTTCCAAGTTTTAAGGCCCGAATAATATTTTTTATTTCATTTTTCGTGGTAGGTAGAATAATCATTAAATTTAATTGATGAATTTTGGGGAAAAATTTTTATATTCAGGTATAGCTACATTTATCTGTATTTTGTTCCTAAGTTTATCTGCTATATTCAGAAAGTAATCATTGAACAAAAAAGCAATTTGTCTTTTATCAGAAATTTCCATCCCATTGTGAGATATATTATTTATTACATTCTTTGTTTTTTCTTCTCCTATGATTTCATCAATAACTTGCCATTGTTTTTTTTTTTGTGTCATCTCTCACTTCATCAAACTTTGTTAAGTAATAGGTTTCTTTTGTAGCTTTAATTTCATGTTTGATTCTTGCAGAATATGAGTCATAGTATCTTTGTAATCTGATATTATATGGCTGAGCTCTTACTTTTTTATGTAAAATTTGTCTTTTTTTTATTTGCGCACATAGCTTATTTGTAATCCAGGGTTTCAGCCGTTTAAATCTACTACAACCATCCAGTGTTACTTTAGACTCCTAAATCAACCCTGAAAGTATTTTCAGAAACTGTTCAAAAGCCAAGTCTACACATGTAGTATTTACTATGACAGACCAGTCAATATTTTCTACTTTAATTTTTAATCCAGTATAATCTATCCTAATTTGTTCTTTTATCCGATTATCTCTGCATCCTTCAACCAGTAACATTGAAACAGAAATTAATGAGTGATCAGTTATAGCGTAAACTTAAACGTTAAAGCGTAAAATTAAACGTTCATATGTTTTATATGAAAACAATGAAAGTTTAACCCTTCTAGTTACAAAAAAAATTAAATATTGTTAAACTTTTTAAATTCTGTACTTTAAAATATTTTTAGTGTTGGTATTGTGCTAACAAACCTAGACTCTTAGTATATTATTACTATCCCGTTAAAATCACATTACACTTTCTAAACGAAATCAGTATTAAAAAGTACAATACTTACTATATTTGTATAAGAGAGCTTCATTCACTAAACAAAAATGATTTCAAATACGTACATTAGGTTAAGATTTGCCTACTAGATAATATTCCTACCCCATGTACGGTGTCTATTCCATCCTAGGCAAAATCATACATGTAGCTTGTACCTAGCTCATAGAAACATTTGTTTAGATTAATTAATTCATAAATTAAATAATTTAATTATCTTTAGTTTCTCTATTAAATTTAAATAAGGTTTCAGTGAGACAGTAAACTACGTTGTAATGTAATACATGGAATCAACCCAACCTTAAATAATACTCATAATTGAAAAAAAAAAAATCAAATGTTCTTAATTTATATATTATAGTGCATATTAACTAAAAATTAAACCGTTTTAATATTTTTATATCAGTTTTTCTTGTAGTTAAAATTAGTTTATATCAATAAAAAGTATAAAATCATTACTCCAGTAAACATTTGTTCATAAATTGAGGGTAATCCTTCTGAAGCAGAAAATGGGCTTCAGTCAACCAAACATGCCATGACCCTAGTCCAACAGTACATAAACCTGGTTGGAATATGAATAGTGTTGATCTTAATATTTTTGAGGATTTATCTTGTTTTCTTTTAGGACTCAATCTTTTTGCTTTTATTATATATACCAGATATACATTCAGGTCAAATAGTACATTGTTCAAAGGTATTTTTTACTTGAGAATTAATTGTTTTGTAATTTTCAAAAATACAACACATTTAGGTAAACCATAGGCCACATAACTAACCTTTTATTTAATAAATAAAGTTTATTTATGTAACATAATAAATTAAATAAGGCAGCGGGTTATTTATATAATAATAATATATAATAATAACATTAATTAGAATATGATTGATGGTTGGTTTTAAAATTGATATATTAGACTTAACAAACTCAATGGCCATCTAAAATCATAATTACTCTAAGCAATATATTTATTTTTTTTTAATAAGTCAAAACTGTTTGGTAAGTCTCTTTCAAATATTATATTAAATAAACGGTACTGAAATATGGCATTTGAGGATGACACTAAATATGGTATTCTTCCATAAGGGTAATATTCGGGCCCTGTAATGGTGAAGTGTCATCATTGGCTTAGTCAGCAATATTGGTTAGGTCGTCACCACACTCAGAGAATGGCTTTATTACTTCTGGTTGGATATTCCCCAAGTATCAGCATGGGCTTAGTCAGCAATATTGGTTCCGTCGGCACCACGTTCAGAGAATGGCTTCATTACTTCTGGTTGAATATTCCCCAAAGTGAAGTGTCAGCATGGGCTTAGTCAGCAATATTGGTTACGTCGTCACCACACTCAGAGAATGGCTTCATTACTTCTGGTTGGATATTCCGCGAGATTAAGTGTCGTCATGGGCTTAGTCAGCAATATTGGTTACATCGTCACCACATTCAGAGAATGGTTTTATTACTTCTGGTTGAATATTCCCCAAGCTAAAGTGTCATCAAGGGTTTAGTCAGTAATGTTAGTTACGTCGTCACCACACTCATAGAATGGGTTTATTACTTCTGGTTTAATACTGCCCGAGGTTAAGTATCAGCATGGGCTTAGCAATATTGGTTACGTCGTCACCACACTAAGAGAATGGCTTTATTACTTCTGGTTGGATATTCCCCGAAGTGAAGTGTCAGCATGGGCTTAGTCAGCAATATTGGTTACGTCGTTACCACACTCATACAATGGCTTTATTACTTCTGGTTGGATATTCCCCGAGGTGGTGTCAACATGGGCTTAATCAGCAATATTGGTTACGTCGTCACCACCTTCAGAGAATGCCTTCATTACTTCTGATTGAATATTTCCCAAGTTAAAGTGTCAGCATGGGCTTAGTCAGTAATATTAGTTACGTCGTCACCATACTTATAGAATAGCTTCATTACTTCTGGTTGAATATTGCCCGAGGTTAAGTATCAGCATGGGCTTAGTCAGCAATATTGATTACGTCGTCACCACACTCAGAGAATGGCTTCATTACTTCTGGTTGAATATTCCCCGAGGTTAAGTATCAGCATGGACTTAGTCAGCAAAATTGGTTACGTGGTCACCACACTCATAAAATGGCTTTATTACTTCTGGTTGGATATTCCCCGAGGTGAAGTGTCAGCATGGGCTTAGTCAGCAATATTGGTTACGTCGTCACCACACTCATAGAATGGCTTTATTACTTCTGGTTGGATATTCCCCGAAGTGAAGTGTCAGCATGGGCTTAGTCAACAATATCGGTTAGGTCGTCTCAGAGAATGGTTTAATTACTTCCAGTTGGATATTCCATCCTCACGTAGAAAGGGGCACTGACTTAATATAGGGTCGTATTGCATAGAGGCAAATCATTTACATTGTAACTAATATTCTATATAATCATAAAATATTAGTTTAGGCTATACAAGTTTTATAGGTCCTGAATATTAAGATAGTTATAATAAATGTTGAAGTGAAATGAAATGCATGAAAATTAAGCTTATGAATCACTCTGAAAACAACTATCATACAAGTAGAATTTGTTTTATTTCATACCAAATTTTAATATAATTTGTATAACAATGAATCTAATAATTTTCTTTAGATTGAAACTCATTGATTGCAAGTGAATGTGAGTATATGTATATTGGCTAAAATAGTAATGAATTATATGTATTTATTTTAAAGTTGCTCTTTTATATTAAGTAGTAATCTCAATTTCCATATACACATAGTAGTATGTATACATACCTATAACTGTATGTGTCTTCAATAATTAAGATGAAGAATTCTAAATAATCGCTTTTTTAAAAGTCTATATGATATATGGACTTTTATATTTGTTCATATTCGAGTAAAGTGCACTTATTTATCACTATTTACTCGCTATACAACTACATCCAAGTATGCATCCCTGTTGACGATTGATTGTTCATGCTTATTCTACAATAAATTGTATACACATGCACAGTTATTTAGTACCCTTTTATTTAAGATAAATAAACGTTCATAAAGTAAATATGTTATTCAATAATATAAGAGCTTAGATTAAATGTAATGCTTCAGTGTTAAAGTAGGATTAACCATGACTGATTAAACGTAATTCAATCATTCATGGTTAGTGCTTTGTTCATTATTATATTTGATAGCTTTAATATAGTGTAATATATATAATACTTGCATTTTGTATAAAAGTTGTGTATATAACATGAAATCATCACTTCTTTAGTAATAACTATAGATGACTAGTGAGAAATTATGATTCAGGTTTTAATTTTAAAATGTGTTGCCCCTGAAACAGACCTCTAACAGCAATGTGACAAAGATTGTTAAAGAGATCCTGATACTAACAATTGTATAGTCTAAATATCCAGACTATTGTTAGAAACAAATATATAATAAATTGGAAATAACAATGAAAAATACAAATTTATCACAAAGTACTGTATAAATTAGACTTTAATCACCATTTATAACTTTAAGTGATAGAAAACTAAAGTGGCCAAGTTAGCAGCACAAATGTAAATTACATTTGTATCGTAGACCTATATAGGTGAACACGCATTTATCAGTATTGCATAAAATCATTAAACATAAACTAGTTTACTAACTGATATTATCAAATAAATAAGATTATCCTTAATACTACTATAAAATATATCTTAATAAGAATATACTTTGCGTTTAAGTAAGACTTTGTAAGAGAGCTAGATATATAGTCATCTTGTATTAGTACTACATAAACAAACCATGGTTTTTATTACATGTGAAACCTATGGTTCTGTTTTTAAAGCATTCATTTTTAATTTTATCAATATTAATGAACATTCCTATTTTGTAATCACTTTTAGTAAAACGTTACATTTGTTACAAGTGCATTTGTAATTTTTCATTTATATAAATTCCAAAATTGTTATACAGTATTAAAATATTCAATATCATCAATCACTTAAATAACTTGTCTCATTATGACAAATATATATTTGATAAAAATGGAGGCATATAAGTTGTTGGTCAGTTATACCATATACTACAGAATTTCCAAAGTAGCCCCACAAAAATGTTTATAGTCATAGTGTTTTTTTTTTTTCAATTACGGATATTGAATTATCAAAATAGGTGACCCTGTATAGTTAAGTATATGTCAAATATATTTTTTCTGATATTGCCGCTATAAGACAGAAGTGACCATTACATATCTCTAAATAGCTTCCGGACATAACTCAATAAGACCAGAATGGGTTCAACCCTAACAAATCCTAAGATCGTATTTATTTGAATTGAATACATGAATAAAATTATAATATAATACTATTTCAATCAAAATGTGATCGATTACGTTTATGATATTGTCATTTTCATGATTTTTTTAGCAACAAGTTATTTAAGAAAAAATACATGTAGCACTTAAATGTCTTTATTATTGAATCGTCATATATATATTTACCTTCTCATTATTGCAAAAATTTAATTAATTCAACTTCAATTAAAGTCACAAAATAGTTTGCAGCCAACTCCGCAACCCTTATGAGTGAATGTTTTTCATATATGTCTCTAAAACTTAAGAATGCACTCACTTTACCTCACGCTTGCCCAAGTTGAGAAAATACGGCTGCCTGTTCCTATATTGTTGGTATAGTAATTTGAAATAGACATATCCCAGTGCACTCGGTTCACTAATGTCACAAATCTTTACAATAATGTTGGTGCCTTTCATAGATTTATCTACAGCCCACTCTTATTTCTAATCTGTATAAATGCATCATTGCAGGATGGAAAAATTATTCAATACTGTGATGATGTGACTCTAAACATTATTCAGCAACTCTAAAACAAATTCCATTTATGTCATCGAAAGTACAGGAAGAAAATTCACATGACAGACGATAAAATACTCAATTAAGTTCAATCTACCACGTTTTACCTTTGGTGTTCCTTACGCTGAGTTCTTTGTCTATTCCGTAGAACAAATTGTTTTTAAAACACATATTTTCTTTTTAATAGAGGACGATGTTCAATGTATATCCAAACCGAACTTTACATATACGGATCTATATCCCTACTAACTGTGTTTACCATGTTTGTTCTACAATTACATAAAAAATTCACGAAGTCTTTAACTTTGAAAACTTTGTGCCTTATAGGTCTTATATATATGTTAGATTGATATAGAATCCTTCCTTGTGATTATTTCACTGAATTGTAGTGGTACAGGTCTCCAGGATATGAAAAAGCCATTAAAATGATGGTAATTGAAGCTAGTTGATTCGAGTAATTTTGAGAGGTCTCAGTGTTTTATGAATGTAACATGCGCATGATTAAATAAACTAAGCTATGCGCTGATTGTTTTGATATTAGATTATGGAGGATATGTATATATCCTAAGGATGGTGCTAGCTCAAAGGAACCTATCTAGATTCCCTTGAGGTTCTAGGGATCATACAGTTGCATAACAATATAAGGTCGAGAGGATGTATTAGTCCTAACACCACCTATTAAACAAAGGCGTTTTTTATTTCGTTAATTTCAATGTAGAAAAAGAATATCGTTTAACCTTCATTTCTAAAATGATTGATTTAATCAATTAAACACAATTTAAAACTCAATCAAAATACCTTTTCTGTAGTAAATATCTTTATATTTCCGTGGAAGCACCAACGTGCACCAAGAGCTTGATATGGAGTTTATAGATATTGATAGCTGAACAAATTTAAATAACGTTCTGTTGAATGCCTATTCTTATAAATATAAATAAATATATATATATTTATAAGAATATATATATATATTATAAAATAAGATTAGTCACAATTTTTACTTTGTATATTATTATTCTAACTTTTTTTAATATGTTAGTGATGATCGTTTTCTCAAACGATTTTAAACAGTTTATCATAAAAATAACAAAATATTTTATTAAAAAGTATTTTCAGTTTTAGGTAGCTCTGAGGGATTTATTCTCTTGATCAAATATATACAGGACATCTAAATAATACTCATTTGAATAAATTTATTTGATATTCTTACAGATAAGTGCATTAACGAACTAGTATTAGTTAAAAAATTTTAACTAAAATAAGAATAAAATTTAGTACAAAAATTTATAATCACCTATGATAAGACGTCTAATGTAATAAATATATTTAAAGTTACGCTGCAATGAAAATGTATTGAGGTTATTTAAAATATACATATTTAAGAAAATACTAGATATTAAAATTGTAGTTATAGTTTTTATTGTATAAAAAATAATAAAAAATCACTTGTTCATAAGATTATTATTATTTATGTATATATTTTTCTAATCTGGAATTCAATAAAAAATCCACAAAAAATTAAAATTTGGTTTTGCTATCATATTTAGATTACGACTAACAACAGATTAAGATTAAAAAATGTATTTTTATAGACCTTTTGAAGTATCAAGTTTTTGAAACAATTGCAGCGGCAAGAGGCCTTGTGTTTAACGGTTTTAGATCATGGAATATGGCGAAGCCACGCTAACCCAGAGGGGTTTTTATGCACCAATTTATCTCAATGCTATGCTAGCTTTATCGAAACTAAAACTTGAATTAACCTTATTTAGCCCCAGTTCTACATATATAGTTGTTTTTTAAACCTAAAAGAATAAAGCTAAAATCTAAAACCTATCTTTCATTTTGGTGGCATAATAATTAATACATCTTTACTTAAATAAGTAATGACAAACCATAAGTTAATTGTAGCAACCAAAACAACTTTTAACTTGCTTTAAAGCTTATATTTGCTGGGACAACACAAATTTAATCTCATTAGTGGCCTTTGCAAACAAATGTTAGAAACGTACTGTGTTATGTACTGCAAGCTTTGAACTTTCTGGGTTTTCATGGTCGGAAATTCAAGTGCGAGCGTTGGTGGGTGTATTCATAACACTAACTAGGTACATGATGGTTTTATAATTATAAATAATTTTGAATGTTTGAGTCTTTCAGATCGTTATAATTTATTAACTATCTACGATGTACCAATTTCTTTAAGTGTATGAATGTTTTGATGTTTAGAATAGTTTGAAACAAATAGAGTTTTTAGTGCTTAGTTCAATAGTATGTTTTGATTTACTCTATTAGCATCGACTGAAAATCCTTATAATATATGTATAATGAATGGTATGTTTTTGTCAGTAATTTACAATGGAATTGGTGTTTAAAAATTAATGTAGCATATTTATTACACCAAAACAAACATTACATGTCAAGAATAAATACTTATATTTGCCATTAAGTTTTGTATCAAATAAATACCACCAAAAAAAACAATAACAAGACTCTTGAGTACCGGCCGGTGCCGATCGTCAGGGAAGTAACAACTACTAATCATCGACTGCCCGATTTAACTCCCTTCAATGAAGTGACAATCTACGTCCATAATGCCTTGCTTCTCGAAAATCCAGGTGTCTCACTGGATTAGCCAGTTGGTTTGACATAGGGAAAACTCTGAATTATTAACCACATATAGGGAGGGGTGGATTCATATATATAGTCTTTGATCTTCGTTTTCGATGTGACTGGTTAAAGTACTTTACTCAATACATTGAGAGATATATTATCAACAGTAACATTTTCTAACTGGAAAATGATAACAAATTTGTTCTTATTGTAATTATACTCGGAAAATTTAATTAAGGTTTCTGTTATCAGTCAGATGTTCTACCATGTGATAGCTTGACACCATAACTGATGTGACAGTATAATGAATCTGTACAACTTACTTATAAATAAAATACTCCTATAAGTCATCCCACTAATCTGATCAAAATATAAGATATGATGTTTTACTAAATTAAATAAATAGACATAAAGTTAATTTATGTTTATTTATATATTATCAAACGGGAACCAACGAATATAAAGTCACTCTTAGTAATAACACTTTTAATATGTTAATATCTACATCTTTTAATATAGCTGATTGTGAACAAATTGGTACGAGCGATAAAATTTAAATATAGCTGCTGTAGTGCAATTGAAGGCTTGGTAGATTAAAAAGTTTCAAACTCGAAGCGGGAATCATTACTGGCTTTGCCATGCAAAAATAATTTAACTAACTTATTACACATTAACATAATGATTCGAATGGTAGTTCTAACAAGCTTTTAAAAAAGCTTTAACAGTTACTCAACCAAACTTCTTCATTATATTTGTACTTTTTCAATGAAAACCTTTATAGACTTTAAGCTTGTTTAGTACTATTTTAAATGATACATATTTGTCTAATTGGAATGTAATTGAATGAGTCACTCATTTATATATTTATTATAAATTACTCAACTCGGTAATGTATATAATTATCTTTATATTACGTTTAATTCATACTTAAAATCCATTTGGATGAATAAATGCAAACTTACCTACGCGGTTCAAAAAGCTTCAGTTATTATAGTTTATACTAAAGTAGTCAGTAGTCCATGTTTGAAGGATAAATAAGTCATATCATCTCTTTAACGTTTTTTAAGACCACTACATAATTTGTAAACTTTAAATTAATTTAATGTTATGTACGTTAAGTTCATGATCAAACCTTTACTTCGATCTGTAGCTTTATAGATAGATCAACTATATGGTTACTAATAACAAGAATGAAAATATTCAATTTTGATTATGTTATTAAGGTCTAAGTTTATTGTGAAGGCTTCATGACACAAAGCCAATCATCAAACGCACATTCTATCACATTTTCGTACACAACTCGTACACATACAAGTACACAATTACTCTCATTAGACACATTCTCTGACGTAACATTCGCTGGTAAGGAAAAACAATTTACATAGGAATCCATTCATGACACTCCCCTATTCTTGCTACGATCATATCTCCCAACTGATACTAACTAGGCAGCACTTCCCATATTCCAGTTTCATTTCCCTCTCCCTCCAAGCAACAGCATAAAATTGAAAGTGCAAATTCCTTATTAAAGTGGCTAACCCATTAGGGAAGTCCATTTTACGTGAGAATTCGTTTCCTTATCTCACCATGCAAAGAATTGATACAATTGAATCAGTTATAATGTGTAGCCTAGAGGAGAAAAGTTTTCTAATTCTGGTCTCATCAGGTTCTCAATATTGAGTTGGGGCAGAATGTTTCGACTGTCGGGCTACTACCACATTAAAAATCATATATATAGAAATTCCAGCCCAAAATATTCCCTTTTGATAGCCCGGTTAGAAATGTTCAATAACTCCTCAGTGGCAGAAATAGAAACCTCATTGTGTAGAACGCCTTTGTGCACACCGACAGTTCTGTGAATTTAGCTTTTCTTGAATTTTGTGACAGTAAGAAGCATAGTGGGGATTTAATACTTCATGGTTATCCGACAACGCTCTTGTACTACAGCACAAAGGGTACTTCACTGAAGTTTCCCCTAGTAACTCTGGATATTAATCCGAGCCTCTCCAGGCCTTTAGAGGAAACAAATTTGATTTGTAATTAAGGTGAAAGCATAATAGTCCGCATGATATTAAGATTTGAAAGAGTTTATTTCTTTAAATATGCATGTCAATAAATGTATGTATCTGGCGTTTATATATATATATATATATATATATATATATATATATATATATATAATTTAGCAGAAATATAGCACAAAATATTTGGCTTCATTTATTTTTCATACAGAATCTGCTGATTTTTACCAAGACTTTATACCACTCAATCATTCGTCAGCAAAATTATGACCTGGGATAATCCGATGACATTGTCATTGTTAAGGATATAGAACATGTTGGAACCCAACTTAGAACCCTGAGGTACTCCAGAGGTCACAGGAAATGGTTTGAAAGTGAAACTATGTACTTTAACTATGAGGCATTTATTTTCAAGGTTACTTCTAAACTAGGTTAAGAGAGAAACACTAATTCCATAAGCTTCTAGTTTTACAAGGTGAGTGTGAATGAGTATTCTTGTCAAACATCTATCTAAAACCCAATTGGAATCTGTTAACTTGACGTTTATGAGTATAGGCATACTGTATTTTGAGCAGGTCCTACCACTAGGTTAGTTTGTGTTGAACTATCCTCATATTGCTGAGTGGCTATTATTTTATTGAAGCACGACGAATCTACTACACTATAATACATTTAAGAACCCTAAGAATGGCTGGTTGAATTACTATCGCTCAACTAGAGCGATGGTTGGTAACATCAGAATGTTCTTACTTTGATATAGGCTTGAAACTCAATTTTAAAGCAGATTTAAATTCCGTCCACCATTAGTCTGTGATATAGGTGGAGCAGGCGAATCACCACATATTTCTCTGTATTCGACACTGCGTAAATATCAGTGCAATAAAATATGATTCGGAATATTTACACATAATATTTTTTCCTATTTCATAACAAACAAGAATTTTTGAAAACCAATTACTTATATTATGTCCATAAAATCAAATTTATAGGTTTATAATGCACTTTTAAGGGAGAGGGACTGTTGATATTATTTATGGAATAGAAAGAGATCTATTGAATAATATATTTGGCACAACATAAAACCTTACGTACTTAATTTATTATTTCAATTTCATTAATAATTAATACACATTTACTTAAATAAGTAATGACTAACCCTAAGTTAAATGTAGCAACCAAAACAACTTTTAACTTGCTTTAAAGCTTATATTTGCTGGGACAACACAAATTTAATCTCATTAGTGGCCTTTGCAAACAAATGTTAGAAACGTACTGTGTTATGTACTGCAAGCTTTGAACTTTCTGGGTTTTCATGGTCGGAAGTTCAAGTGCGAGCGTTGGTGGGTGTATTCATAACACTAACTAGGTTCATGATGGTTTTATAATTATAAATAATTTTGAATGTTTGAGTCTTTCAGATCGTTATAATTTATTAACTATCTACGATGTACCAATTTCTTTAAGTGTATGAATGTTTTGATGTTTAGAATAGTTTGAAACAAATAGAGTTTTTAGTGCTCAGTTCAATAGTATGTTTTGATTTACTCTATTAGCATCGACTGAAAATCCTTATAATATATGTATAATGAATGGTATGTTTTTGTCAGTAATTTACAATGGAATTGGTGTTTAAAAATTAATGTAGCATATTTATTACACCAAAACAAACATTACCTGTCAAGAATAAATACTTATATTTGCCATTAAGTTTTGTATCAAATAAATACCACCAAAAAAAACAATAACAAGACAATTACTAGATATTTAATATATTGTTTGGCAAGGAATATTTAATGATACTTATAATTACCATAAACAACCGTATTATTGATATTAAACAAAATGACTTTAATTAGGAATACAGAAGATGTTACTCTCTTTTTTATAGCAGAATTGGAAGAGTCTATTGGACAATGGAACATTAAGTTTAGTTTTATAACAGTAAACAAGGTTAATTTTAATAATAAGTGAATAACCATGTATCATGATATTGTTAAAAATGTATTACTATGAGAAAATGTATCAATAAATAATAATTAATTAAATATGACCTTCATATATAAAAAACGAGTAATACATGTTGTACTTGGAAAATGGAAACAATAGGGTTAATCTGCAATGGATCAATTGACTCTTCAGGAGTTCCTGTTCCCCATGGCCAAGTGACTATGACGTGCTCACTATTAGTTATTATTACGTTATTACACAGTCAAAAAATTAAAAAACTAATTACACCATTCAAAAAGGGTTTTATGACGATGGTGTTTTATACGTAAAAGACCTATTAGAGTAAATTATAATAGTATAACATTGAACATAACATTTTTACGAATTTTTAAATTAAGCGTTGACGCTCACAAACACTGCCTAACGTTAAAATATTCCTAATTACCTAAAATTCAATAAAGATACATAATTAACACCATAGAAATCTCATGACAAAATTCCAAATGAAAAGAAAAACAGTTATCTTAAAACTCAGATCTATCTTTGTTACGTTTTACATGCTGTGAATTTTTATGGACGTTTACGATGAAAGCTGTACCAATTTTGTTATTTTTTGGACTACTTGGTACAATGGCAAGGTTTTGATCTATAAATTGTATATTTGTGCTACGCATTTAAATATCTTGTTTAGAATTGTGTGAAAACATCATTTGGGAAATTTAACAATGTTGAGAGTATAAGCCCAAATAGAAAATATAGTTTATATAATCTCCATATATGGTATACTTTATATCAACATTAACCTTTCCGTATCTTGTATGTAGTGATATTCAAGTAACTGAATATTTGTTTGAAAAGTCATCATTTAAATTACTCAAAACAGAGATCATTTAAAAAATCACATATCATGTTTTATTTTATCTACATGATTGTTATCTTTTCATTCAATATTTACAAAGTTATTGTGATTGATATTACAAAGATTGAAATTAATACCCTTTTACAATAAACATTTTGTTTTGAAGAGAAACTCTTAACATTTCCAAATAGAGAAATATATTTTAAAACTAAATTAAATTCAGGATCATAAACTGGAAAAAATATTTAATTTTTTCAATACTTATGTTTTTAAAAAGGGTTTTACAAAAACACCAGTAGGAAGTTTCATAATTCATATAAATATGTATTCGTTAAAATTTCTTTATAATTTTTTGTCATTATAACCATGTTATACTGAATATGATTACAAAAACACTTTATGGTGTGAATAAAAGTAGAGTTTTATAACGTTTTTTATAATAGGGTTTTACATTGCGTTTATACTCATATATCTACGTTTTTATAATATCAAAGTCATCCAAATGTGTGTAGCCGTAAGGAAACTTTTGATTGGTCCATGTAGGGTAAAATAGGTTAAATATGTTAAAAAAAGATCCAGTCAAATCAAAAAGAAAGATATATGTGATGCATTTGAAAAAAATCAAATTTGTGAAAATCATAGTAGGCCTATGTTAAAAGAGTTGACATAAAGTCTACAACCTCTAAAACTTGTATGATTTTGTAAACTATAATTTTTTTTATATTAATAAATATATTTTTTTTGAATAAAAGGGCAAAATTACAATATAAACCATGATGTAAATTATAAAAAACATCAAGTATATTAACAAATATAACACAACAAACCTCAAAGAACTTTATTTTACTGATTAACTGACGAATATTGTAATCAAGTTGGAAAGAGTAAAATGATCAAGACTAGGTCAAAGATATTGAATAACTAATAAAACAGTTGTTATTTGTCGTTTTGTTAGGAAAATCTTTCCATTTCATTCAAAGACTTGGCTTTCAACTAATGAAATTCTTGTGTAACTTGAACCTATGGATAAACGAAACTTATTTACTATTTCTAAAGTTATATCATATATAATAACAATTAATTGAATGTTTATTTACATTTAACTGCAGGAATATGAACGAGAAAGTGACAATGGAATGAATTATTGAAAAACTTTACGATATGTATATATATATATATATATATATATATATATATATATATATATATATATATATATATATATATAACATTCTCTAAATATTGATATTTGTGTGACAATGAGCAGACTGAAATACTATAATGATTTTAATAATAGTGTAATATTAATGGTTTTATTATAAAACAATATTTTTGGTCCATTATAGTAATATAAATTATATATAGTTATTTAATCAAAATAGTGAAAAATATTTATAATTGGTCTAACGAAAAAATTTTGTACTGTCAGTATAACAAAATTATAGTGAAATTCTTATTTTTAATCGTAAAAACATTAGGAATTATATTTGGATAGTATTAATATGACTTTTTTTAGTAACAAAAAATGTGTTACAAACATTCATTATTAAATAAATATAAATGATTAATTAATTACAACTGGAGTATACAAGAGGTAAACCATGTAACCTTTTCACGGTGTAGATGTAACCTCGTTAGGTGAAGTACGAGCAAACTTAGAGTTGGCTTTTGGCCGTTAATTAACTCTGAATTAGCAACAGTAATCCGCCGAGTGACGTTTTCCGTGTATATGATTTACATTTAAACAATAATTTCTTATAAATCCTCTTTCCAACACGGCTCGTAAAAAAACAATGATAAATAACTATTGTCCAAAATATGTCTGCTGGAAACGTTTTTATTATGAAGTTTACTTTTAAACTAGCCTGGAGGAAACACCTGTACACTGCTTATGCCAAAACCATAACTCCCTCATATGAATTTTTAATTTTTTAACAGTGTTTGATGATTTAACAGTAACCTTTTATACAACGATTCACTGTCCCAAGCTCTCAAATTCATATGGTGAATATTAACAACGGCTCTGTTTGGTAGTCATTGGTACATTTATTTTTTACCATATGTAAACTAATTGAGGGAAAATATTTTAAAGTTATTTTCAAATACTCATATCGAGAGCATATAATTCATATTTTCATCAATTTTCATGGTCCAAATCCTTATAGTTTTTGAGAAACTGTAATAAGTCAGTCAATGGCATTTTGCTGTAACATTTTTAGGTTAGTTGAAAAAACTAAATGTACCTCGTGAATCAGTGGTACGTATTCAATTAATGGCTTTCAATAATTAGCAAATTGTTGTAGTTTCTTTGATATTGTAGCTATTTCAAATAATCTTAGATTTTCAATTTATATTTGGTTAGACGTAAACCTTTTAACTAAAATAAATATAAAAATACTCAGATTTATCAGGATGCGTTTTTAAACGTGTGGTTTAGCTGAATTTAATAATTTCGAATTCAAATATGTCATTACTTTTACTTGTTTGGTCAACATTTCTAGAGACTCGTTTCAGAAAACATACTTTTGTATTTATAGAACTTACCAGGTATAGCGTGCATACATGTATGTTTAACTATGATATAATTGTTAATAATGATTCTTAAATTACTGACTGTCACTTTTAAAATATACAACAAAATAGAATAGTTTTTATTTACTGTATAACTAAGATTTTGACTGCAATTTGATATACCAGTAGAAACAGTATACACACATGCCACATACATGAACAATACCGCATAGTTAGAGTCAAAAGTATAACAATTTATAACTTCATGTTTATTTACAGGAATTCATTTCGAAACATTGTTGAATCATAAGCTCGACTTGCAGAAAATATAATCGGACTTATTAATAAAAAATGTGGTGGGATTAGACTTAATGTATGTTTTTACTCTTTAACTATCTTATTTGTTATACCTTATGTTCTTAAATGCCATACAAATACAAGTAAGTACAAAGCTAGTAGACAATTGATAAATCAAAATAAGATAAATATGGTAAAAACCCTCTTCAACAATTGTACCTTCAAGGCAGCTGAACCAAAGCCTGTTTTCGGACCCCCCCCCATATCCAGAGGACCACTACCACAAGGTGGTTCCGAGGTGGAACCTACTACATAAGGTTTACTGTGACCCTCCATGAGAACCAAATATATTATAAATATTTAATACTTTTATCTGTAAAGCATATTATCATAAAGACGCATTTTAAGGTAAAATGTCTCTCTATTGTATGTTTGTAGTGTTTATAATAAAAAATAGCTTACATCTAAAATTAAAGTTTATTCCATCTTATAAATTAAATGTACCATGATATTGAGTGAACATACTATAGTATGTGTGCTATGAATTATAATTCCCAGTTGTCAAACAGCTGATAAATCTTGTCAAACGGAAAACAACGGTGGTCGAACAAACCTTTATTGAGTTTATCCAATGGTAAAACTGAACAAAGGTTATTGGACAACCTGCCGATGATTTTTTTCTTTTATTGGTGAACATACAGTTCTGATTAATGGGCAGATATATTGGTAATTCATTGCCATATCAGTTCAGTCTACGAATAACTTTGTGTGTTATTGATAGCTAACTTGTGTCCTGGAAAGTGTATTGAATGTTTGTGAATAGTGTTTATTTATTGGACAAGTCTCTTCAAGATAAATCTAAATTGTTTGCAATGTTATCATCACTTTTATTTTTAAATATACTTTAAATATTAAAAATCTTAATGAGGTATTTTAAGAAATATCCTTTCTATAACTTTTCCATACAGATAAATACTAAAGTGGAAGTAATGATAAATTGAATTACATTTATTATAAAATAATGTAATTAGCTAAATAAATATGAAACAAGAATATATAATTATATAGGCGTGACAGTTAATTTTTACGTGTAATTTACTAATCTAATAAAAAGCCACTGTCTTGTAAGAGGGACTTTCAATACACAGTTGGCTTCTTAAAGTTGTTGTTTTATTTTCTGATCTAGTTATACACTATATAAATTATATGAAAGTCCATTATAGCTTGTATATTTTTAGTAAACATTTAACTCAGAGGATGAATAATAGTTGAATTATATTATATTAACTCGCTTGACTGGTTAAAAATCTTTTTTAAAGTTCAGGCCTACTTTCTGGATTTTTAAGGTTGGGTACGTTTATATTGATTGTATTCTTTCTAGGTACAATGCTTTTAGCTTTTTTACTATACTATATTTCCATAAGTATTATTTCGTTTCACTATCAATCACAATTATTATTATTGTCAAAGAAAGCTCGTGATGTAGTTATCTCTAACTAAACGAAGTACAAACATAGAGATAATTTTTTGAGTTCAAATATACATGGATGGTAAACTTTAGAGTGATATGTAAACATTAACTAACTGTCATTTCTTGTTATAGCCTCCATGTGACTATAACATTATTTTGACAATCAAATCAAATTTAATTCAGATATTTTAAAGGTATTTGCTTTGTAAACAAATTGTTATTTTAGATGACATATTTTAAAAAGTGCAGTACCACTGCCATGTAGTGTTTATTTAAGAAAGGAATTAAATACATTATTACCATTGAAATATTCTTAAATGTGAACTACTTTGTAAATAGATATTTAATTGCATGACTCTCAAAAACTTAAAGTAGAAGTAGGCTGAATATTAGATGAATAAAATTCACTATACGTACAAATATAAATGATTATTAGAGACCTTGTTAGTGGTAATAAATATAACTGTATATTGTGTATTTTATAATATACGAACTATCACAAATCCTCACGATTTTATATAGAAAAAAGTATTTGTGTAATAAAACAAAACACAAAAGGTATTACAGTAGTAAGCTTCAGATTAAATCCGTCTTATTATAAACACATTCAGCTTCAACAGTGACAGGTGTTGCCTAAAGACATTGGGAACCAGTTTCTTGCCAAGTAATTTGGCTGAGTCTCTTGCCAACATCTCAATCCTAAATCCACTTAACAAAGGGTACTGGATCGGAATTGTGATTAATGCTACAACGGTCAATGGTCATTTCCTGTAACAAACACTGAAAAGAAAAATTCCATTTAATTAGTGCATTTAATCTAACGCATAAGATGCATATAATTGATTATAATTGTAATATTGTTATAATTACAATGATAATAAGATACCAGAATTCGCTGAACTAATGGAATATTACTTTTAATAATAAGTAAACCTGTTTTGACATTTACAGACTTATACATACGTAAAATTAGTTTTAACACAAGTGCAAATTACACATACTTTAATCATTGTTAAATTAAACAAACAGATTTTAAAGATATTTATTCCATGCAATAAATTTAAAAGACACGTAAATTACAAAAATAAATAACAAATATCTAATAAGTTTACAATACTTTTATAGAAACAAAATTTAATTAAAATTAATACAGGTAAATCTTGGTGTACCGTCTTATGTGGTATGATCAGACATGTCATAGAGTGTAGAACTAGCCTTTAATGGCAGTACGTGTTCAGACTATAACGACGTCTTATCTGCAGAGATCAGGTGTATCATAGCATGAAGAACAAGTCAGTAATGGGTAGGACGTGTTCAGACTATAACGACGTCTTATCTGCAATGATCAAGTGTGTCATAGCGTGAAGAACAAGTCAGTAATGGGTAGTACGTGTTCAGACTATAACGACGTCTCATCTTCAGAGATCAGGTGTGTCATAGCATGAAGAACAAGTCATTAATGGGTAGGACGTGTTCAGACTATAACGACGTCTTATCTGCAGTGATCAAGTTTGTCATAGCGTTAAGAACAAGTCAGTAATGGATAGTATGTGTTCAGACTATAACGACGTCTCATCTGCAGTGATCAAGTGTGTTATAGCGTGAAGAACAAGTCAGTAATGGGTAGTACGTGTTCAGACTATAACGACGTCTCATCTTCAGAGATCAGGTGTGTCATAGCATGAAGAACAAGTCAGTAATGGGTAGTACGTGTTCAGACTATAACGACGTCTCATCTTCAGAGATCAGGTGTATCATAGCATGAAGAACAAGTCATTAATGGGTAGGACGTGTTCAGACTATAACGACGTCTTATCTGCAATGATCAAGTGTGTCATAGCGTGAAGAACAAGTCAGTAATGGGTAGTACGTGTTCAGACTATAACGACGTCTCATCTTCAGAGATCAGGTGTGTCATAGCATGAAGAACAAGTCAGTAATGGGTAGGACGTGTTCAGACTATAACGACGTCTTATCTTCAGTGATCAAGTGTGTCATAGCGTGAAGAACAAGTCAGTAATGGATAGTATGTGTTCAGACTATAACGACGTCTCATCTGCAGTGATCAAGTGTGTTATAGCGTGAAGAAAAGTCAGTAATGGGTAGGACGTGTTCAGATTGTAATGACGTCTCATCTGCAGAGATCAGGTGTGTCATAGCATGAAGAACAAGTCAGTAATGGGTAGGACGTGTTGAGACTATAACGACGTCTCATCTGCAGTGATCAAGTGTGTCATAGCGTGAAGAACAAGTCATTAATGGGTAGGACGTGTTCAGACTATAACGACGTCTTATCTGCAGTGATCAAGTGTGTCATAGCGTGAAGAACAAGTCAGTATTGGATAGTATGTGTTCAGACTATAACGACGTCTCATCTGCAGTGATCAAGTGGGTCATAGCGTGAAGAACAAGTCAGTAATGGGTAGGACGTGTTCAGATTATAACGACGTCTGTTCTGCAGTTATCAAGTGTGTCATAGCGTGAAGAACAAATCAGTAATGGGTAGAGGCAGAGGCATCCCAGAAGGCGAGCCGTGCTACTACTCATTTCGCCTGCCTTTTGTGTACTAACATGCCTGCAAACATTGAATTCCCGGAAACTGAGGGGTGGGTCTAAAGGCAGTACTTACGACGTTGTTTCATAGAATCCATTTTCTCATTGTAGATTTATTTATTTGGGCGGTCTCTCCCTTTTCGTAAGGTCAAGTATTTGTCAGTTTATTAACACCGTTAGTTGTTAAAGTTAACTGTAATTTTTATTGATTAGTGCAATTATGTTGACTGTTGAATACATTGAGTTAGTTAGTGATTACTAGTATTAAGTTTCTATTGAGTGTATAATAGTTGATATAATAATAACGATTATTAGGTATTACCATGCCTAAGTTAGGTGGTAAAGGAACTGCTCTACACAAGTCATTGTAGGGAAATAGTTTTCAATGTATATAATTATTTTTGTAATATTCAAGAAGGAAATAAATTAAAGACTGTAATAATAGATAAAGTTCTTGAAGCCACTAAAGTTTCCAGGTGATCAGTAGAAAGATTTCTGAAAGAAAGTTCCTCCTATGTAAAAATTACTCCACCAGCATTTTTTACGCCTAAAAAATATGAACAGGAAAAAGCCAGTGTGTGAACTAGATTTATTTGATTTGGAAGCCTTGAGGCGTTTGATAAATATTTATCACATAACGCATAAATAATGTGCAACTGTAAAAAAATAATGATTGAAATTGAAAATTCAAATATTAGTTTTAAGGGAAGCGCAAGGTACCTACGGCGAATTATGCATAACATGGGATTTAAATGGAAGACAACTGAAGATAACAGAAAAATACATGTGGAACGACATATCAAACTCTTAAGATTAAAATATCTTCGACAAAATTACCCAATATACAGTAAGGTAGACCGATAATTTTTACAGATGAAACTTACATTCATAGCACACACACGAAGCAACAGTCCTGGATAGATTCACATAATTCTAATTTAGGTTTTAACAAACCAGTATCAACGGGATCCAGATTAACTATTCTCCATGCATACTGAAATAAAGGATTTATTTAAAATGGTTTATTGATGTGGAAATCTGGATTAAAACCCGGTGACTACCATGACGAGATGAACAGCGAGAACTACATGAAATGACTAAAAGAAAAGCTTATCCCCAACCTACCTCCCAGATCAGTTCCTGTATTGGACAATGCATCGTACCATAATACAGTAAGTGTCATACAGCCTACAAGAAATATTGTTAAATCAGAAATGATCAACTGGTTAAATGAACGGAACATCAATTTTGACCCTAAATTAACAAAACCAGAACTTTATGAAATTATAAGAGTTGGAAAGGGAGAAGAGAAGCAATACAAAGTTGACGATCTATTGGCAGAACATGGCCACACTGTTTTGCGTTTGCTCCCATATCACCCGGAACTTAACGCAATTGAAAAAAATATGGACTGCCATGAAGGGAAAAGTAGCTGAGAAAAATACTACATTCAAAATTAATGACATTATTCGCCTAGCCACTGAGGCCTTCAATGACATTTCTGAGGAACAGTGGGCCAAGGTATGTCGCCATGTTACGGACCAGGAGAAAAAATACATTGAAGAAGAGCATATATGGGATATTGACATGAAGTTCATCATAAGACTTCATAGTGACACATCTTCTGATTCAGAGGAAGACGACGATGTCGATTGTGGAGTTAGTGAGCTTCCCGCAGAGTAACTATAAGCAATTTAATTTAAAGAAACATTTTTTCCTATAAACTATTTATTAGTACGCCTAGTTTAAGTAATTGTATTTATAAACTAACAGTGGAATATTAAATTATATAACTGTGTAAACAATTATCATGCGGCATATCGAAAAAAAAACATAAAAATACTTCATAATATTTTACAGTCAGCGGTTTTTGTTCATGATTTTTTAAAATTTAAAACGTAAGATAAATATTTTTCAAACGATATCAAATAAATCATTGGCCATTTACGTAATATTAGCTTTAGTAAGTAAGCACATCTTAAGACCTGAGGCCTTTATGGTTCCTGAGATATTATTTTATTTATTTTTTTTTTTTTAATACAAATTACTGTACTAACATGCAGAGACATGGTTAAGGAAACAAGATAGGCCATACTGTTTAATAACAAGTATTGTTTATTTTCATGTCTTGAACAAAATCCCAATGTTTGGCTACAGAATTTCCAAACTTCCTGTATATGTATACTGCACTGTGCGTGGTTAATGTTTTTAGGACAGTCTTTTGACCGAGCGAACGCAAAAGGCTAGTAGTATTCCGGCCGGGTTGTTCGCCTTTCGGGGTGCCTCTTGCTTTAGGACGTGTTCAGACTATAATGAAGTGTCATCTGCAATGATCAGGTGAGTCATAGAGTGCGAAAAAGTCTGTAATGGGTAGGACGTGTTCAGATAACTAAAAGACACATTTATCAGTTGTAACGGAAAACAGTTATACGAAAGTTAGAAGTTCTGGCTATTTGCTTAAAAAAGTCTTTAGATTTTTATGTAGTCCGCTATATTTCATATAAACAGCTTCTATTTAATGTTGTAATTTTTTACGTGCTCTGTAAATTAATATGTATATAGTAAATTATAATGTTAGGCCCTTTGTAATATTTTTCACAGTATATCTAAATAAACTAATAAAGATCTTAGATGCACGATTATTAAAGAATACTAACTAAACATTACACGTATATTCTAATAATTTTATCATTAATTTGAAATAGTACAAGGTAATTTTACATTAAATGTTAAAGTATGTATAACCTATAAACCATTCCATTTAAGATTAATTTTAATTGTTAATGTTTTAAAATGTATTCATCCGGAGATTTAGTATATACGAGTCTCGTATGTTATGTCTAAAATATTAATCGAATATTTTTCTAATGCGAAATAGTATAGCATGACATGTAGTTAACAATGTTTTACTGGTGTATATTATGATAAACAAGAAATATAGCATGTTATACAGTAATACAGCTTAATTAATTTATTCAGCCACTATTCCAAATTGTTCATTATTGAGTGATAAATATAATATCTTTCTGAAGGACTGTACAGGAAAAAAATACATTTTAAAGAGAGATTATACTTGTAGTAAGCTAGAAAAAAACAAGTGAGTGAAGATTCAAGATTCAATATTGTTGGTAGATAAAAGATAGTTAAAGAAAATATCAGCTCTTTAACAAAAATATTTAATCAATCTTGTGGTTCTAGGTTGAACCTGGAGACTAATTTTGCTTATAATTTAAAACATATGCATTTGTCATTTTTCAATTCATATAAAAACTTGAAATGGGTCTTACAATGTTGTAATAGTGTAGATAAATAACGTGAAAGACGTCTTTAGATTCCACCAAATAAACTAATCAAAAATCTAATTTTGTAAGTAAACTGTTTATAGTGATATAAAATAAAAGTACTATGTACCTACAATGATTATTGAAGCAATAGTTATTTATAGTATATATTATACATTTTATTATTTATTAATTTTTTATTTATATATATACATATCAGACTTAGGCAAAAGTATGGAATATATTTATTAATTTCAAAACCATTGAAAGAAATGTAATGATAATTTGCAGTTATGAATACGTCCCATTTAGATATATTTTAATTGTTTTTAATATATCCAGGTGATGGCACATGAAGGAAGTCCTAAACATTTTAAATGTAAGCCTACCTTAAGGGGGTAGGCCAACCTAAAAGGACCTGAGTTAAAAAAGATGACCAAGTCATAAAATACAGCCACTCTAAGAATTTAATGTCAGGGTTGGGCAAAATTCTGGAAAGTATTTATTAATTTTATAATTATTAAAATAAAAGTGATGACACTTTTTAATTATGTACCGAACCCTATACCGAACACATGAACATATTTTACTTGTTTTTTGCATATCCAGGGGATGGCCCATGAAGGAAGTCTTAAAAATGTTAAATGTAAGTCTACCTTAAGTTATACCTCATTTTAAAGGTCTTTGTTTTTAAAACATAATAGTGCAAACTTGAGGTCAAAAGGATTACCCAGTCAGAAAATATAGCCTCTCATGAATGTAATGCCATATGAGACCCATCCCCCCCCCCACCAAAGCTGGAAAGCGTGCCAACCGGGGGATGGCTCAAAACAAGTCGAGCGATGGGATCACGGGTGGCAGTTGGAGGGTCAAAATAAAACTCGGCAGCTGAGCAAAACTAAATTATTATCATGAAAACCAGAAAATATTAATTAATCAAAACGGCAGAAGGCCACAATATTAATTCGCACTTAAATCAAATAATAATAAACACTAAAATTAACAAGATAAGACACAAAAGCTACAAAAACAACAAACTCAACAAATACCAAAATTGCCAATAAACAACTACATGGCCTATCTGCAGTTTAGCCGGAGACCCCCAAAACGTAAGATAAATTTAATGCCCACATAAAAGTGAAAATTTTGAAAACTTCTGGCAAACAACAATTAAACCGGCAATTTAGCCCAAATCTCATAATTCCACCGGGCCAGGGAGTAAGCCGGAATCCCTGGGCAGCTCCGAATTAGAAGTTAAGCAAAGCACAATAATCCCCTTTTGGTGAAGAGTTTAAAAATTAAACAATTTAAAAAAAATATATAACACGGTACCGTTCTAGTAAAAAGTCACTGCAAGACATCTATAATACAATTAACAACGAAAAAATAAATAACGATCACTAGGCCTAAACATAACAATAAATAATAACATAACCTAACCATAGGGACCTAACAAATATAAAATCTAAAAAAATATAACAACAGAATAAACTAACAAAGATAAATAACAATAAATATTAACATAAGTTTTTTTTCCTTTTCCTTTTCTTAAATTGTTTATATATATATATATATATATATATATATATATATATATATATATATATAAAACAATGTCCCCATGGCTGTTTTATGAATCACTGTGAAAGTTCCAGTTTTAGGCCTAGGCCACATAAAGTTCCACAAACATTTTTTTTTCTTTTTTTCTTATTATCAACCCCCATCTCAGCCGCCGGGAAACAAATTGAAAGCACTGACCTGAGGACAGAAGATTCCTACCCAAAGATTTAGGTGGGGCAGCAGGGTCGCCAATGGTCTCTATACATGGTCCTCAGGCCAGGCTGGCAGTGTGGATGGTCGAACTTTCCCCGGACGACAGGCCGAGGGCAGAAACGTCCTACTCAAGGACCCTGGACTGCAAGGTCAAACACAGCCATTAAACACAGTCCAGCCATCACAACAAAATATTACACATAACCACTAAATATAAGGGTGCATGATTTAACAAAACTGGACATGAAGAGCAAACAAGACAGTGAAAGATTAACTTTAGGCTATGAATAATTATGTTGGCAAACTCAGATTTAAAACCAATTTACAAATTTAACAAATTATAAAAGACGTAATTACGTATATGGAACTAAAAATGACAAACTGAAAACTAGGCTATGGATACATGAGCAATAGGTTATAACATGAAAATCAAAGGGTACAGCTAGGCTAGGTTATTGGCAAAGAACAAAAAATATGGTAAATCGGTAACTACAACTGTAAAAAGGCTCAACAAAACATTATACAGAACTACTATTGACAATAAAGGCAGATATAAAAAGCATTAACGGTAAAAGTAACATGGAGCACATGGCTTTAACCTAGTCTGAGAAACATCTAGACAAAGAACACAAAATTTAACAAAACTGAAAACACAAGCAAGAACGATTAATATTATTGAAACAAAATATTCTCACCAAAAGGGTGATTAAATATTAGAAATTACAAAATGAACACTTACGTTTTAGAGCTTCTAGCCTATCATGACGAAATTCTGCAGGCAGCACAAGACAACAGAAGACAGGCCAACCTGACCGAAACTGCTGGAACACGGAACGAAACGGAACCGGGCCAACGGCCACCAAAGTACGCGAATCGCCGGGCAAAAGCGAATCTCAGGCAGCCCGGCAGACTACGACGGAAAAAACGAAATGTACCGGTCAAAAGACCCGGTACACATATAACTAACACTGCTGAAGACTAAGGCAAGATAATAATTATCTATTGCTATGTACATATATAAATTATCTAACTGAAGATAAGAAATTAAATTTCACAAAAAATAAGTAACACATTCTTAAATTGTTTTTAGGTACACTTACTGTCAAAAGGGTTTTTAATACATTTTTCTTTTTTTTTATCTTAGTTAAATAGCATATCTATTTTTATAACACAGTCGTTTGTTACGATCGTTAACAATCAACAACATACTCAGCAACAGGGACCTGAAACTGTTGAGAAGAATTAGTAATATGACATTCAGTTCTTTGAATCGCTGTAAATTTATCATCCTTTTGATCTCAGGTTTTCACTTTTGTATTGTACAAACAATTAACTTTGAAATAAGGTACAACTCGAGGTAGGCTTGCATTTAAAATTTTTAAGACTTCCTTCATGGGCCATCAGCTGGCTATACTAAAAACAAGTAAAATATGTCTAAATTTTTGGTATAGGGACGTGTACATAACTACAAAGTTTCATTACTTTTCCTTCAATATATACACATGTAGTTACTATAGGAAGAAAGAAGTTAGTACAAAGAGTTCAAATTCAGATAAGTAACTTTATTTTTAAGCCTAGAAAAAAACTATTATCAATGCCAAACACAAAACCAAAGAACATAACTATAGAATAAGAACACGCACTTCAAAAATAAGTTGTAATTGTATAATTCTTATTTAAAAACCATAAGTACATTGTATAAGTACATTGTCACTAAAATATACAACCTGAAGAATTCAGAAGGGCAACCTGAAAATGTGAAATAGCCTGCTCTGTATTTACCCATAAAGTAATTTTATAAGTTAAATTATTAAAGTGCACATGATAAATAGAGGACGGAACGTTCAAAGGAACACTATTGAAGTTTCAATGTAAAACTAACAGACATGCCATTAAACAGATAAATAACTAACTAAATATCCTATAAATATTCTTCTATGTGTGTATAATATTACTACTTTAAATTCGCACCTTTTAATTTATATGATACCGATAGAACGTCTAGAATGTCATAAGCTTATTCAACCATTGAAGTACAAATAATTCGGGAGTCAAGCCTTGGACCTTGCACTATGAAATCCCAAGTCACTGAGCCACTGGGAACATGACAGTTGTGCTCAGCCTGGTTGGTTTTGTATTGAAAACAAACTGAGTCTAACATATCGAAACTCATCTCACAAGATGCAACAGCTCTGTAGATAGTTCAAACGGTTAAATATAGTTTAACAATTGAACAGCAATTGTTACTAATAATATTTTCTAAATACTATATACATCCAAGGTTAGGTTAGGGTTAGAGTTAGGTTAGGGTTAGGCTTAGGGTTTGGATTAGGTTGGGTTGGGTCGGATTAAGTTGGGTTATGGTTAGGTTTGGTTAGTTAAGGTTAGATTACTGTCCGCGCAGAAATTATGGATACTCGAGTTCACGATACCATATCTCCAAAACGGTCCGTTCGATTTTAACGAAAGACCTATCAAATTAAAGGAAATATTGTCAATTTTTATACTACGAAGTTTCGATTTTTTACGTAGCTTTTTATAATTTATAAGACGGAAAAAGTGAAAAATATCGGCATTTTTCACAATATTTTTGGAAATCTCAACTTAAGGCAATTATTACAAAATATCTATTAAACGTATCAGCTTCAAATTTTAATAGCTTATATGAAGATTACTTACAAACACTTTTGTAGAGTTTCATAATTGTAACGTTATTATTTTTTATGTTCTTGTAAATTTTGTAAACCTTTGTTAACTTTGTTATCTTGGGTTTAAAATTCCCGCTCAAAACATTGTTTTGACTATCAATTGATTGTATGAACGAAAAATATAGTGTCTACAGAATATGATTTAATAGTGATTTGTGATGAATTTATATTTGTTAAACGTTTTTATTCCCGCGCGAGGGGCTGGTACGCAGGGAAACGCGCCGGGGATGGCTCGGGTTCTCCCACAACACGAGTGCGATGTTGCCGTTCGGTGCACACAGAGGTTAACGACAGGGTGAAGTTTGCTAGTTTAAGGGAAGGTTGGTCTGAGTCACCAACCCGTTCCATAGCATTCCGGCAACATCGCACTTGTTTTGTGGGAGAACCCGAGCCATCCCCGGCGCGTTTCCCTGCGTACCAGCCCCTCGCGCGGGAATAAAAACGTTTAACAAATATAAATTCATCACAAATCACTATTAAATCATATTCTGTAGACACTATATTTTTCGTTCATACAATCAATTGATAGTCAAAACAATGTTTTGAGCGGGAATTTTAAACCCAAGATAACAAAGTTAACAAAGGTTTACAAAATTTACAAGAACATAAAAAATAATAACGTTACAATTATGAAACTCTACAAAAGTGTTTGTAAGTAATCTTCATATAAGCTATTAAAATTTGAAGCTGATACGTTTAATAGATATTTTGTAATAATTGCCTTAAGTTGAGATTTCCAAAAATATTGTGAAAAATGCCGATATTTTTCACTTTTTCCGTCTTATAAATTATAAAAAGCTACGTAAAAAATCGAAACTTCGTAGTATAAAAATTGACAATATTTCCTTTAATTTGATAGGTCTTTCGTTAAAATCGAACGGACCGTTTCGGAGATATGGTATCGTGAACTCGAGTATCCATAATTTCTGCGCGGACAGTAGGTTAGGTTATGTTAGCTTAGGTTATGTTAGGATTAGGAAAGGTAAGGTTAGATCAGGTTTAAGCAAAATTTACTAAAAGTTTTTTTAATTAGGCTTTCTGGATCGTAGTAATGTATACGATGATGAGAAATACATACTTTACTGATAACATTAGTCCCATTCTTACTTTTAGGGGAATTTAGGAGGAAAGCCTACAATAAGAAATATGAACTGATCAACATATAACCCACCGTATGAATATTTTAAATTAATAATATTGAATATTTATTTCTTCTATAGATGTTCAATATTTAACAATTAAGAGCTAATAAAGTATACAATACAATTTCAAAAACTGGAATAATATTTATGATATTTAAACAATTAAAATATGTATTTTGGATACATAATAATAATAATAATAATAATAATAATAATAATAATAATAATAATAATAATAATAATAATAATAATAATAATAATAATAATAATAATAATAACCTTTTTTATTGCGTCAGACAAAGTACATTGTATTGCAATAGTCATAAATGTTAATAAATGTTTAATAAATTAAATACTCTAAAATTTTCCATTCATTCATTCCATCAAAGTCACTTTCAAACATACAATTTTGCATTCAGAGGTCATCCATTCGAATTCTATCCAATTACAGCTCTGGTCTGTGTGTTCATAGGGCCTCCCAGTTGTGTGCCATAAACGCATATGTTTTTAAACAGATAATTGTTTTACAAGTAAAATATAGTTTAAAGATATAAGGTCAAATAAAACTAATTGAGTGAGAATGAGGAAACAAATGGCTTACTTAAATAAACAGATAAATGACCGTTGGATGGGAATTGTATGACAAAAATGACAGATAACAACACAGTAAAACAATTTATGTGAAGGATGTAATGAGTTGAAATACGACAGAACTATAATATTTTCTTCCTACTGTATTATAAACATGTTATTTCATAAAGCAACTTACTTGGAACAATTTGAAGTATGTGACCTGTACACTAACATACCTCAAAGTATGTCAAATTTAATTGAAATCAAGAATGAAAATAAAGTTTGAGACGTTTAAAAGAGCATACCAAATATAATTCAATTTATCAACAAATACAAAAGGAAATGTAAGTAATTATATAAACAAGATCGTGGTCGGGGAAGAAATAGCAAAAAGTAGTTTTCTTAACCTAGCTCGAAAAGGACTAGAATGTTCTTTTAAAAATGTAACATGTGTATACACACTACTAATTACCACCACATTTCAGCTTAATTTCCGCTTAAAATGTAAACATTTCTGAAATCAGGGTCCCAAAATCAAATATTTTTAAAATTAAAATATATTGAAATCGAATTAAACTACTCAAGTGGGATACCAATTCAAAAGTATTTTTGTCTTGAATCCAAACGTAACACCACATTGCTATTAAAACAGTTATTATGAGATCACTGTCCCAGAAACCAAAAACATTTCTCGGAAACCGAAAAAAGGGTATAAAACGTCCAAGCGGGGTAACAAAGTACAGGCATTTATCTCCTGAGTTCTAGTACAACATTTTATTTTATAATAGACAACGTTCATATAGGCTCTACCCCTCCCCTTCCCAAATATATATCCTCTAAATGAAAAATGTTAATATTGCAATTACACATCAAAGTTAGATCAGACTATAAGTGACCGTCTTTTCATTCCAAATATACCATACGTTTTTTATAGAATCCACCCTATTAAAAGCCAACTCTATTACAATATTCAACATAATGTTACGTAATAACAATTAAATGTATACTTCGTTTGAATAATTCATACACATTGTAATAATTGTAATAAGATTATATAGGAATAGGTTACATTGCACTAAAAAATGATTCTTCATATTTAAATGCATTTTCTTAAACTTCGATAAATTTGTTCTTGATGTAAATGTTTTTATATTTGTATATTAATTTAAAATAGATTGTTTGATACAGTAAAACGTATAACAGTATTAATTAGAGTTCCTGTGTGTTTAACTTGACCTTTTAATAATTATTATTATTTGACAGTGTAGTTATAGTTGTAAGTTAACATGTAGAGTGCAGGGAAATTCTAAGCTTTCCTTGAAAAAATATGAGTATAGTTTAAATTATATAATAAAGATAGAGTTTAATTCACGTGTATAAAAAATCGTTTTTGTAACTTAATAGCATTTAATTATCGGATTTTTAACTTTATAAAAACAGCACCTTACTTTTAGCTTGAAGTTTTAATATATTAAATGGTATTATTGATGTAAAATTTACTTATGAAAAGTTTATCTTGAGAGTAAATGAGTCTCAAGATTAGTAAAAGATTCAGATGTTGTAATAGGGGTAGTATATTATCCGTTTTAAGATTAGAACAAAAAGTCACCAAATCTTATATACAGTATTCAAATTGTAACTTTCCCTAACATAAGTTTTCACAATATGAAAATACACAGCTATAGGGTTTTGATTACAAAAACAATTATAAAATATAGGTATATTTAGATTCGTTTTACAACTTACAATTGGTAAATAAACGTATATAAATAGCATTTATATGCATACACTAATCAAATTTATGTTAAAAAAAGTATAGAATATTATAACAGTGGTATGTTACGATAAGTTTTGTAAAAATCTGTTACTCAAAATAAAATGTTTCAAAAGTTTGTTTATGTGTGAAAGATGATAATAACTATCATCTATTATAAAACATTCAATTTCATAAAGCTTTAGTATGCCTTTCAGTGACAAAATGATAAATATTTTTCAAACGATTTTGCCTTACAAGATATTTTATAAAAAACATGCAACTTCGGATTGAAAAATGGGTTAGGAATGTGAAATCTTGGTATAACGGTCCCTTACCGTGCACCATTGTAGTGGCGAGGGGAAAATTTATAGCTGAGCTATATGTCTACTTGCAAAACGATAATTTTAAAGCTATGCAAATAGATCATTATTTAACTTTGACGTAACAGTCATGACTTTGCAATTGTTATATATATTCAATAGCAAAATTGAAGGCGACTTTATTTTAAGGTACGAACTTTGTGACTAATTCTGGACGTTGCAATATTCTTTATATCGTGAAGTTTGTGCTGACAAACCTTAAAAGTTCAAATTTTCTAAAAATACCAATGTTACGTCTTTTTACACATTTCAACAAGATGTTTTAGGTTTTACCTGTTGAGAAGCGTTTTATAAATTTTTATAAATAGTAATTATAATAAAGACGATATTGACAGCTAAACATTAAAATCGTATATATAATTGCAGTATTATTTTACCTAAGTAGAAGGCAAATATATGTTTGTTGTTTTTTACATGAAATTATTGTACTTTAGAACTATATATAAAACTAAAAATAACATTTGTTTTTATGAATCAGTCTAGCTCATCTATAAAACAGTTAAAATGTTTATCACATATATTTCCATGTTTCTATTAGATTTTATAACAGCACTTATTTACCAGCTTCATTGTCACTATTTTTATTTAAAATAGCAATTCACAAGACATTTAAAAAAAATAAATTAGTTTTTAGTATGAAAAATAAACTGAATTTTATTTCAATTGTTAATTTGTTAATATTTCCATTGTTAAGAACTATACACAAAGCACTGTCCGTGTATGGGTGGGCGGGTGGGTCATTATCACTGTACATATAAATTATCAAACAGTGAAATATAGAGGAAACAAATCAACATACCAAGATCGGTGGTAAATTATTCTTACAATGATTCCGAGTAAACATTAAATTTAACAGTAAACCAGATTTAGAACGTAATTTCTCTCTATTATCGGCTGTAGTTGTTTGCACCTCTCCATGAGATGGGTGACAGTGGCTTTGCGGTACTCTGACATATAGTTGTGGCCAGCAAAGGCCGGATTACCATAAATCTCAAAGGGTATATTTATAGAGGTCATCAAAGAGAATGCGTAAGTAGGTGGTGAAGTGTGTACTAGATCAATATGCAATATGTGTATTTGTGGACGCCACACATCTCTTGTGAATTTTAACTGTCTGCCAAACATACTGCTGCATGAGTCAGAGTATTAAAAATACAAACCAAATAATATAAGTAAAGTATTATTACTATTTATATTAAAATTATAGTGGGAAAACAATAAGAATAGCATGTTAATTAAAAATTGGTAACTATATATAACAGGGGCCTTATAAATTTTTTGGCTGAAATTTTTATTCGAAGTAGATACATACCTAAGAAACAAGAATATAAACATTATATCAGTGGAAAAGCCTTAAAAAATTACAAAAATGAACAAAAACAAAAGGTTTTCGTAAAGTATAGCCAGGTGGTTACTCAAATTGTGTGGAATGTTGTACTGACTATGAATATTACAAGGTTTCTGCAATTAAATTGAAAAAAAATTATAATATGCATATATTTTTCATCCAATCGATCACAACCATTGAAATATAGCACTTCTCTATCTACTCCAATGGCTTAAACTTCCATTAAGTTCTATCATCTAACTCAAGTAAAACTTCTTTACAACTGATGTACCGATGAGTGTAATTTGGACGTACAAAAATATAATTTAATTTTGGATTGTTCATTCTAATTCAATACTCAATAATATTGAGTAAAAGAGTAGTTATTGATTGTCCCTTTTTCATCAGAATCCTCATTATTTAATAATTTATGTATAAAAACAGTTTGCCTACCTACATTTATTTTGCTACCAAAGAGAGGGACATTCTTTTAGGGAACATAAAGTTCCAATTTTTAAGCACGACAGTAAAAAATTTGGTATTTCAAGTGGAAAATTTTGTAACCTTTTACAGTGTACCGCAGGGACTTTTTTTCCAAGAAAATGGCCTATGAATAAAATAAAAGAATATCATTTCTTCAATAATTGTTCTCCATTATTACTTCAATATTTTTATATTACTTCAATGTTTAGTCTAATAAAATGTGTAACTTGTAATTCTTAGTAAACATTTACATGTCTACACAAAACAGATTATTATGTTAAAAAAATAACAATTCTTTTGCCTTCACAGGCAGGAGTTCAATTCGTCAACTTACTGCAAACTCGATTAAAAATGCCTCAAGTATGGCATATAAAACCAGTTTTATAAAATTTTAATCAAAGAAGCTTTTTTACAACTCTGACGAGTTTACGACATATAACTGGGAGACTGCACAGAAAGATTACCCCGAGTGAGACTAGAAAAGAAAATTTGAATAATTTAGGAAGGAGTAAATGCAACAGTTTTGTACGTATAAAAGTGACCTTTGTGTTGGTGAATGTTACATTTTAACCACCAATCAGTGATTGACTACTGCAATACGTATTAAATGCTTTATGCAATACAAAATTATTGTTATATTTTATGAATATATAAAATAAATGTATACAATTGGATCGTCAATATTTACAGCATTTGTAATAAGACATTTCGTTCAGAAATCATAATAAATTTTAAATATTTGAGTTCAAATCTTTTTAAATTATTGGTTAGAAGGATTCTACAGGATAAAAATTTCTACAACAAAAGAAATTATATATGTTTATACACCATGCATTATTACAAGGCCTTAAAGCTGTAGGTTAAAGAGAAATAATTGTTTTAACTGACTCTACATCTTGTAAAACGTAACTCGGAGGATTATTTTCGCATAATTATGTCTTAATTAACGGCTGCAAAGCCAACTCGAAGCTCAGACTGCTATTCACTTAACGAGGTCTCATCTATATTTTGATAAGATTGATTGTTGTTTTACTTGTTAATTAAAGCTCAATTGTTTTACTTGTCTTTTTATATTCACTAAAAATAAAATTTTGCATAACTAATATTTGGGACAATAATGTTCCGTATATAATTTCATTATACAAAAAATCACGGTAGTTTAAGTTTATTAACCATTTTCATTTAATATTCCAATATCAATTATAACAAATTCTTCATTGGTTTTTAAAACTGTTTTTATTTATGGATGTATTTATATAAATAATTTTTTTACGAATTGCACTAAATTTTGTAATGTAATATACTATATTTTACAAACTATGCATATTTAATTTGATGAACCTTCCATTAACATCTGGAAGGATAACACTTTTATCATATCTTCCCTTAATTTGTTTTCAATTTTCTCCATTCTCACCTCTTGGTTTTTATTTTTTACACCCTTTTACACCAGTATATTGTAGATAGTTTTAGGAACTAACTCTAATTATGTAGTTGAGCTATAGTTTGCTGATTCAGTATTGACTTAATTTAAAACAACATACAACCAACAAACTCCGGGCTAGAAACATCACTAACTCAGGTAATGTAAGGGTATTACATAAATTTGATCGTTAGAGCTGTCTGATCTGCCAACTGCAAATATGTTGTTCAACTATCTCACTGAATCAGTAGTAATATAATTTCAAACGACCAAAATTTTTCAGATTAGTAACATCACTAACTCGGGTAATAGTTATGTATTACCCAAACATTACCTGAGTTAGTGATGTCATTAGTGATGTCTAATCCTTCCGACTCCAAACATGTTGTTCAGCTAGCTCGCTGATTCAGTATTGATAAAGTTTCAAACAGTACAGAACCAACAAGGTGCAGGTCGGTACCTAGCAACACTAACTCAGGCAATGTTAGTGTAGTTCATGGTTTCTACATTTAGTGCTTCTAATCCAAGATCTCCAAACATGTTTGTAAGATACATCACTGATGGAGTATTGACATAGTTAAAAACAATACAGAACCAACATTATGTAGGTAGCTAGCATTATGTAGCTAGCAGTGTATTTATATAAATACATATTGTTGGTGTATTTATATAAATAAATATGTACATATTTATATAAATTTATGGCTTTGAGCATTAGTGCTGTCTAATCCGAGAACTCCAAACAGTTTGGTGAGGTATTTCGCTGATTCTGCAGGTTTTCTACGCATGCATACCCTTTCTCCAAATATGTTGTTAAACCTACACACTGATTCACTATTGACATCAATCCAACGTGTAGTTTCTGAACAGTCTCATCTTTAAAGACACGTTAGTTTGATTCTGTATTAGCTAATGTCACATTTTCTAGTACTATAAACAGTTTTGTCATAGTTATAGTATAATGGTTAGCTTAAGTATCAATTATAAACTGTTAGATGTAATGCTTAGTTTTACTACCCATGACAAATGTTGTGCAATATTTTTTATTCAATCTGGTTTTAAGCCATTTTATTTTACGTTTTCTGTTATTTTTTATTGCTGTATAGAACTAATAATATTATTTCGAGATACATTTTATATTGTCATTTGTTTTGTTATTTTAAAAAAAATCCTGTACGAATATCTTTACTATACATTTTAATAATAAAGAGAAAATACTAAAATTAATTTAAAAATGCAGTAAGTAGTTCATTAAATATGTAGTTAACATATTAAATTAAAATGTTTAAAACATTTCGTAAAGTATATCTAGATTGTATAGTTAAGAAATAACGTAAACCCAAAATAGATACCAAATCACAATCATATATGTTCCAGGGACTTTATAGTCGTTGTAATTTTCGTTCTTATTTTTTTATAATATAATTTGTCATATTATATAACAGATTATGACAGAGCTTTAGGTGCTACAAATCAACTTTTAAATGCTCTAAAAGACAGACTTTGTGACTCAGCTAGATGAGGCAACAGATGGCACACAAAGATGCCCATTTTAATATATGTTTATACGGTGAATAAAATACAGTTGTTATAAAAATAAATGTATCATATTTCATGTGTTTAATATTTTGGACACACAAAAGCTTAAAGCTCATCTGTTATTACAATAGTTAACGTTAGTAACTAGCAACAACCTGATCATCGTGCTGACTCTATTTCAGTTTGTTTAGTAACTATTTTTACAAAACAATTAAGAGCCTAAACTATGAAAAAATGTCAAATGTAATAAAAAGTCTAATAGTATTGGAATCATGAACTTAAAAAGGAGGATGCTTTAAGGGGCTTTCCTAGTAGACATGTTTGGTGTAATTTGATGATGTCATTCTATTATGATGTTCATTATTCCAATACTATAAATACTTTCTGTGTTTTTTCTAGGGAGAAATAATACGAAGTATTAAGTGAGAATGTATGTTAATGCTAATATAATGTTAATAACATGGTTGTACATATTGTTAATTTAGTAAACACGTATCGACAAACTTTATGTTTTTGTCCCATATATCACAATTACTGCAAACAAAGTTTTGTTACAATCCCTAAGGATTGAGAACCAACCAATTGTTATGTTTCAATTGTGTTGTTGTTGTTGTTACACGCAAAAACAATTTTCAATAAAATGCCATATGAACCTGCGCACATATGTTTACTGTAGTAAAAGTGTTTATACAATATGTTTCGATTTTAATTTATCAGAAGATGATAAATAATTCATTTCTTACTATATTGTATTATTTTTAATCACTGATCATTTGACTATAATATAAACAGTATTTATCATTAAATTCATAGATAATATAAATTCAACTAATGGTATTGAACTAGTTTAAAATATGGAATATTCGCTACAGCTTATAATTTATATCTCAGCAATATGACTTTACTAAATCAGTTAGTGATAACCCTTTAATGCATAACATAAGATAAAATACCACTTTTTGTCATTTCTTTATAATTTACAATATGTCCTACATTTTCGTTAAGACATAATTTTAGTTTTAAAATATTAAAATAATTTCGGGAGAATTTCCGACACCTATTATAAGCATTTAATACCCAACCCAATTATAATATTTGGGCAAAAAAATGATTACAGTAAAAATTAAGTAACAGTAAATTAACAAACAGTAGGTTTTCTATAAAAAACCCTACTGTTTGTCAATAAAGTATTCTCCCTATAAATGTTTTGTCATAATATAAATGTTTGAATAAGGTTGATACAAATTTTTTCTACTTGTAGTTACAATACCTTTGTTGTATTGCTAACAATACAATACAAGTTATTTGTTAAAATTTATTAATATAATACAAGATCAATGTAAATCTAATTGCAACTAATTTGTACCAAAAGCAAGATTATACTGTGGCTGGAACATCAAAGTAAAAGCTTTTACTTCTACCGCTTTCAACTGTCATGCATTATTACAACATAAACCGAGCTTCCATTATTGTGATTGGTTTAGTCTTCCGGATAAATAACTAATTCACATATAAAATGATAAAATCTCCTTACCTTCTTGAATAACATTCTGATTCAAAAATGTATTTGTTGTGAAAGCATTGTTTAGTAAACAAATGAATACTTTATATGAGTCGTTTGTTTTCAAAACCAGCTACATCCCAAAAACATTTTTTTCGGAAAAATGAAAAAAACTCCTAGTTTGTAGGCCATCTTAGATATATATTTGAAACTTTTTTTATAATTAACAAACATATAGGTGTACTTATAGACACAATAATAACATCTGATTCTCAATGGTTGTCAAGGTAAAAAATAAACAAAATTGGATGTAGCTGCTTTTGCAACTAACAATTGGATGTAGCTGGTTTTGGTTTCAAATTTCGTAGGTAATCACTTAAGAAATGAAGTAGTTTCAACAAGAGCTTTATTAATACAATAAATATTAATAAGAATATTATTTTGCTGTCTTTTTTATTCAGTTCAAACAGTTAAATCCGCAACTTCTTCATAATTTTCAACACACTCTTCTCTCTCCTCTTGATCTTCATGATCTTTGGGTTCCAATAATTTTTTATAGAAACTTAGACTTTCTTGTTCTTGCCAGCCCTCACCGAAATGTTTTGTTAGAAGCTGTGCAACATCTGCAATTTTTAACGGAGCAACTTTGACACCAGGTTTGATTTTATCGGGGTGAGGCATTTTCGACACCTTTTCGCCTTTTAGGGTTACTGTACGATACTGTCCTATATTAGTGCGATAGTGAGGTTCCCCCTTAATAAGTACATTACTGCCTTTAGTGGTCTTCTTAAATAAGAATCTTTTGCTCATGTTAAACTGAAAATGCCAGTTACGAGGAGGCTTAAATATTTCCAAGCATCTTTGTTTCCAGTCAAAAACTTCATTAGCCAAGGGACGAACAGTACCGAATTCTGAAAAAATTTTAGTATATTCTTCAGGCTGAATAATAACATTTTCTTTTTTTATTACCTTTTCGATGCGTGCAAACACACGATCAGGTGGCAAGAAAGAATGCCCAACAATGGGAAAGATGTACTCAATCTTCTCAATGCTTACTGGGGCATTATTACAAAGCCAGTAGCTTATCATTCCCATCATTGTCGTGTTTTTGTTCTGTCCCCCGCATCCGTCGGACACCAGACGAAGGACTTTAACGTTGTTAGGAATGTTAATATTGTTTAAAAAATGGTAAACGGCTGAGCTGATCTCATTAGAGCCTTTTTTATGTTCAGTTTCATCAAAATCGTAAACAAAACAATTTTCCTTGGTTTGTTTGGCTGTAGAACTACCAACTACTATAGTGAGATTGTACTTGTATAACTGTCTAGAATAGTACGCACTCTGGTCCGGCACTTTCGGTAACACCTGATTTTTTTGGCAATCAAATGAAATTGTCATCAAATCAACTTGCTTCTCTTTTAAGAGAGAGTAAAACGCTTTTGCCCTTAGTTTGTGGCATCTTTGTTTAACCATCAGATCATTTTTTATGTTTGGATCACTGCATATTTTTAGCTTTTCATTGAATGCAATGCAGGTCGAACATTCATCTGTCCTAGGGCTCCCAAATCCAATATTAAAAAAAGTTCGAAAGATGTTCCTAAAATATGAGTGTTTGACTTTCAGGCTTTCATCAACAGTTTCTTCATTATAAATACGCCACATTTTTTTAACGTTCAAGATTGAGGAAAGGTACTGACGATTGGCAGTCTTGCTACTTCAATAATGGTTTTCTATAACTTTGAACTTTTTTATGAATTCAATGACAGAACCTTTTTTGTTTTCATAGGTGTTCATAGGCCTTCCTGTCACCTCCCCGAGATTCTTTTGGCATAAAACCACTAGTAAAATGCCTTTTTACAACCCCATGAACTCGATTTTTATTAATACGCAGCGTATCAAGGAAAGCCTTTTGACAAACCTGAACTTTTGTTTTTTTTTGAATTTTTAAATACAAAATATTTAATGTTCATTGACTTTTCCCCTCTTTCTTCATTACAGAGTCTACTTCTTTTAGGTGTGCTTGATTCAGTAAATTTAAGAATAAAACAGTCTTGCCTCTGCTTCAAATCATTAGGGTTAACAGACATGTCGTAAAATTTGTCGAAAAATCTTTGTTGGTCACTGAGGGTAATTTCGGAACCTTGATAAGTTTTGCCTTTTTTTCCATGGTTGCAAGTCAGATTTCCCGGCGGCCCAGGAGGACCATACCTGAAAAACCCCATAAAGTAGATTAGGCCTATAACAACAAAACCTAGACTTGAATAATTTATTTGTTTAACCTTTAAAAATCAAACGACTCGCAGGCCTACCGCTACCCATTTTAATGTCATTACCTCCCGAATAACAAGTATTTTACAACATGATCCAGTACTGAACTGAATAATATATTATAAATTCACCTACCTTTGTTTCTTCATCCTAGCCCGCCGCCAGTTTGGCTCATCTCTCCGCCTTTTTCTAGCGTGTTCGAGATTTATTGAAGAAAAACACTCCATTACAATCGCAAATCACACACTTAAAACATAACTTACACTACATCACCACCTTTTTAAAATGAAATAAATAATTCATCAACTAACTGCCTTCAGAAGTCACTGACTGTAGCACAAAACGATCAACATAACCTCAACATTTCACAGTAAGCGGCAACAACAAAACAGCTGACAGGATATACTGTCCTGCGCATGCGCGAGTCACTGGATGTGGCTGCTTTTGTAACACCTTTTGCCATGTAGCTGGTTTTGCAACTAACCACCTACTTTGGCATTACATTCTTATGGGATGTAGCGTGTTTTGACGTAAAACAGTAACACGTGGCTGTAGCTACCAACATAACCCATCAAAATCTGGACTTAGATATTTTTTGACAAAAAATGGATGTAGCTCGTTTTGAAACTACACGACTCATATTTACAATACCTACATAAATAAATATGTTCAGGTAAAATGTAAATTTAATTACCATAGAAGGGTTATAGTAACATATGCCAATGTCTCGACTTATGAAAAAGTATTATAAAAAGAGAAAGCATGTACCTAAACAAAATCAACAAAAAACTAAATCAAAAGATAAACAACTTGATGAATCAAGTGGGAACGCCTCAATATTATGATAAGACAAACCACATTTTATTTTTATTTCATCTTTTTTTAAATAAATCATTTATTTCATATTATTATTGTTTTGTTTAGTACTATATAGTTAAATATTTAGTCAATTAACGTTTTTAGGGCTCCTACACTTAATGCAGTTACAGTTATGGGCGAGCCGGTGGCCGAGTGGTCTAAGGCGTCAGGACTTTGAGCTTGGGTTAGAGATAGCGCTGGTTCGAATCCGGCCTAGACTGAAAAGATTTATCAGTAATATTCACCTTGTACTGTACAGGTTCGCCCCCTTACTCTGACTGAATAAGTTCCTCGCTCAGATCAATGGTCTATGGGGAATGGTCAGAGTAAGGTTAAGGAGGAGATCGGCCTCTCCTTAAAAAAAAAAAAAAAAAAAAAAAAAAAGTTAAGGACAAGCAAAGATGCCACCTTATCAGTTTTCTAAGGCCACCTTTTCCTGCCTTTTCAAATTACTGGAAACAAATTTAACATAAATTTTCAGTAAGTTATTAGCGATGCCTAGTCATCCAACTACAAGGTCTCAGACTCCATTCTGGGGTGCCGGAACGAGTCGGCTCTATCTACCGGTATACTCTGGAACTCTCTTAATAATCTTATTAACCGACTGCTCTATTTTTTAATCCTTACTGCTACATTTGTAAAAGGAACTTACGTATTCTACCAAGGGTGTGTTTTATTTGAATTATAATAACCCTGTTACGTTTGGCATAACAGAATTCAAAGTATATTCAAATGTATCGAATTGATTTACCCCACCTTCAAGTTTTAAAATAAAATAATTTGGTTTCACTAGTTGACAAGAACCACAAGAGTATTTTATTTGACGTTGCGTTACGTGGTACTGTGCAGGATAAAAGACCCTTTGTTTGGATCTAACATCGCCTCAATATATCACCCTGCAACCGTATAATACCTCTGACATATCTAGTACAAAATATCACTGATTTGAATATTTATATAGTTTCACATTTGTTTTAAATTAAAGTTGGTGTTTTATTGAAGCTAAATGAGAATTTAGAGTTTTTATAAATAAGGAAGAAGGCTATAGGATTAAAAAGAATGCCTCTTTGGAGTAACTTACGGTAAAATAATGGAATGTAAACAAAATATCCCTTTTTTCATCAAAACATCTCTGATCTTGTAATAAAATCTACGAGAGGTTTGTTGTTTCGTTGTATTTTAGGTACCCTGAGATTCGTAATGTTGTCACGATCAGACGTTCGTTCTTACGTAAGAAATCTCTTTTGTCCTTTCTTTACATCAAACGCACCTCCTAACAGGTTAAATTTGTTACTATTTTTTTCTTCACATCAAGGTAAAGGATGAAAGACTTGTCAAGTTATATTTAAATGAAATTTCGTGAAAGAAAATAAAACAAATATAATCAGGTTTTTTTAGTTTGTTTTATTTCAGGTGTTATAGGCAAAGACAATCAATGGTAGAGGTTTTTTTATCCGAGCCATGATTTTGATCGTTAATAAATTAACTAATGATTTATAACTTTTTTTATTAATCTCAACTATATGCATCAAATTGAAACATAAATTAACAGTGCCTAAAACTTAATATGTTATTATCGCCAAATACTTCCAAAATGTTTACTTCAAACCACATAATCTAAACACAATTTCAGTCTGTATTTTTGTTGCATTATTCATTGTCAAGATGTCATTTGTAGAGAAATGGGTGTATAAAAGAAGCCAATGAGTGTCTACACTTATAGATGAAAAGTGTAGTCATTGTTACTAACTAGGGTAGACCGTTCCATAGAAATATTAATTTATTATTAGTTCAATAGCCAGGGCAACTAAAAACACACAAGTTATCACCTCCTCTGAATAATATTGGCTCCCATACACATTCCTAAATAAACACACACGTCGTCACCTCCCCTGACAGAGGTTGGTTTCCATACACACTACCACGAGCACACACGTTATCACCTCCCCTGACAGAGGTTGGCTCCCATACACATTCCTATGAGCACACACGTCATCACCTCCCCTGACAAGAGGTTGGCTCCCATACACATTCCTATGAGCACATACATCATCACATCCTCTGACAAGAGGTTGGCTCCCATACACATTCCTATGAGCACACACGTTATCACCTCCCCTGACAGAGGTTGGCTTCCATACACATTCCTATGACCACACATGTCATCACCATGTGGTAGAATAGAGTAAGCCATTATAATAATTTTGAATTTTATTAAAATCTTATTTAATATATATTATTAAAACACATATTGACTTTTGCAATACGTTGTAATAATTGTTAATACTGCAATAAAAAATTTATTGATTGATTGATCACCTCTCCTGACAGAGGTTAGATCCCTTACACATTCCTATGAGCACACACGTCATCACCTCCCCTGACAAGAGGTTGGCTCCCATACACATTCCTATGAGCACATACATCATCACCTCCCCTGACAAGAGGTTGGCTCCCATACACATTCCTATGAGCACACAAGTCATTACCTCACCTGACTGAGTCTGGCTCCTATACATATTCCTATGAGCACACACGTCATCACCTCCCCGGACAAGAGGCTGGCTCCCATACACATTCCTATGAGCACACACGTCATCACCTCCCCTGACTGATATTGCCTCCCATATACATTCCTATATGAGCATACAAGTCATCACCTCCCCTGACAAGAGGTTGGCTCCCATATACATTCCTATGAGAACATACGTCATCATCTCACCTGGCAAGAGGTTGGCTCCCATACACATTCCTATGAGCATACACGTTATCACCTCCCCTGACAGAAGTTGGCTCCCATACACATTCCTATATGAGCACGCACGTCATCACTTCCCCTGCTAGATGTTGGCTCCCATACACATTCCTATGAGCACATACATCATCACATCCTCTGACAAGAGGTTGGCTCCCATACACATTCCTATGAGCACACACGTTATCACCTCCCCTGACAGAGGTTGGCTTCCATACACATTCCTATGACCACACATGTCATCACCATGTGGTAGAATAGAGTAAGCCATTATAATAATTTTGAATTTTATTAAAATCTTATTTATTATATATTATTAAAACACATATTGACTTTTGCAATACGTTGTAATAATTGTTAATACTGCAATAAACAATTTATTGATTGATTGATCACCTCTCCTGACAGAGGTTAGATCCCTTACACATTCCTATGAGCACACACGTCATCACCTCCCCTGACAAGAGGTTGGCTCCCATACACATTCCTATTAGCACATACATCATCACCTCCCCTGACAAGAGGTTGGCTCCCATACACATTCTTATGAGCACACACGTCATCACCTCCCCTAACATAGGTTGGCTCCCATACACATTCCTATGAGCACACAAGTCATTACCTCACCTGACTGAGTCTGGCTCCTATACATATTCCTATAAGCACACACGTCATCACCTCCCCGGACAAGAGGCTGGCTCCCATACACATTCCTATGAGCACACACGTCATCACCTCCCCTGACTGATATTGCCTCCCATATACATTCCTATATGAGCACACAAGTCATCACCTCCCCTGACAAGAGGTTGGCTCCCATATACATTCCTATGAGAACATACGTCATCATCTCACCTGGCAAGAGGTTGGCTCCCATATACATTCCTATGAGCATACACGTTATCACCTCCCCTGACAGAAGTTGGCTCCCATACACATTCCTATATGAGCACACACGTCATCACTTCCCCTGCTAGATGTTGGCTCCCATACACATTCCTATGAGCACACTCGTCTTCACCTCCCCTGACAAGAAGTTGGCTGACATACACATTCATATGAGCACACACGTCATCACCTCCCCTGACAGAAGTTGGCTCCTATACACATTCCTATGCGCACACATGTCATCACTTCCCCTGACAAGAAGTTGGCTCCCATACACATTCCTATGAGCACACACGTCATCTCCTCCCCTGACAAGAGGTTGGCTCCCATACACATTCCTATAAGCACGCATGTCATCCTCGGCAAGGGTCAAAACTATATTAGGGTGTCTACTATATTCATGCCACCCCACCAACGAAAACTTCATAATGAGACCAATAAACAATACAGTACCAAAACCTTGGATTTTTATATTTAAGAATTGCTGATGGCAATCGAATCTCATTTTAGCAATCGGAATACCTATTGTTAAACCCAAATTATACTCTATCAACATAAAGCAAATATTGTTGTTTTTTTTAAATACAAGAATAGAAAATATTGAGGTAAAATAAGGATATTTGTTGATGTTAGATGTATTTCTTGAGAAAAAAATACTATTGATGATGCAATTGTATCGATGTGTTATAAAATTGACTGCAAGAATTGCTTTCCCTTTAATTATGTGTATTTATATATCTTCAAAACTGCTGATCGTCCCGAAAAACATAATTCGTTCTATACCACTAAGCCATATTACGATATGGTACAATGTATAACATTTGCTTTCATAAATACTAGCTAACACCCAACAATAAAAAATATCACATAATATGTATTATTTAGAGTTTTGTATTTTGGTTGCCCTTTGCAAACATTTATACATATTCTTAGTGACTACTCAAAGTGATTGAGGAGTAAATAATTTATCGGTGCCATTCACAAAGCTTTCTTTTTAAACCTTTTAGAGAAGATCGAACTTTAGAAATGGATCTGTTGGCTTTGAAAAGACTTTGCTACTTTCTTAAGTTGAATGCTTTGACAGTTTAAAAGAGTTCGATTTGAGTCTACTGAATTAGCATTACTCAGAGGTATCGGACCTAACTTATTTCAGTAATTTGATTTATCTATTTTATTTATTGTTTGAAAATAATTGATATTTATGTTTTATGTGATATAATTCTTTAAACTACACAAACTGTAAAATATAAATATTAGATGGAATCTTCCAACGTCTTTCTAGATGATAATGTTTCATCGTCTAATTTGCATTGCAACAAACTATTTACAGAAACGTTTTAACTGAGTATTTGTATTTCTATGCATTAAACAGTTAAAATGAATAATAATTACGAATAAACTCCATAAAAAAGTTTTATTTTAAAATAGTTCAATTAAATAAGAATATCTATGAATTATACGAAAGATAACAATATCATTAATAGGTGAGACAGCTGGATTTCCAAATAACTGTCAATTATATAATTAATTGTGAAACAATAATTGTAACCAATTACTTATTACGTTTGCGCGTAGAGCTGATATTATATTGTTCTAACCAGAACCCAGAGAACAGTATATAACTTCCCCACCACAACGTTCGATGTTTGAATTACTTGATTCAACATGATCGATCAATGCGCATCCTCAATTGCTACTCAAACAGTAAGTTGTTTGCTAGGCAATAGTTACGATGCATCAGTGGGCTTCAAAACTAATATATAATATGTATTATTTATAAATAAGATTATAGTCGTTTAACTTAATGCCAAAACGTATCATGTTAAGAACAATATTTTTCTGAAAAGTTATTTTTATTTGATTCAATAAAAAGTATCTTGTAATATTCCAGTACAAAAATAATACTTTAACTGTATATTTAATAAATGTGGGTTATAAATGGACCTAAATATTTAAAGATAAGAACAGGGAGAATATTTAAAGATAAGCCAAATTACAGAAGTGTATATTCCATAAAAAAATTCGTTACTTTTCAAGTGTGTAAAATATCTTAATACAAAGCACTCTTATCAACCATTAAAATATACAAAACAAAACCTTCCATCCGAAATATAGTTCTGTACTAATGGTAAGTGTTACTGATCACTCGTTCTCAGTCGGCCTTTCTCTTTAAGTAATTTTTCGTCACTTAATAATGTGCATTAATAATAATAATAAAGTATTAATCGTCACTTAATAATGCCTGTAGTTTGACTTATTGAGTAATAGACTTTGTTGAACATGCTCTTTAAATGTACAGAGGTAGCAGAGAAAAGTTCAATCCAAACATCATGACTATCCCTGTACATCATCATCAAAAACGTAGTGAATTGCCTTCCAATTTGTGAACAGATATTCTTGCTAGCCCCAACTACAGCCAGTTATAGAGGGCACTTTAACCTAGAGCAAACTCCTCTACACTACGTTCGAAATGGGCCACGTAATTAGGATACACTCCTAAGATTTCACTAATTTTGCAAAAATACCTAGAAAGGATCAGAGTACTATTCGGCAAATAGAAGGTTCTTAGATATTACGCGTATATGACTAGGTTTTAAGCGTCTACAAGTGTAATTTAAATAATTTGTTTTATTTTGTTCTGTTGGTTTTGTTCCATCCTCTATGTTCCATGACTCCAACTACTACTATTTAGTGCCCGAATGGTTTTGTCTTTTTACTTCAGTGGTCGTAGTTTCAGTCAATTTATATAATCATTGTAGGAGTGATGTAACTTTTTTACCTCAGAAATAAATAAATAAACTACAAACTACATACGCTTTAAAATACTTTTCTATTCTACTAAGATAATGAAGTAGTATCTTCCAGTTCTACTTCCAGAGATAATGTGTTAATATTCACCAAGTGCACGAGGCTTGAGATTCCAGCCTCCTCTTTACATGACTGGTTTACTATTATGTGACTGGCCCGTTTCAACTTTCATGAATTTCATATATAAAATATATGCAATGTAACATTTACTACAACGACAGGCTTAAAATTAACTGTTATGAAACTGACAAAAAAACAACAAAGATATTTATTGTACCCCGCCAATTATTTCAATTGACGACCTGGTTGCTCAGTGGCTAGGGCTTTCCGATTGTGAAGTTCATGGTCCAAGATCAAATCCTCAATTGAGTTACGATCAGTACTTCACTCATTGAATAACACGCGCACAGGCCTGTAAACCTATATGAACTGGCAAAAATAGTGTTACTAACTAGAAAAACCAAAAGAAGTTTAGCATTATCATGCTAGTAATATAAAAACTGTATTCCATAAATAACGAAAATTGTCTTGTACAAACTGAAATTAAAGTTACCCTTATATGTTATAAATGGTTTGAAAATTCCACATATGTTACTCTTAGCTTTATATACGGAACATTTTGTCACTTCCAGATAAACTCAAAGGATAAATATATTCCATGAAGCTTTGAGGTGTCATGATCAAACCTTCACTCGGATATCGGAGAGTTGTGTTTTCCTTACATATTGTCACACCCTTAAGCTAAGGAATATCTTTCCACTACACATTTACATCACTTTAAATGCTTAAACATTTTATTCAAAAAATATCAGTACACCACAAAAAAAGTATAATTAATAACAGTTTGCATGATTTTAAGGTTTTAACATTTAAGTATGAATCATGGGTGGGAACGAAAAAATGTGTTAGAACATCAAATTACATATCTGCGAAGGCTTGTTATTATTATTTATCATAAAGACGCTGATCGTCAGTATAATGAGGAATATGAGGGGTGAATAAGTGTGATGAGTGTAGATAAACGAGTATAGTTATTGTTACTAACTAAGGTCGACTGCCCTTCAGAAAGGACAATTTATTAATAGCACAATAGCAAAAGCAACTACTTAACATTCATATAGCAAATAACTTAATGACGTACAGTTTGTAAATACATAAACCTAAAGTACCTCTATATGTAAACAATGACAAGAATAAGTACAGGTATTCTTACTGTGGAATCCGAACCACGTAGTGTTGGTATCTCCAGCGCCATTTCAATATCCCACTTAACTCTTTCTTTCTTTCATCAGACCATTTGGGCATGTATTTCTTCGGTTTATCTGGCTGTGGTTCAACATTCCATAATACCGGGTGTTCAAAAAGTCTGGAAACCCCTTAGTTTTTACTATATAATACTAATAAACACAGAACAATGAAACTCTTCCTCCCTGTGGTTACTGACTTTTTGGCCATCTTAACTGTCCTTTTCACTTTGGGGGGACGTCCTGTGGAGGAAATCTGAAAAAATCTTAAATGTAAGCATAGGCCGAGTTATACCTCATTTTAGGGTCATTGTTAGAGAAACACATTGCCGCAATCTAGACTCAAAAAGGACTGTTCGTTTGGAAATAGCAGCCTCTCAAAGTTCCAATGAGACCAAACTTTTAGAGGCTGTTATTTCCAAACGAATGTGCATTTTTCAGTCGGGGTTGCGGCAATGTGTTTCTCTAACAATGGCCTTTAAAATGAGGTATAACTCGACCTATGCTTACATTCAAGATTTTTCAGATTTCCTCGCCAGGACGTCCCCCTAAAGCGAAAAAGGTCAGTTAAAACGAACAAAAAGTCAGTAACTACAGATAAAACGTAATCCTAAAGTTTCATTGTTCTGTGTTGATTGATAAAATAAATATTAAGGTGGTTCCAGACTTTTTGAACACCCGGTATGTGTATTTTCATTTTTAATGTGTCATTGTCTACGATTTCTTATTGTTTTCTGTTTGTTTATTCAAGGTCTTTTTTGTGTTTGTATTACGCAATTGGTTGTGCTTTTAGTGTTATTGCTATATTCTGTTTCTATTTCGTCAGTGGTGTTGCTAGTGGTCTTTGTATATGCCCATAGCATTTTTATTTTATTTTTCTCATTTCTGTTTCAATATTTGAGTATTTTGCAGTTGTTTTTCGTTTGAAGCCTGTATCCTTCCTCTGTTTTTAAATAGCCAAGTAATTTTCTAATGATTGTTAGTTCTTCTTTTTTTGTCTTTTTCTAACTGCCCTTTCATGTTTAGTGGTAGAGATTTATTATTATTATTATAATTAAATTGTCATAACAGGATTGCATTTCTTTGTCCGACTAGAACTCCTAAATTCTGGTCAACATATTGCCAATTGTTTTTCTTTTTTTTAGCGAGTAATCCTTGGAGTAAAGTGTCCATTTGGGAGAGTAACTACAAAATATCTAATCTTTAAACATTATCAGTTAACAATTTATAATATTTTTGTTAGTCAGACTCTGAATTATCTCTTAAAGTATTACCTTCAACACTACTTAACGTTCATACAGCAATTAACATAATGACGTACAGTTTGTAAATACATAAAACTAAATTACCTTTACATGTAAACAATGACATGAATAAGTGCAGGTATTCTGTAATCAGTTTATATAAATTAATTTATATTTAACCTATTGCCAGTTTGTTTCCTAATCATAAAACATCAAAGAATGCCATTCCATAACTTCTCGGCAGATTGGATGAGACTTGATTTGACAACATGCTGAATAATAACATAACGAACAAAACGATTACTGAAACAAGAAAAAATCCGACGCTTACTGTTGGGTGCTGAGTAGGATAATCGTTGATATAATTTAAACGTTTCTGTCTTCTTTTTAAAGCTGTCTGGAATTTCTAAACAAGTCTGTCAGGAACAATTACCCTCTCTTACTAAGATAAAATCTATGATATTCAGTATCATATAGCTCTACCGTAAAATACTATTTTTATTTTCCTACTCATATATCAAGAAGGACTTCCACGATAGGCTGACTTGTCATTAGGTTCCTATAACCCAGATCACAAGACTCGAATCCTTCCTTACCTGAGAGAGATAAAACTCATCAACTTTGCATATACATGTATAGTAAATATATCATCTTTAAAATTTATAGTTCTAGGTGGGAATTTCATATTACTGATCGATATTTCAGCGACAAAGAAAGGAAATTTGTTTAAATTAATTAGTACGTAATTTGAATAGCTGAGAATATATTTAATTAGTTTACAGAATGGAAACACTTTGTAGTGAAACTATCAAAAGCAAGCAAATAATAACAGAGGGATCTAGAAACTCACTGAAACTCACAAAATTAAAGCGTGATAGATATTGTAATGGATATAATCATAAATAGGCTTTAATTTTAATACAAAAAAAGAATGTATCTTATTTAAGCAATAGTTATGATGTGTTGGGCAGACATGTTTAAAGTTTAGAATGATAAAGAAATATATAGGATAAGCTTAATGGACCTAATGTAGAATATAAAGGGCGTAAAAGGCTTTGCATATCTAAGGTGGATGGAGGGAGGTGCCGTGTTCTTACTATTGGCAGCCAAGTCTTGAATATAAACACATACTCACTGCCTGAATATGATCATTTATATTCAAAGTACAACACTATTTAGATTTTAAAAAAGTTAAGTGGTACAACAAAGAGACAATCTTAAGTATACTTTACCGTAAATCAAAAACTTTTAAAATAAAATATAGAGCAAACCTAATAAAATACAACTTATCTCTCAAAAACGTAACGTCAAGATTAATTGGTAGTATTAATTGGTTTACTTATTAATACTAGAGACTTTATAACAGCAATTCTAATCCCATGGTAATTCTACTACTTCTAATTTTGTATTAATATAATAAATTAAACCTAGTTAACTTATTCTTAAATTTAACATTGATGTAAATGTAAACAATGGCATTTGGTGGGTAAATAAATTAAATTAGTACATAAATTGGCTAGCATTAGATAGTAAAAAAGTGTCATATTTTGTAATTAAAACTTGTAGTGTGATTGAAAGCATGTTTAGCCCAAAATAGTATATATATGCATGTCATGGACAATCACTGGGAACTAATTTCTTAGTGTGGGGTCATGCGCCGATTTATGTGAACGCCAGCCGTCTTTGACGAACGAAGAGTTTGAATTGATCAGATAACCACGGCCTTGCATATGTTTCCTATAAGAGAACAATCTTTCATGCTTTGTGGCATCTTCCTTCTTGAAGTCGAGCCGGTCCTGGTCGTAAAGAAGAAGAAACGACACGACTTCGACTGCCCGACTAACATCCTTCAATGATGTGACTTGATTTGCGCCCCATCATGCCTTGTGCCTCGGAAATCCTGGCCTCTTATTGGCTAACTTGCATCGCTGGTTTATCATTGGGCAAACTCAGAATTAAGCACTCATGGGTACATTTAGTGGGAGATTCAAATATTATCTTTGAACTTCGTTTTCGTTGGATTGGCAAACGGTCATCGCAGTATGTTTAGATTTATACATAGTTTGGTCAGGCCTATTATATTTTTAAAGGGGGATAATTGAATTCTTTTTATTTCCAAACGAAAACCTTAGAGCTCAAAGCTCAGAACAATTCTCCAGGATTTATAAAAATAGGGGGAATTGTTAATCAGAATTAGGACACAGGTTCTTCACTGCATACTTCCTTGAGGCTCGTTAAAAATTAGTTGTGGTTGGAATGATAGATATTGCACTTACTAGTATACAACTTTTTAATTTATTTGTGAAGAATATATTTTTAATCGGACTGACTTTCAGAAATAGAATTAAATATTTTAATTTCAAAAGAATGATCAAAGTTAACTTTTTAGAGTCACGAAACTGCTTTAATTATAAATCCACACCTGATTACAATGCAAACACTCCCCAACCCTTGGGTAACATTTGTTTAAATACAGGGACCAGCAAACCTTGAAAGAATTATTGTTGTGTTAATTGATTCACTTTACGTGGCCATTACATAATAATTGAGATTTGTTCAGAATGCATTCAACCACCTTATTATGGTTATTTGTTCACAATAATTTCAATATCAACCATAAAAGTATTTAATAGTAATTCGAACCGTTGTCTCTACTTCTTTTGACTCAATATTCAGTGTATGTAATTTATTTCATATACACACAGATATATTTCTCATCCAATATTAAATGTTGTGTCTCTTGATATCAGCTGTTTTGCGTGGTAAGCTTCACTAAAAAACAAAATTGTAGGCTCAAATAAATTCTATTGCATGAAATAAAAAATGTGTTATGAAATTTTCAACTTATTAACGACATTTAAAGTGACTCTAAACTACAATCTCCATTATTCAATAATTTACGATGAAAAGAGTTAAAAGAAAAATTATTTGGTTTTATGGATCCTAAAAGTTACTGAATTAGATATTATTTTACGTGCATACTCATTAACAATAATTTCGCATGATCCTTTTACTATCACGACGATTTCACGTGCAGAAGTTCTTACTAACTACTTATAGAAAGCACAAAGTAGACTAATATTATTTATTTATTTATTTATCTTTCCAACGGCAAAGCCACAGTGTTATTCCTTTACAATTTATATAATAATTCTAAAACATGCTAGAGAGAATGCTAACTAGAGCTAGATACAATAAATATTCAAGTTTCAAATAAATAACATTAATAAATATATGAGCAAAACAAACAGACTTGTATAAGTATAGAATTTGAAAGGATACAGCAAAAATACAAACATAACAAAACACAGATAAATGCACAGGCATATTAATAAATAACGACAAAAGCACGTGCTAAAAGCAGTCCTGGAGCTGATGGAGACGTCTCTTAAAAGCCGATCCACTGTAGTTGAAAGGGTCGACACTACCAGGGATTAGATTTCCATGCCTCTGGATTCTCTGAATAGGGCTGTTCAATAAGTAATTTGAAGAGGCAGGCACCCTGGCAAATAGGTCCCGAGATCTGGTTCCAGAGGGAGTCCTGAAGTTGACTCTCTCAAGTAGTGCAGGGCAGTCCAGCCCCGAAATAACAAGGCGTTGGAGTAAGACCACATCATGATTGAAACGCCTGACTTCAAGGGGTGGAAGGAGGAGCATAGACGATACCTCCTCCAAAGGTACGTCCTGATATCTGAAGCCAAGACGGATACCCACAATACGAATAAATCTACGTTGAACAGACTCGATCTCATCCTTGAGGTAAAGCTGATGCGGGGACCAAATGACGTCACAGTACTCGAGATGTGGTCTGACCAGAGAACAGTACAGTAATCTCAGTAAGTAAAGGTTAGAAAAGGTTGAAGCAAGCCGATGAATGAGGCCGAGGCTTCGTAGTGCCCTACTGCAAACAGATTGAACTTGGCGTTCCCAGCTAAGAGTTGAAGTCAGTATCACACCCAAGTCCCTCACTTCTGAAGACCTGGTTAACACTCTTCCATCCAGAAGGTACTCACGTTGCAAGGGATTCAAAATGCGATGGAAGGTAATGCACTTGTCAACGTTCAGGTTCATCTTGTTTAATGAGCACCACTGGGAGACAGAGTCAGTGCCATCCTGAAGAATGCTCGAATCCTCCACGGAAGAGACCCTCTGGTAGATCTTGAGATCATCGGCAAACAGCAGGAAGCCGCAGTGAAGGTCCTTGACGACATCATTGATGAAAATGGTGAAGAGCAAAGGACCGAGCAATGATCCCTGGGGCACTCCAGAAGTAGCGATGAAATCACGTGAGAATTCACCATTGTACCTAACCTGAAGTCTACACTCGTGCAAATAGCTCCAAAACCAATGGAGTAAGCTCCCACGAATGTTATAGAGTTGTAATTTGTTCAGAAGAATATTGTGGTTCACACGATCAAAGGCCTTTTCAAAATCAAGCTCAACAACATCAACCTGACATCGATCTTCAAAAGCGTCAATTACGTATATCTCAAATACCATAAGATTTGTGACAGAGGATCGCCCCTTCCTAAATCCATGTTGGGCTGGTGTAATGAACTGGTTGACCATAAAGCTGATCCGTGAAAGGACAACCCTCTCAAACACTTTTGCAAAGACTGGCAGAATTGTTATAGGCCGGTAGTTCTTGACGTCACTGATGGGGCCTTTCTTGTGGATCGGAACAATGTAGCCAGTCTTCAAAATGTCTGGAAAGACGCCAGCCTACAGTGATATGTTGAAGAGTCTAGTCAGAGGAGAAGCCAACAATTGTCAACAGTGCCTTGCAACAGCTGGTGGGATACAATCAGGGCCACACCCTTTTTTAACATCAAGAGTCGAGAGTATATGTCAAACCTCAGAAACTTCAACTAAGGAAAAGGAATACGTTCCCAGACAGGAGGGAAGATTACAACGTGGTGGTTCAAGATCATCATCGCAATCACCAAATACTGATGAAAAAAAGTCTGCAAATAGGTTAGAAGAGGATTCATCGTCAACAGACATTGATTTCTCAAAGTGAACAGTAGATGGCAATGGGTTGGAACCCTGTAAAGCCTTTACATAAGACCAAAAAATGTTTGGGTTTTGAGGAAGAACACCTTGGACGTGGTTGACATAACTAGCAAAACATTCTCTAGACAAGGCCTTGCACTGTGATTTAGCTAAGGAGAACTCCTGATATGCAGAGTCATCAAGAGTTGCTTGTAACGCTTATGAAGAGTTTTTTTAATTATGGTCATCTGCTTAAGTTGGGGAGAAAACCATTTAGGAAATTTTGACGGTCCACATTTCTTTAAAGGTGAATGCTTAATAACTGTGTCCCTTATGGTAGAAATGAATTTCTCAAAAGATGAGTTGAACACTATACTCAGATATCATTTCATCAAAATTGACCAATGCTAAGTCATGATATACCTGGTCAAGGTTGCATTTAACTAAATGTTTCATAAACCTAGATGTTGCAGTAATTGGTGCAGGGAGATCCATAACGAAGTTTAATGCAGGGTGGTGTATATCCTCTTGCACAACTGGATCATTTTCAGAGAAAACATGCGCCTCAGATGACGACGTGAATATCAAGTCAAGCAGGACCCACCTTTGATTTTGGATCTCATTTACCTGTAATAGCGAAAACATCGCAGCTGTTTGAGATAGTATTGACAGTGGCGATAGCACAGAAGGCACAACAAGGTCAACCCAGCTGGAGACCGGCACGTTAAAATCACCTAGAATATAGATGCAATCAAAACGAGATGTCGCCAGTACTTCCTCAATACTGTGAGAGAAATCTATATATACTTGAAGAGTCGAGGCAGGAGGGATGTACACACCCACCAGAAGTGTTTTGTAGTTTGGACGAGGGGTTAGGGATACACAAAGCATTTCAAGCTCGGACTGAATGCTGATTTCAGTTGGGCTGACAAGGTTAGAAGCGGCAATGAGCACTCCTCCACCGCTAGACTTGCCAGAAGCCTCGAGGAAGCGATCATTTCTGAAAACTGTATATGAGCTAGGAAAACCAAGCTCTCCTGAATAGATATATGGCTGCAGATTAGTTTCCGTAAGCACAAACACATCATGTACACATGTCGATAAAGAAAGACGTAGCTCATGAAGCTTTGATCTCAGGCCATTGATGTTCTGATAATAGATGTAGTAGCTTGCCTTGCTTTGGATCTTTGGAGTCCCATTTATGTACCTGATCGTCAGATTGACCTCACCCAACTCCATGCGGTCCTGTAGTTGTTTGCGCAGTTCCACCAGATGATTCCGCTCTTTAGGTGTTCTGTCACGAGATGCAGTTACTTCAGACAAACATTTATCCGTAAGTAGTTCTTTGGAAAATCTTTTGAAGAAGTCTTTTACAACATCAGCGTTTGGGAAAATGACTTTGATCGGACGCACTGATCGCTGGGTTGACTTACCAATTCTAAAGAACGAGAAACTGGGGACATCGCAGCTTATCAGACGGAATATTTTACCGATTAGATCACGATCATGGGTATTCTTCGCTAAATAAATAAACTTTTTAACTTTTTAAAATTTTTAAACTACTATTAAAAAGTTTATTTATTTATTTGTTTACGGTTACACCATTTTTACAAGGTTGACATGCTGAAATTATAATACAGTACTGATAAATTGAAAATACAGACACTACAAATATGAGATATAAACACGAATGAAATGTGAAAGGTTAACATGATTAACTTAGCCTAATTAATTTTGCCTCCCTTCTGCCTTTCCTCATGCTTTTTTACTTTTTTTTTTTTTTTCGATTCGTGGGAAAGAAGCTCATCGACACCGCTGCACAGGTCAGCATATACATGGAATGGCTGCTGAGGAGGTTTATAACAGGCGCCAAGTAGTAAAGGTCGATGTGCACCATATTGAAAAGATATAACAATATTTTCGGAGTTGGGTGACAGAGTAGGCAAGACTTTGATATGGATAAGTGAGCCGATCGCAACAGATAGAACGCTTAATTGACTTTATGACAACAGCAGAAAATTCAGTTCTAAATTGGTTTTCAGTAAATAAACTTGTTTTTAACCAGGAAAAAACTCAAAAACTTATGCTTAGTTTATCCCAGGATTGTGAACCTGATACGGTTAAATTGCTTGGTATTCACTTGGATTCAAATTTAAATTGGGAAACACATATAAATAAGATTTTCAATAAATTAGCACGTGTTAATTATTTGTTTTGGAAGCTGAAGCCATTAGTAAGAGAGGAATACCTAAGAACAGCCTACTTCGGCCTTTTTCAGTCGCATTTGTCTTATGGCATTTTGCTCTGGGGCCATTCTTCACATACCCATGAATTAATTACTTTTGATGCAAAAAAAGATTGTGAGGGTATTATTTGGAACTGGCCTAGTTGAAAATTGCAAACCTCTTTTTATCCAACAGAAAATTTTAACAGTCATTTACCTTTATACATACAACACTCTTTTAGACACAAAACCTAATGCTCATGATTTTATTAAAAGAAAAGATATACATGGATATGCCACCAGGTTTTTCTCCCAAATTGATATTCTACAACATAGATTAAGCAAGTCTGGTAAATCTCACAAAATATTGGGTATAAAATTGTTTAACAAACTTCCACAGGAAGCTTATAATGCTAGCATAAATAGTTTTAAGACCTCCTTATATGAATAGCTAATTTTAAATCCATTTTATACAATATCTGAATATTTGGAAAGTCATGTGGCAATTGGATTTAAGTAGGCTAGGCTGTTAGTAGTTAAGTTCTATTATATTCTTGTATTTGTGATGGCTCCTATTCCTGTACAAAAGGTCAATGGAAATAAAGTATCTTGTATCTTGTAACAAGAACACCACCACTGCTGGACTTGCTTCTGGTAGCGGGACAACGGTCAAATCTATAGACATTACAATTGGACAGACCAAGCTCAGAGTCGGTGATGTCCGATGTAAGATTTGCTTCAATCAGAACAATAACCTCATAGACGCACGTTGAAACTGCCTTTTTTAGGTTATCCAGTTTGGTTCTTAGGCCATTGACATTCTGGTAGTAAATGAGTAACTTGTTGCGATCAGGCCTTTCTAGTTTTTTGCTTATACAATTTTAGGGATTCCGTTCCGATATTTAATTTTCAGCCAGGCCTCTCCAGCATCAAATGAAAGTTATTAGAGTAACAGAAAATTAATATATCACTTCGATCCATAAAACTTATTCTGACTTCTTTTTATGATTTGATTGTCTTCTAATATTTGTGCTTGTGAGGATGAAGTAACATAAATTTCATGAACTTTCATTAATATTTATCTTATATTAAATTGTTTTTTTATATAGATTTGTAGATAAAATGTCTACCGTATAGTTAATTAGTACGTTTAACTTGATTATTTTCTTAATTTTTCTGTTAGGTATATTTCATTTCTGTGCATTATTTTCAAGATTATCTTCTTTATCTTGAATATTAATATAGGGACGCTAGTATTTTGTAGTATTTAAAGAATTGACAGTACAAGTAAACGTCACACAACAAAAATGTATTACAATATAAGCACAAATTGCACAAATATATTACAATACAAGTAAAAAAATGCACAAATATTATGGTGATCGATTTCTGTGAACCTCGCTCACCTTTCTCAGACCAGATGGATTCACAAAAGAATGGAAAATTGTGTAATAATGTGTTTTCAGGGACTAAAAGAACCGAAGTAACAACCAATAGGGATTAACCAATAATATCACAGCAGCCACCAATTTGACGTTTCCAGCCAATAAGGTTACTTGATAATAGCCTATAAATTTATTTGTTGAACACCTGCTGTGATATTATTAGTTAATCCCTATTGGTTGTTACTTCGGTTCTTTTAGTCGCTGAAAACACATTATTACACAATTTTCCATTCTTTTGTGAATCCCTCTGGTCTGAGGAAGGTGAGCGTGGTTTACCGATATCAATCACCATAATATTTGTTCATTTTGTACTTATTTTATTTTATTTTATGTTATTTTGTTTTATTTTGTTTTATTTTGTTTTATTTTATTTTATTTTATTTTATTTTATTTTATTTTATTTTATTTTATTTTATTTTATTTTATTTTATTTTATTTTATTTTATTTTATTTTATTTTATTTTATTTTATTTTATTTTATTTTATTTTATTTTATTTTATTTTATTTTATTTTATTTTATTTTATTTTATTTTATTTTATTTTATTTTATTTTATTTTATTTTATTTTATTTTATTTTATTTTATTTTATTTTATTTTATTTTATTTTATTTTATTTTATTTTATTTTATTTTATTTTATTTTATTTTATTTTATTTTATTTTATTTTATTTTATTTTATTTTATTTTATTTTATTTTATTTTATTTTATTTTATTTATTTTATTTATTTTATTTATTTTATTTATTTTATTTATTTTATTTTATTTTATTTTATTTTATTTTATTTTATTTTATTTTATTTTATTTTATTTTATTTTATTTTATTTTATTTTATTTTATTTTATTTTATTTTATTTTATTTTATTTTATTTTATTTTATTTTATTTTATTTTATTTTATTTTATTTTATTTTATTTTATTTTATTTTATTTTATTTTATTTTATTTTATTTTATTTTATTTTATTTTATTTTATTTTATTTTATTTTATTTTATTTTATTTTATTTTATTTTATTTTATTTTATTTTATTTTATTTTATTTTATTTTATTTTATTTTATTTTATTTTATTTTATTTTATTTTATTTTATTTTATTTTATTTTATTTTATTTTATTTTATTTTATTTTATTCTTCCAACGGTCAAACAAACCAATACATATTATTACAATACAATTAATGAAAATAACAATATAAAAAATAATATAATATAGATACAATTAAAAAAAAAAAATCAACATAATATAAATAGTGCACAATGCAACTATATTATATTGTAATATATGTGTGCATTTTGTGCATATATTGTAATACATTTATGTTGTGTGACGTTTACTTGTACTGTATATGTACCAACACGTATTATGCTAATTAAAAAGCTATTAAAAGAATTCTTACCAACACTTAAATTAAATCAATAACAATCAAATGGCATGTATGATACTATTAACTCATTTGTCTTTAATTGTTCAGTAAATTTGTTCAAACATTTATTTGGTTTTAGTCTGTCAATACATGCATTTCCTAAGCAGTTTTTTTTTCTATATCGACATAACATCTAACATATATGGGGTGTGACACCAACACTCATTACACTTTAACTACACTTGAATCATTGAGCGTGATTCAATGAAATCGATAACCATAATATTGGTGCAATTTGTAATTGTATTGTAATATATTTGTGCATTTTGTGCTTATATTGTAATAAATTTTGTGTTGTGTGACGTTTACTTGTACTGTATATGTACCAGCACGTATTATGCTAATTAAAAAACTATTTGTAAATGTAATATTCGAACACACTTACATCACCAGGAAGCTTTCGTAGTAAATTATCTATATTAAAACAAAAAAATGAAAATCAATCAACAAAATGTTGCATGCAAAATTAATTGTGAATGTAATAAAACATTTTTCGGCCAAACATCAAGACCTGTTAAAACAAGAATAAAGGAATACATGAAAAAAAATCAAAATTAGTTGAACACACTAATAACAAGCATGATATAAATTTTGAAGAGTCGTCTATTATATATAAAGAAAAATCCTGGAAAAAAGAGAAACAAAATTGAAAGTGCGTTCATGGCATTCAAAAAAGATGACTGCATTTCTCAGTCATCTGTTAGTTTTAACAATATCGAATTTTTACCTGTAATTATAAATTAATTAGAAAACAACATTAATAATTTAAAATTTGTTTTTAAATTGTAACAACTTATCCATCAATATTATTTAATACTTACAAATTCCATATTTTTTAACACACGTTTATATTTTTGTAAAATTTGTTTACTATGATCTGAAGATGTCGTAACTGGTGAAAATGCATTAGTCAAAAATTTTAAATTGTGGAATTATTAAAAAAGATTGAGTTTTTAAGAAGACATACCTAATTGCCTAAAAGTCTTTGACCGACGCAATTATTGGTTCTTATATCGATATCTGTCCTCTGCAGACAATACCTAAATCTACCAACTCCTGACAAGACCTTGTATGATGGAGTCTGGATCTGATTCCGCAGAGAAGAATCACTCGAAAACTCCTCAATCATGCCAAAACTACTGGAGATTTAGTAGCTTAACACTTAAGCCATATCAAAATAAAATAAGGCAGTAAGGAAAGCCAAGTTTGACTGCTGGAAATTTTGTACTGAGGAGTTAAACAGCTTGACATATGTAGCTTGACTAAACAAAGGGCTGGCTTCGGAACCTCTGAACCCAACTGGTACACAGTCAGGGAATTGACGGCAGGTTAAATTCTCGATCTTCTCCTCAAGACACACTTTCCGAGATGCGTGAACATGTGTGACGCTGAGCTGGCTTTTCGAGGGTGAAATGGCTATCGACAAGTTTAACCAAATAAATCACCCGAAAGAGACAGCGTGAACCCTGTTCTTTTACAGAAAGCACCCGACTCGGTTATACAACTGCTTTGTGAACCTTTCAGGTCCAGCGTGGCAAAAGGCTATGTACCGATGGCTTGAGCAGTTAGCAAAGTAGTGTTTGTCTCGAAGCGAGACAACTTGGGCTATAGCCAAGCTAAGGCATTCAAGACCAACTAGTATTTCCTCATTCATGCTTTAGACACTTGAAAGACTGGTAGATACATCCAGGACGGGGTCCTTTAGGGACAACCTCTCTACAGGAATCAAAATGCCTATCTGGCTGGTAAGTCGTGCATCGCTGCCCTCAACGAACTGGTATGTAGAGCGGAGGATGTATTAGAGAACAAGTAATTTGCTCTCTGTGCTTTTCTATACATTGATAGCGCCTTTAATAATACACCTCATGAAACAATTGCCGGTAGTGAACCGCCATGAATCGTAACATCAGGTTGATAATTGCGTATATTACTGGACATGGTTACTTCAAGAAATATCACCAGTTGCCGGCTTTGTGGTGAGTTTCTTAAGTCTGTCCAAAATCTATTAACTGAGTGCGAAGTTCTGAAGCTCTGTAGAAGGAACGATACAGAGTACGGGAACGGGCTTTCAGAAGAAATAGTGATAGCTAGTCTGGGAAAAAATATTTTAGAGCTGGCCAAGCCCCTTGGAATATGTACCCCATTCTAGGAGGCAACTGGATATCACAATAAACCTAAGATTGAAGTGCAATCTAGGAACGTCCTTAGAGCTTTCCTTCCCCTCAGCAAACTAAAATAAATTAAGTATATATTATTTAATGTACAACTCGTCGTGTTGTCCTCTTGAGCTTTCTTGTACATATAATTTGAAGCAAGTAAATGAAGTGCTAAACTACAGAGGAGTATGCCTTGATCTCATATTCTCATCTGTTCAAACTTCAAAAACCGACCATGCGCAGGATATATTGTTGGATGAGGATAGGCACCATCCAGCTTTGCATTTTGTGGTGGAGGTACTGCATTAGTCTACCGAAGAAAACCGAAGTACATCGTTGGATTTCCGTAGATGTGACTTGGACGCAGTGTTCGAGGGTATTCAGGCTCTCTGTTACCCTACATCGGATGATCTAAAAGACCCAGAAAAGGCCTTCAACTATTTCAGTGATTACTTGGTCTCGTTAATTATAACAAATACTCCAATCAGGATGGCTGGTAAATCTAGGTTCCCAAAATGGTTCTCAAGTGAATTAAAACAATTGGTCATTAAAAAGAAGCAATTACATAGAATCTACAAGATATCACTGGCACAAGATGACCTTGAGAACTTCCGCCGAGTCAGAAGAGAATGTAAGGCCCTTACTTGTCTGTACTATTCACGCTACATTAGTATGGTCGAAAACGATATACCATTGAACATTAAGTCCTTCTGGTCCCACATTGGCTCTCTCAAGAGCTCTCCTGGTCTGCCTGTACAGCTGTCCTTTGATGATAGGAAGGAAAATGAGCCCTCAGGTAAATGCGAACTCTTTGCTGATTATTTTGCATCAGTATTCAGCGACTTAGTCGTCCCCGTCCCTAAGTTTGACTTTGGCATGAACCAAACGTTGTCTTACTGCCATATAACTGCCCCAGATGTACATCAGAGGCTGGATTCACTTGATGCGAGAAAGGGTGCTGGACCGGATGATATACCGCCTAGTTTTCTGAAGTTTTGTGCTCCCGTTATTGCAGTTCATCTGACAGTTCTGTTCAGGTGCCTCCTTGTATCTGGCATTTTCGCATCGATATTGAAACAAAGCTTTGTAGTCCCCATCTTCAAGTCTGGAAATAGATGGGATGTACGAAATTACCGCCCCATAGTAATCCAATCTTCTATAGCTAAGATCTTTTAAAGTGTGATTCTTGATCATATATACTTCCACCTGAAAAGTTACATCTGCCCAGAGCAGCATGGGTTTCTGAGAGATCGCTCTACTGCTACTAATTTGATGGTGCTCCAGGAGTATATTATGAAGAGCTTTGTTAATTCTGCTCAAGTGGACTGTGTGTACCTGGACTTCAGCAAAGCCTTGGACAATATTAATCACAGCCTACTCATCGCTAAGCTTGAGTGTTATGGAATATGGGGATCCCTTCTGCAATGGTTGAAGAGCTACTTAACTGCTCGTTCTTTGATCGTTAAGTGTGACGGTGGCGTATCTCAACCTTTTCCCGCAATATCTGGTGTGCCACAGGGATCACACTTGGGCCCACTGTTTTTTTTTTTTATTCATTAACGACATAACCAGTGTAATTCCTTGCAAGTCGCTACTCTTCGCCGATGATATCAAGATTTTTAACATGGTGTCTTCTCTACAGGATCATGAGGACCTTCAACTTTCTCTCGATGGAATTAATCAATGGTGCAGTTCAAACGCCATGGAGCTAAATGTATCAAAATATTTTGTAATTTCTTTTACTCGTAACACTACAGCCAAAACCTTCGATTACCACATCAGTGGCTCACTGCTTCGGGTGGTGGAGAAAATAAGAGATCTTGGTGTCATTATGACACCTTCCCTCAGCCCATACGAACACCTCAAGTATATTTCTTCTAAGGCCTCTTCTCTGATTGGTTTCACAATTAGAGCAAGTCAAGATTTCAACTCTCCTCATACACTCGTTTTCTTGTATAAGGCCCTTGTGCGCCCCTTGTTGGAGTATTGCTCAACAATTTGGTCACCCTATCAGGCAGGGCACATTGGGCTTATCAACAGGATACAATTGCACCTATTGAGAGTTCTAGGAGTTAAACTTGGTTACAATTATCTGGATACCCCTGTAGCGGAGGTCAGTGAGATGTATGGTTTGCAGCCTCTTCATGTGAGAAGGAAGTACATGGATCTCCTCTTTCTGTATAAACTGGTAAATGGAATCTTGGACTGTCCCTCACTGTTGTCTGATATCGACATTTCAATCCCCAGAGGTACAAGGTCAAAGTCAACTTTCCTGAGAAGATTTCAGCCAACGACTTATGCCGCCAACCACGGTATCACTAGACTCTTGAGGTTGGGGAGTCAAGCCACATTTATTGATTTCTTCAGTGAAAGTCCAAAGTCACTACGCAAGAAGTATTTTGCACAAGTGGGCATTGAATTCCCTCATATGCACAGTAATTAATTTATTTCATACACTTACATTTATTGAAATCACACAACACGACATCACTCTGTCTTTCTTTTGCTATGTTATTAGACATTATTATTGTTATTGTTGTTTTATGAATTATTAATTTTATTCCTGTTACGTTGCTTAAAGACTCTATTATTGTATTGTTAGTCTGTTTTGTTTATATATACACACAAACTTTCCAGTACTTACTGTATTCTGATTTAAATATATTGCTATTTTTTGTAGTTATGTAAGTCATTGACGAACTCGAAATGTTAAATGTTACTTGTTGCCATCTTGATTGTTTTGATTGTATTAATGTACTATAATTATGTTAATGATTGTATTAATGATTGTATAAGTTTTGTAAAAATGGTGGAACCATTGAACCATAAATAAATGTAGCTTGGTATTATTTGTTGTAAAGTACCAATCTGTCAAACTGTCAATCGGGTACTATTTCAAGTACACTTAAACGATTTATATTTCTTCCATTATGTTCAATGTTATAAGAACTACTGAGCCTACTTATCTACAAAATAAAGATTTGTAGCTATTACGTATATCAGTGGCACTGACTGAGTAACGCATTATATTTTGTATTAAATCAGAAGTTACTTTTAAAATAATACTTGCAGCATTCCTAACGTCAGAAAAGTACCTAAACTTACTAACCAATATTAATAATAACAATTTAATAATTTATGGATGATTAGAGTATTGTAAATATTATGAACGAGTTTAGACAAATATATCTCGAAATCCACAACCATATGACTTTTTGTACACTGGCTTTAGTTAGTACCCAATACGTTGAAAATACAATATATATTTTTAAAATATAGGCCACCTGTACAGTTTTAAGTGTATGAGCCAAATATAAAATAAAATGATTTATTGTAAGTAAGTTAGTTTATATATTACACTACGTAGTAGCACAAAGGGAATTCAATTGTATTCTGTTTGTAATCAACAATTACTAGCTCATGATTAATTCCTAATATCGAATAAATAATTGCAATTAAATTGATTCCAATGCCTTTTTTATATTTTATTGGCATTTTACATACAAATCTAACGAAAAAATTATTATATTATGGCATATAATTTTCTTCTTTTGAAATTAACACGGTTTGCCCTAGTGGTGATGATGACTGAAAACAAAATATTATTCATTTTGTATTTATTTATTCATCTCTAAGACGCCGATCGTAGAGATATGGGAGAATATGAGGCATAAATGAGTGTGATGAGTGTAGATGAACGAGTGCAGTCATTGTTTCTATCTGAGTTCAACTTAGCTCAGAAAGGAATACGAGATTTATTAATAGCCCAATAGCCAGGGCAACTATGGGACCTACAGCTTTACGTGGAATCCGAACCACGTAGTGTTGGTCTGATTTTCAGCTAACTGACAAGTTTGACACTTAGTTCTCTTCTCCACACAACACCCGAACCTTGACTACCATTCAACACGGACACTCCAGACTTCTCTAGTAGTGTCTATATTGATGACAACCATTGAGCGGACGCCGTGTCAGTATTAAGAGAACCGAGCATGGAACCTATCGCCTACAATCTCCCAAACACTTTGTCCCCAAGTGCGCCACCAGTGCCGACTTGTATGTTCACATACAACATAAATTAGGGGGGGTCATTTATGTTGTATGTGAAGTTTAATAATTGCTGGATTATCTGATATATTTTGGTCCAAAATGAGGAAAGTGGACATGCTCAGTTGCTTAATATCACCTTTTACACGAGTGTTGTGTTAATGGAATGTGAAACCAGGATCATTTACGAAAGGGTAAGAATTAAATCCATTTGTAATTATTTGTCACTATGATGTTATTTAGAAATATTAGCTATAGTAATATTGTTATTTAGCTAACCAATCAAGGCAGTATTGTTAAAATAACATACAGTAAACTTCTGAGACAAAACACGCAATTGAAAAATCTAAACAACCAATGTTTATATGTCACAGACTTTACATTTTATAAAAACCTGAAATTACTATAAAACTGCGAACACCGAAAATAGTTTTATGTCATTAATCAGACATAAATATTAAGGCAAAATCGATTTTGAATTTCATAACAACATTACTTACCATAATAGTTAAATATTCTCTACAGATATTTTCACAAGTATAAGTACTTTCTCATTTCAACTAATTTATGTGTTTTAGTAAAATAAACTTGGGCAGTTAAATATTGTATTAGAATTATTTAACAGTTTTAACCTGTAACATCAGTATTTATCCTGATTATGATGCTTAAGTTCTTAAAATATGTGTACTAATATGACATTATCACTGTTACCGAAGGTAGAATAAACGAACCTAACAAAGTAATTGAATTACCTTTCAATTGATTGCTTATTGATATATCTGACTGACAATCAGTCAATTGACAATGTTCGACAATCATATGAAACAAGATACCACTTAAGTAAATAGCACTTTACATCCTCGTCATTACTCGTTATTTGACAATAATACAATTTAATTATATTTTACTAATACATGGCTCGTTTCATTAGTCCCTACACTTTTGCTTATTTTCAATTTATTTAGATTACACATGTAAATATTGTAAACTAGGTTTACAGGCATCAGCTTATAACTAATGATTGCATTTATATTTCTTTGACTATACATAATTATTAATAATATATTTGTGGAAAAGTTAGTGAAGTTCTTTTTTTACACCAGAAACAACTAAATATAAATTGTTTAAGGTCAACTGTAAAGCCAAAATAGATAATGTGATTGTGGATTGACATCTAAAGCACCCAGAGATCTCATGTGGTTCAAAAATAAAATGTCAGAATATAATGTTGCGTTGCTACTCCTGTAAATGTCTAAACTTAGTTTCAATGAGCCAAGAGAGGTAATGTGACATATGAAGCTCCTAGGGATCTCGTGTAGTTCAGAACATCGAATGTCAGAGTAGATATTGCGTGACTGCTCCAGTAAATGTCTAAACTTAGTTTCAAGGAGTCAAGAGAGGTAATGTGACATCTGAAGCACCTACGGATCTCGTGTAGTTCAGAACATCGAATGTCAGAGTAGATATTGCGTGACTGCTCCAGTAAATGTCTAAACTTAGTTTCAATGAGCCAAGAGAGGTAATGTGACATCTGAAGCACCTAGGGATCTCGTGTAGTTCAGAACATCGAATGTCAGAGTAGATATTGCGTTGCTACTCCTGTAAATGTCTAAACTTAGTTTCAATGAGCCAAGAGAGGTAATGTGACATATGAAGCTCCTAGGGATCTCGTGTAGTTCAGAACATCGAATGTCAGAGTAGATATTGCGTGACTGCTCCAGTAAATGTCTAAACTTAGTTTCAAGGAGTCAAGAGAGGTAATGTGACATATGAAGCACCTACGGATCTCGTGTAGTTCAGAACATCGAATGTCAGAGTAGATATTGCGTGACTGCTCCAGTAAATGTCTAAACTTAGTTTCAAGGAGTCAAGAGAGGTAATGTGACATCTGAAGCACCTACGGATCTCGTGTAGTTCAGAACATCGGATGTCAGAGTATAATGTTGCGTTGCTACTCCTGTAAATGTCTAAACTTAGTTTCAATGAGCCAAGAGAGGTAATGTGACATATGAAGCTCCTAGGGATCTCGTGTAGTTCAGAACATCGAATGTCAGAGTAGATATTGCGTGACTGCTCCAGTAAATGTCTAAACTTAGTTTCAAGGAGTCAAGAGAGGTAATGTGACATCTGAAGCACCTACGGATCTCGTGTAGTTCAGAACATCGAATGTCAGAGTAGATATTGCGTGACTGCTCCAGTAAATGTCTAAACTTAGTTTCAAGGAGTCAAGAGAGGTAATGTGACATCTGAAGCACCTACGGATCTCGTGTAGTTCAGAACATCGGATGTCAGAGTATAATGTTGCGTGACTACTCCTGTAAATGTCTCAACTTAGTTTCAAGGAGCTAAGAGAGATATTGTGACATCTGAACTACCTAGGGATCTCGTGTAGTTCAGAACATCGGATGTCAGAGTAGATATTGCGTTTCTGCTCCTGTAAATGTCTAAACTTAGTTTCAAGGAGCCAAGAGAGGTAATGTGACATCTGAAGCACCTAGGGATCTCGTGTAGTTCAGAACATCGGATTTCAGAGTAGAATGTTGCGTGACTACTCCTGTAAATGTCTAAACTTAGTTTCAAGGAGCCAAGAGAGGTAATGTGACATTTGAAGCACCTAGGGATCTCGTGTAGTTCAGAACATTGGATGTTAGAGTAGAATATTGCGTGACTACTCCTGTAATTGTCTAAACTTAGTTTTAAGGAACCAAGAGAGGTAATGTGACATCTGAAGCACCTAGGGACCTCGTGTAGTTTAGAACATCGGATGTCAGAGTATAATGCTGCGTGACTACTCCTGTAAATGTCTAAACTTAGTTTCAAGGAGCCAAGAGAGGTAATGTGACATCTGAAGCACCTAGGGATCTCGTGTAGTTTAGAACATCGGATGTCAGAGTATAATGCTGCGTGACTACTCCTGTAAATGTCTAAACTTAGTTTCAAGGAACCAAGAGAGGTAATGTGACATCTGAAGCACCTAGGGATCTCGTGAAATACAGAACATCGGATGTCAGAGTATAATGCTGCGTGACTACTCCTGTAAATGTCTAAACTTACTTTCAAGGAGCCAAGAGAGGTAATGTGACATCTGAAGCACCTAGAGATCTCGTGTAGTTCAGAACATCGGATGTCAGAGTAGAATATTGCGTGATTACTCCTGTAATTGTCTAAACTTAGTTTCAAGGAGCCGAGAGAGGTAATGTGACATCTGAAGCACCTAGGGACCTCGTGTAGTTTAGAACATCGGATGTCAGAGAAGAATGTTGCGTGACTACTCCTGTAAATGTCTAAACTTACTTTCAAAGAGCCAAGAGAGGTAATGTGACATCTGAAGCACCTAGGGATCTCGTGTAGTTCAGAACATCGGAGTCAGAGTAGAATGTTGTGAGACTACCCCTGTAAATGTCTAAATTTAGTTTCAAGGAGCCAAGAGAGGTAATGTGACATCTAAAGCGCCTAGGGATCTCGTGTAGTTCAGAACATCGGATGTCAGAGTAGAATGTTGTGAGACTACTTCTGTAAATGTCTAAATTTAGTTTCAAGGAGCCAAGAGAGGTAATGTGACATCTGAAGCACCTAGGGACCTCGTGTAGTTTAGAACATCGGAGTCTGAGTAGAATGTTTTGAGACTACTTCTGTATATGTCTAAACTTAGTTTCAAGGATCTAAGAGAGGTAATGTGACATCTGAAGCACCTAGGGGTCCCACGTAGTTCAGAATATCGTATGTCAGAGTAGACTATTGCGTGACCACTTGTGTTAACATATACACTTAGTTTATTTCGGGGAACTGCTCAGATGGATCGATGTTAGGCTGCTAATAAATGTTCTAGAAGAAGACATTACAACATATATCGTAATAAGCAGCATGTATAAAATATAAATTGTATTTTAACATGGACAGTAAATACTGTATTATAATACTTTATTCTAATTACCATAATTTTTAGAATAACTTAACATTATACCTATATTTGGTCAAACCATATTATTGATCCATAATTTGAAGTATAAATAATAACTATAAACACAGAATGATGAGAAAGTCAACGCTATCTTTAACAATTCTGCTGGTTTCGAAATAGAAGAGTGATTGACCAATATTAGGTGTTAGTGTCGGATATTTACGTTGCACTACCAAGTAGCGATCGAGGTTTGTGAGACACTAACACCTCAGAACGGGTGATTACCCAAATATTTTGAAAATTTCTAATTATTTTTGAAAATTATATGGACTTTTTTATCTGTCTTATTTAGTAGATGATTATTAACTTTAGCATCACGTGTTCAATATATTGTTATATACAAATATCACAATAATAAATTTATAACAAGGACCGATGAAGGATGTAACAATGCCATGAAACCATTTACAGTATACATTGAGCTGTTAATATATAACTTTTAAAGGAAATTAAACGTTTGACAATTTATTTCCCAACAGTATCGTTTGTGTAATGAAGAGTGAGACTTGATCAAGTTTAACAATATTTGAGGTGTAAATATTTGCTCGCCAGTTCCAGCAAGCCTTGTGATTGTATCTATTTTACAAACTCATTCGGCTTGAGACTAAAGTACTGGTTCTTTATTTTAAATAATAATAACACCATGCATAATACCACGTAAAACACAACATAGTAACTGAAGGTAAACAACATGTTGATAGATAATATATTCATTTTTGTAAGTTTAATGTTTTATACTTGAAAAATATTTCAAAGATAAGAATTTTTTTTGTTTTAGTAAAAAACAAAAACTATCTAAAGTTTACATTCTAAAACATGGACATTCTTACAATGCATTTCCGATTGTAACGCCCTAGGAAGAACAGTATATTTCATGTAAATTTCTATGATTATTCTATGATTAGCACAAAGAATTTTCTATGTATGTTACTTCAATTATGGAAGTAATAGAGTATTTATTTAAGGGGAGTCTGTACCTTTTTTTATCAAAAATATCGAATTTTTGTTTTTTATCCTAAAACATTTTCCAATTCTTCCTGTATAAGAATATATATAACACTTTATGGTTTGAACAATTTTCAAGTTATAAAAAAATTTAAACATATTATGTTACACAATCTGTTGCATAGATTTCGTGTTGCGCCAGTACTAGTAGCCTAGCACAGGAGTTTGTTTTTGAACTATATATAATACATTTATATAGTGTATAAATAATTGGTTACTCTAAGCATATTTCTTTTTTGTCCTATTAGCTATACTGTTTCAGATGCATGCAGCTGTCTGCTCTAATTTGAATGTGTTTTGTTATTGTTTGTGGTGAAATTGCTTTGATATTTCTGATATATAAAAAGTGCTCCATTGAAAATAGAAATGCCTAGAATCAGAAAATTCAATTCCAAATATCGAATTACTGGCAATCAACATAAAAGAAAAGTGTCTAATAGTGGTGTTACTGTGAATACAAGCCCTGAGAGTGCTAGGCCTAGTTTACCAAAGTCTAGGCCTACTAACCTATATTCCAGTGCCAAGAAACTAAACAACTCTAGTTTACCAAATGGATTTGAAAGCAATGCCAGAAATGTAAATATTATTGTAAATATAGTCCTAATTTCTAAGTTTGTACAGTTGAATTGTAAATGCAATCAGTGTGATCAAACAAACAGTCTGCAAATAAGCGTGGACTACAATTTCAAATCTGGTTTAGCACATAGGCTATTCTTGAAATGTAATGCTTTTGATTTTGAAGCTTGTACTATAACCTCCAAAACTATTAGGAACACATATGAAGTAAATACAAGATATATGTTTGCTCTTAGGTCTATTGGTAAAGGTTTGGAAGCAGGAAAATTATTTTCTGCTGTAATGAATATAGCACCGCCTTGTACCAGAAGTAAAAAGTTCACTAAATCCTTGCTTAGAGCTGAGGTAAGTGATGCTTCTACTAGAAATGCATCATGTGAAGTTTTAAAGGAAAATGATGGCAACAATGAAATAGCTGCCTGCTTTGACGGTACGTGGCAAAAGAGAGGCCACACCTCTATGAATGGAGTTGTAACGTTGACGTCATTTGATACTGGGAAAATACTAGACTTTGAATGTCTTTCAAAATTTTGCATTGCCTGTGTACAGAAATCTAATAGGCCTCAAAACAAACAAACATTACATAAGGAATCAGGTCTTTGCTTATGTAATTATGTTGGCTCTAGTGGTGGTATGGAGGTTGCTGGCGCTAAAGCTTTATGCTCTCACTCAGAAGAAAAACTTCGATTTCGTTACACGAAATACTTAGGAGACGGTGATTCTAAGGGGTTTGCTGCAGTACTGGAGGATAGGCCAAATGGAAATGATGTACTTATTTCAAAACTAGAATGTGTAGGCCACGTTCAAAAGATAGTTGGCACAAGATTGAGACGGTTGAAAGTGGAAACAAAAAAAATTAAGTTATCACATGGTATGAATCTTGGTGGAAACTAATGCTGAAATAGATCAGCTTCAAAATTATTATGGTAAGGCCATAAGAAACAATACTCATGATGTGCTTGGTATGGAAAATGCAATTTGGGCTATTTACTACCATAGAATTTCAAGTGATGATAACCCGCAACATGAACGTTGCCCTCTTGGACCAGAATCCTGGTGCAAATATAACAAGACTAAAGCTATGGGCACAAATTTTAAGCATGATCATATCATTCCTGTTCCTGTAATGAAGGCCATAAAGCCTGTGTTTAAGGATTTGTCCAGAAAGGAGTTATTAGAAAGATGTATTCATGAGAAAACACAAAACCCGAACGAGAGTTTCAATAGTACAATCTGGCAAAGAATCCCAAAAACTGTTTTTGTTGGACTGGATACTCTTAAACTTGGAGTCACAGATGCAGTTATATGCTTTAATGATGGTTCAAAGGCCAAATGTAATGTTTTGGAAAGACTTGGCGTGGATCCTGGAAAGTTTATGATTGCCGGCTTGTTAAAGTATGATAAACAAAGAATTCGGAAGGCAGAAATTGAGGCGCAAGAACAAAACAAGAGGAAAAGAAAGATAAGAAGGCTTACAAAGAGAAAGAAGGAAGATGAGTAGGAGGCTTACTGTGCAGGAGGATTTTAATAATAACAACAGAGTGTAAATATTGTATATACCTAACTTGATGTGTGTTTTTCCGAAAATTGTGTTTTTATATATTAAGGTACGCTTTACACAAAAACTATTAGTGATAACAACATGAAATTCGGCACACATTGTCATCATTTATTGGTAAGTAGTGCTAAGTACCAAATTTTCTAATAAAACAGTTTATAGCATTATATGTTTATTATAAAAGTAATAAAAATAACATTAAAAAAATTTATGTTTATTTTTTTTTAATTGTAAGTAAAACAAAATAATTACATTCTGATTATCAAGCCCAAAGGTAATATTCAGTAAAAAATTCACTTCAATTACTTTACAAGTAAGTGAAAAAAGCGTACCTAAACCGCGGCATGTTCTCCCATTTAAATAGCATTGTAGAGTAAAAAGGTACAGACTCCCCTTAATGTGGATTTATATTCACTGGCCTAGTTTTGTATTTAAATAGAAAGAAATTTCAACCGTAAAATATTATTTACCTGTCAGACAAATGAAAAGAGAATCACTAGACAAGAAACTTTCACTATCCAGTTTATTATTTTCTCGGATTATAATTCATGAAACAATCTCAGGTTGAATGCAAACTCATTATTACATTTGCAATCCGTCTATTTCATATCTTTCGCCACGTTTTTTGTGAAAGAAACTGCTTGCGTTTAAAATATGTTATAAAAACAGTAATAATACGTATTTTTGAAGTTATACTTCTTTGCGCCCGTTAGACACTTTGGGATGGGATGTTGGTCGAGAAACCGCGTCACGCTGAAAAGTAAGAACAAATTTTTAAGAACTATCGATTAATCGATTGTTAATCGAAGACATTTAATCGAAGAAATTACTGATAATGATAATATAGGTGTATAATATAATAATGAAGTCACGTATAATATATTGAAGATAAATATATTGAATAATATTGAAAAATGTCTTATATTTCATTTATATATCCTGTCTGTTTGTGTGCGTGAGTGGATGTATGAGAATGGCCAAAGAAGTATAACTTCAACCGTGTGGTCCAACGCACACCCAATTGTTTTTTTAATATTAGGAGCATTAAATCTATTGAAACATGCTTACCTTATAATCACTCTTTTATATTATAGCAAAAAATGTAAATCAGACAGTTTGATTTATAAACAAAGAGAATATTTAGTTAATTATTTAATACGGCATATTCAATAGTAAATATATCATAATATAATAAATAAACATCGCAGAACATAGGCTTAAGCAGCCGGTGTCACAACTAGAATCTACATTTTCCGGTGACGACTGCGCCAAGGTACTATCTACAATATGTACAAGATAACCAGACAAGATTCAATATGTACAAGGAAGCCACATCACAATATGGGCGAAACGTCTGTAAATAGACTGTAGATAGAACCTTGAAGCGGTTGTCACCGGAAAATTTAGATTATAAATTAATATCGTATTGAAAGCCAGTCTGAGGTTAAGGAAAGTTTCTTATAGAGTTATATTACAATATGCATTTTATTATAATATTAAATATCATGACTGTAGATGTCTAAAAGAAAAAGAGCAGAAAAAGAATTATGACTGCAAGTGTGTGGAAATAAAAAAGGTAGAAAGATGTCAATTCCTAGGTGTAACGATATTACATTGAAATATCGTACATTTAAATTACATAAAAGATTGATTTTCAGTGTCTATATACGTAATTAATTATGTTTTAGATACAAATTTTGAATCTGTAATTTATAAGGCACTATGAGAATCTTAGATAAGATACGGCATCATATTAAATGGGGTGGCTTCGGAATGTCATTTACAGAAAATACAAAGGTTGCAAAAGTGGTGCTTAGAAGTGTTATTTAGAAGAGAACTACTAACAGAATAGTTTAATGTATGTAGTATGGTAAGAACAATGACACCGAAAAATATTTACAAGTATATAATCCTAGAGCACATAAGTAATAAGTTTAAGGAGCCAAATGCAGTATATGGTGAACGATTTATAAGAAATAGAGAAACATACCGAGTAAAAAGGCCACTTTCGGTGGTCGGAGAAAGAATATTGGAATACACAGTACATAATCCTTATAAAAATGTTTATGAACCAGATATTTTGACATTTAAAAGGGATATTTATGATTGGCTTATTTTAGAGTATTATAAAATATTGATTTTAATGGTCTACCTAAAAAAATTGCAAAACAATGTTCTGTTACTACTGGCCAATATAATGTGATAACTAATGTGATAATATGATAACTAAGCATTTATTTTGAAATCGGAAATATTATTATAAACATAGTACAAGTTTTATAATATGTTAAAATATTACCCGTCATGTGCCAAATGTAATATAATCATTTAAATATTTGTTTGATTTTTTACACTGTATTAAATGGCCCCTGTTGATATGTTTTTGAAAAAATAGGGCCAGATATTGTAAAATCTTTTTTGGAAATAAAAATAAATGTTCTCCCATTAAAACCAAACAGTATATCTTTTAGAAGCAGGTTTTGAGAAATATATCCAAAATGAACCTTCTTTTCACGGGATTTATGTTGGCAATCCTGTTAGATCTACGAAATGATACTTTAGTGTAAACATTGGTAATAATATATCTTGTATCACATTTTCAGGCTAAGCATATGGCTAGTTATCTCCAAATTATATACAAAATAATCACCTTTATTTTTTTTGTTTTGTTTTATTGGTAAACAAATAAAATTATTGGTCCAAATATTCCTGTAACATATCCACTGTAGTATAGGACCAAGGTTCTTATTTATTATAAAGATTGTGTGTTTTTGTTGTTGTTTTTTCAATAATAAAATATAATTTTATGAAAATGTAATACTCTGGTTGGAATGGAGTAAAGTTTTTTCACATTATTTATTAAGGTTTTTCAAGCAACTATAAAATCATACAAAGTTGAGTTCAATTATGGAAACCACTTTTACAGGTCAGAGACCAGGGGATGCACAGAGGTATAAGTGAGGTCATGTTCTCTTAGGGGTATTCCGTAGGGTAGAGGAAGGTTTTTGTAAATACCAGTGGTCTGTGGATGGTAAACCCGATTTACTAAACGCAAACACCAAAATATTTTCATTTATTTATTTATTTTTTTATTCATTCATAAGACGCCGATCGTCAAGATATGGGTGAATATGGATTTCGAATGAGTGTGATGAGTGTAGATGAGCGAATGTAGTCATTGTTACAAACTAAGGCCAACTATTCCTTAGGAAGTGTCATAAACTAATAGCCCAATGACAAATTAACAGCCAGTGGTTATCAGCTGATCCTTCTCAAAATGTATTATGACTGTGATTGGAACGAACTGACAACCTTTAGCACATGAAGCTGGGATTGAACCAACTACGCTACCGACTAATTCAGTTTATTGAACTTGCATACACTGAACGTTGAATTATCATTTTCCTTTAATTTGTACTAACATTTAACCTGCCTGTTTAACAATTATACAGCTAGTATCACTTAAAGCACACAATACATCGTAATAAAATCACTATGAGTTTATACAATAACTAACTGTGACACGTATTCCGCTTTGATGAGTAACCACAAACGAGAAGCTAATCTGATTTTGAGTTAAGCTCTCAAGTAAGACATAGTAACTTAATATATTAAGTGACATGGTTTTAGTGCAAGATAACAACATAATTAAGATTATATATTTTCTAATATATATTATTAAAATGTGCCTCATACAAACGAACAAAACAAATACATACTTTGATTTCTATTGCTTTGATCTGCATTCTCAAATCCAGCATATTCAATATAAAATATCTAGCTAGTTCAAATCATTGTTAAAAATACTTTTTTGACTATGACTACATCAAATTAACTTTTTCTTATAGGTCATGTACTTTGATATCTGGCAACCTCTTTTACTGTTTTTAGTTGTGGGTGCATGACATTTCGTGTAAATGCATGAAAAGTTGTGTCAAGAAGGATTTTTGTTTAGTAGTCTGATGGGTTTTTCTTTCTAGTACAAATCGTATACCACTCTGTATGCATAAACATTACCCATTTAAATCTATCAAAGGAGGGGGTTTCAGAGAGTAGTTAGGTCTCGGAGACATACAGATTGCTCTCAGACTACTTGGGATATATAAATATAAATAATAATAATTTAATATATAAATAATTTCACCTTGGGTTAGACAAGGTGAAATTCTGCAGTGAATAGTACTAAAATAATGTAAAAAACGTATTTTTGTGAGTTTGTAGTTTTGAAAAAACTTATTGTTATGTTAACAAAGTCGACAAGTTTGTTGGTCTCCATTGGGGCTGTAACAATAGAATGAACGAGGTATTGTTGGTGAATACGGACAGGAACACAATGTTTGACCAAGTTGCCCAGATTGACGCCAGTCTGTATATGTACAGCTTGCAGTAATATGGTTAACTGTTAATAACGGTGAATGTAACTTAGCATTTCACGGCAGTTTCTTCAATTTTAATAGCAAACATAAACATAATGTAAATATATATTAAATAAATGTTTAGATCTGAAACTTGAGGTAGCTATCTGTAAACTCAATCTAGAGTAGTAAGCTAACAGAATACAATGTATAAATAAAATGTTTCATTCTTTTAACAAATGATAAATATATTGTTCGTATAAGCTATGTTAATATAGGCCTAAAACAGGCATCTTAGTGTGGCAATTAATTTTATTTTTGCGATACCACCTGTTGTCTATTGACCTATTACGTTTTCCTAACTTCCGTTTTCACAATCATCAGTTCTACCAACCCACCGCCAGTTTCAAATTCTAACCGAGGGCTGAGTAAATCAATTTAAGACGTTTATGCTGATATGTTACCATCCTGATTAGACCAATAAGTTATATTAGGGTAGTAAAATAATATTTTCGTTGAAGGAAGAGCCCGTAGGATATTTTTAACGTGGACCACTCATGCAATATCCGGATTTCTTATTTCCAATCCTTCACGTCTTATCTTTTTCCAATAATTTGCTATATTGAATACGATTTATGTCTTAGTAAACAATTATTTATTGATATTTTGTCTCCGGTATGTCACAAAATACAATAATTAATTGTGAAACATACGTACAAACAATTATAAATTTTAGTGTTGAACCTTGTTTTCGAATACAAAAAGTATTCAGAATCTAATGAGTCTTTTATTTGTGTTTAATTTTTTTTCTCATTGTGTAAAAACGTTAATCTTTTCAAAGGTTAAACTAAATAATAAATACAATATATATCATGGACAAAATAATAAATTCAATTATTTTAATTTAAATTACTTTCCATTAAATAATTTAAAAATGAGAGCGTGTTTAATTTTAAGTATTGTATTTGAATTTGAAAATGGATAATACTTTAAATATGAATACCAAATATTCGCAATTGCTGATATAATCAATTGGCACTGCAGATATTGTTACAGCATGTCTATTTAAGTTTACTTACTCAATTTCTTGAGATTTCCTCAAACTTGATTTTTTAAGAATATTTTTTATTTGTAAATAAACTTTGTGTTGCTAATGATGAAATATTATTGTACGTGTATGGGTAGGCGAGATGATCAGTAGCACTATACGCGTATGGGTGGGCAGGATGGTCAACATCATTATACGTGTATGGGTGGGCGGGTTGGTTAATACATTTGGTATGGATATCAAAAACGTGTCAAGTCAATCAAACAGAAAACTATTAGAAATTATTACTGTGATTATTTATTATTGTTGGTACTGTATTTATTTACCTGTATTATTGTATATGCTTATATTTTAAACTTAATGCAAACTACTGAAAGAATTTACATCCCCGCATCTAACTGATAGCATTGATTTAACCTTTACAATCATAAGACATAGACTTGGAATTGTTGAGCGGTAGCACCGTGACATTTCCTGCACGGCAAACTAGATGCTGTACCTAAATTGCGTCTGGACGGTGCAGGCACGTTCATTTTTTGGAAACGTTAGACGCGGTCTGCTTGACGATTACTACTGAGGTTACGTCATGGCTCTCCATATAACAACAGGATCGCTCACTCCATGTCGAGAAAACGGTCCAAATCAGAGCAGTGCCTGTGCCAACTATAAGGCATTTTGACTCACATGCATTTTCCGCGTGCGCTTTCCCTTACATAATTTTCCCTGAATGTATAGCCTTGAAAATGATTACAAATGTATCTTATATTATACTAAATAAACAGGTGAATAATGTTGTATGAATTATTTTAATTTTATTCAGATCTGTGTGGTTGTTTTCGGGTGCTGGCAAAGCTCCCTGAACTGTTCAGTATCATTTATAACAATTCTTATAACTCTTCAAATTATCAATAAAAATAAAAGAATCATAAAAGACTGGAACAAAAATAAACTGAATATTATTCTACCAAAGTTACAAGATTCAGAATAATTTCATATCAGGATAGTGTCCCTAACCAAGATCTGTAATTTTCAGATCCAGTTTCCTATTGCGCATGTCAGTATCAGGAAACCTCTTTACAAAAAAACCTCTTTACCTTGTTTACCACTAAACTAAACTAGAATTTGTTTACCACTAAAACTTTCCATATAAAATAACACTTGATAACTGATGACATGCATTTTGTCTTATAAAGAGCTCTACTCTAGAAGGATTAATAACAATTTAACTTTATCCTAAACTTTTTTTACAATTTCAAATCAAGGCGAGAAAAACTAGAAACAGTTTCTAGGCTAACTGAATATTAAAGGGGCTGGCCTCTTTCAAACTAAAAATACTCCATGCATTTATATGTTTTTAATAAAATCAAATGGATGATTGTACAAGCATGGCTGGAGGAGATTTATGTTTTGTGAGTACTCAGACATTATGAGGTATTTATCTATTGTATTATACTAGTTAATAAGTGTAATTGCAATTAAAAGATTTTCTTTGGATGTTCACTGCGTTTCATCATTGATCATTTAATTTGAGGCTAACTTATGAATTTGAAAATATTACAAATCATATGATTTATAAATCAAAATTCAAACAATGCTTGGTTATAATTTAAATAATCTTGTTGGTATGTTATATTTGTACAATATATTTTATTTTTATTTTGATACTATTTAATTTAAAGTTAGACGACATTTCTACTCAATAAAATGCCAACAAAATAATTTTGGAATTTTACTTAACTCAAAAATACTGAATTTATTATTAACTAACTCAAGCCACCTTAACAATTCCTAGGACCAAACCAAAAGAATAAATGAATGTTGCATTATTTCATTACAAATAAATTGTATAACCTTGATTTTATAAATTTTTTTAATATATAATGATATTGTATATTTAGGGAGCTAACGAAAAATTAAGCGAGCTGTGTCTTTCATGAACTTCTCCTTGGAATAAAACCAACTGGGAAAAATCGTTTGTAGTTGTAATTGGTGTTTTATTTGTGATTAATATCAATCCCCTACTATCTATAAACAGTGTAACAAAAGAAAACAAACTGTTTTAGTACTGCACGTGTATAGGTGGGTGGGTCACCACTGCACGTTATGTGTGTTTGGATCACCATTGCACGCGTATGTTAGGGTGGGTGGGTCAATCAATACCACTGCACGTTTATGGGTTGGTGGGTAGGTGAATATCACTGCACGTGTATAAGGGTGTGTGGGTCAATACCACTGCACGTGTATTGTAGCCCGCACAGTGCTACAGTTCTCGCCCACTAAGTACAACCACGTCCCATCTTATTACCTTCCTAGTCCATATGGTTGACCTTAAACCTAAAGGCGCGTCGCCTTAACCGAAAATGTTCTTAGAAAATTGTTGGACAACACAGTAAAATGAGATATGGAACTAATGAGATCTTTTAACTTAAACAACCTACTTAAAAAATATATAAACATACATTTTACTAATTGCCTCTTTTTATCTTAACTCAATTTAAAGTGATTTAAACATATGGTGCAATGCCTGTGATAGGGATAACTCAATGTTTTAATTGTTATATACCATTTATACAGGGTGGTTTTGAATTCATTCCCCCCCTAATTGTGTTTCTTCATTGTATATTAAAATATATGTATATGCCAATCATTATACATATACGAACACCATCTTTTGTTACTTTGAAAACTTTTGGGAGTAATTTCCGGTCCCAGATATAGTCGTAAACTTCAAAATTCTTAATGAGAAGCTGGTAATGCGACATATTTTTTAAAATTGTCTTTTTTTCCCTGAATACAATGGTGCAATCAAAACTAAAAAGAGTTGAACCGTTATCGAGATTCTCAGGTTCCGGAGGAAGGAGTCAGATTGAAAGTTGTGAAAAGAAGATGGTCGTGTGACATATCATTTAATATTGTCTTTTTCCCTTAATACAATGGTGCAATCAAAACTAAAAAGGGTTGTACTGTTTCCGAGATACTTGCAGGTTTAGGTTTAGAAGAAGGCAACTAGGATGTTTTTTATCAAAATTCATGGCATCTACATACCATCTTATTTTAAGTGGTGCAATAAAGATATGATTAATTTTTTTGTTTGTAATTATTTATTAAAATTTTAATATTGAAACCACTAACTTACTTAAGCTACTTAACGTTAAACCCATGGAGTGCCGGTTATAAAAATTGAAATTTATTATTGATGTTTTTTTTATTCTTATTTAATGAGGTGATATTACAAAGAGGTGCCTCACCTAAAGTAAGTGTTCAAATACTCCGTCTACTTCCTGGCAGTAATGTAATCTGTTCATAAATGCATTACGAAAATTACGTAGGAAGTTTTCTGTGATATTGCCCAGCCGACTGTAATTCAGTTCTTGAGGTCATCTAAGTTCTGCAGTAGAGTCTTGTATAATACAACCCTTTTTAGTTTTGATTTCACCATTGTATTAAGGGAAAAAATACAATATTAAATTATATGTCGTACGACTAGCTTCTTTTCACAACTTTCAATCTGGCTCCTCCATCCTGAACCTGAGGATATCTCGAAAATGGTAAAACCATTTTTAGTTTTGATTACACTATTGTATTCAGGGAAAAAAGACAATGTAAAACAATATAACGCATGACTAGCTTCTCATTAAGAATTTTTAAGTTGACTTCCACATCTTGGACCTCACATGACTCCCAAAAATCTTAAATTTCACAAAAGATAGTGTTTGTATATGTGTAATGATTGGCATGGTAAAAAACTCTTTAAGTATACAATGAAGAAAAACAGGTGGGGGGACTGCATTTAAAAACCACCCAGTATACTTATTTGCTGAGTTTTATAACAATGTAAAGAACTATTCACGATAATATAGCAGTTCATGCTGAAAATCTATTTATAATCGTACTAAATTTGATTGATAATTTATGAAGAACGTAAAATATGATAAATTCGTTTTTTTAGTTAAATTAATTCAATAAATCAAAGTAAAATAATAATATAATTTGTAATCAAGTAATCATCAATATTTTCTGTAAATTGTGAAATATAAAAATATAAAGACATATTTTATAAAGAGAAAATATTACAAATTATTACTTTAAAATGACTGACGAATTAATTAATGGTTAATGTGAGCATATCAAGGAAGTGACATGATAATGAATCGTAGGCCTAATTGTTGTAGTATTTCTGAGATACTTGTTCAAACAGTGAAAAACATTTGAAGGCGTTTGGCATTTGGTACTTTTGAGTTAAAGTTATCATTACTGTATACAGAATATTCCAGACAATCTGTGTAAAAGTAACCCTAAATTAGTTTTCTAAAAGGATCTTTCAGGATTAAAATAGTTATATCATTAAAAAAGAATTGCAGTATATCATTGTTAAATAATGTCTTCATTAACATATCATTTTTACAATAAAATATTAAGATATGATACACAATAAAAGTGTATTATAATATAAGTGCAAAAAGGTAGAAACATTATTTGTATGTAATGTTTAGAGGGAACAATGCGGCGCAAATACGTACTTCTCATGCATATTTTAGCCAAATACATTGGCTTTCCAACCGATTTTTGTAGCAGGGGCAAGTTAATGCACGCATGCGTACTATAGCCATGTAAAACTCTCAACAAATGCTAATAAAAAGGGTCCATTAACATAAAGGTTTGTTAATTTACGCAAATTGGCTAGCAGATATAATTTACACATATGATGGATAAAATTAAATAGCCATCTCCTTCTAGCGTAAATTTGGATTAAGGAACATTAAGGAATTAAGGATAAAAGGATTAAGGAATTTTATTATTTTGTAATTAACATTTAATTTTCTTTATAACGATATAGAATCACGCATGGTATATATAACAGCCTATTCTAAGTACAATGAAATTACCTATTTTTTTATGTTAACACTCAACACATTCAATAATACACTTTATACAAATAAAAACAAATTACGTTTTATATCAATGTATTTATTTTAGTATAAATTTGAAAAAAATCTTTAAATGTTCATTACTTAATACCACACATCCTATACGAGTATATCTATATACTGTCCATTTTAAATACGCTTTTCCAATATACTTGAAATATATCTATTTTTAACTTACATCTTATAAGAAAAAATGCGTGTAATAAATCAATCAAATAATTGTATTTTCACACGTGGACCTTTGGAGCTGTGATATATCCTTTCCAAAAAGAGAGTTTCGATGGTAAATAAATTAACAGCATACGAAGTACCTAAAACAGTATATCAACCTGAAACTTTCCTAGGCTTAAAACTACTCCTGAAATTCGATTGCTTGATTTTTGTTATATTTTATAAAATGCAATTTTATAAAGTTTTAAGTGTTATTTTAAATTTAAAAAAGTATAGTTTTGATGCTTTAACTCAAAATTATCACTGGAAATTAAAACAAATATACGTCATGGCTAATATACACTATGAAGAGCGTGCACTATGTCCTATGAGAACTTTTAATTATAGTCTTAATTTAAAAATACACAATAGGCACCACAATTGTATACATGTGAATTTTAGAAGGCGTGTCATTAGAATATTGTGCCCGACGTAATATGTTGTTTTAAGGTTTATTATCAAATTTTCTTTACTTGAATCTTTATTCACACATGAATATTATATAACTCTAGTAATAAATTGTTTTATTAATCATCGCATTCCTTATATTCATATTATTAAATCCGTGTATTGTCGATCTCATAAGTATTACAAAAGAGAGAGAGAGAGAGAGAGAGAGAGAGAGAGAGAGAGAGAGAGAGAGAGAGAGAGAGAGAGAGAGAGAGAGAGAGAGAGAGAGAGAGAGAGAGAGAGAGAGAGAGCGAGAGAGAGAGAGAGAGAGAGAGAGAGAGAGAGAGAGAGAGAGAGAGAGAGAGAGAGAGAGAGAGAGAGAGAGAGAGAGAGAGAGAGAGAGAGAGAGAGAGAGAGAGAGAGAGAGAGAGAGAGAGAGAGAGAGAGAGAGAGAGAGAGAGAGAGAGAGAGAGAGAGAGAGAGAGAGAGAGCTGTTAAGCAGCGTTCATTAAATATTATTTTTTAGAAAATGTAATAATAAGTTTGATGTAGGTGATATTTTTTCACCTCATTATTTGATCGTTATTTAAATAAAAAATACGGAATCAAGGGGTGGATAGTAGAAAAACAACTACAACTCAAATTTCAAAATCCTTGGAACACGATAAAAACTATTTATTATTACATTATTTAACAATATTATTCCGGTTTCACCTTGATAGGATATAACAAAATCACGAGTATATTGATATTGAAAACGTTTTTTTTATGTTTATGAGGCGGATTTTAAACTATTTAGTCCTTTTAAGAACTTAATCGCAACAAGTGGTAGAAAGGAATAAATAATGCGTCCATATTATAATGCATATATTATAATGATAAAAAAAAACAGACCCGAAATATCTTGGTAAAATACGGCTATATATTTGATAATTTTCAAATCAGAGCACAGTGAAGCACAAAGACTGTCGGTCTGGCTTAGGTGATACATTACACCTTTGTGAGAGAGGCCACACATACTGTGTAACTAATATCAAACTAATATTCAAATATGAAACGAAAATTATTTTTGGACAGATTTTTAATAGTATTTGAATGCCAAACTATCATTATTTTTATTGACAAGTTACTAATTTCATTGATAAGTAATGAATTGATAAGTTTTCGACTTTTTTAAAATCCTAAGATAAATATACAAACAGTCTTGGTTATGAAATCATTTAAATATAAATAACTTTGGACATTGGCTTTTAGAACGAATAAAATCATATATTTGTGAAAATATTAGGCTAAGGAAAACTTTTAATACTAACAGTACAGATAATGTTTTAATATTTAACTTAATGCCCTATATAATTTAATGTACAAATTTGCAAGTTAATAATATTGTAAGTCGTTTTAACTAATACAGTTGGTTTTGTCTTAATTAAAATATACTATAATTTGTTAATTAGTTAATATTCAGAGTTGTTTATATGTATAAGTGTGTTCAATGGCATAGTGTAACAGTTACCTAATTCAATAGTATAACAATCAATAAATGTTTTTTCTTGTAAACTTTTATCCTGGATGATTTAATGTATTTAACTTATTTGTATGATTAAACACTTTATACTAGAACTAGTTGTACCCGCCCGCTTCGCCGGTCATAATATTGAGTTTTGATTGTATCATTGAAATGTGCAGCAACCTTTCAGTTTACACAGTATCCAATTTACAACAGCTGATGTTTTGTGTAGTTTACTACTGTACTCAATTATTTTTAATTTTGAAAGTTTTGCGTACCACAATTTTATTCTATTTGTTTTTATTTAACAGCTGTTAATCAAATAAATCAATCAATTAATATAGCTTCACAAGAAATCAAAACATAAAAATATAAACAGTATAATTTTGACATATTTAAAACCCACAGATGATATTCTTTTTATATTTGACTTATTATACCTTCATGCATCCTGCTATTTGATTAACATCGAAACTTTAGAAGTCCAAGGGATGGAGCCCTGAGGGATTAAAGAAACGGGAATAGGACAGAAACCTTCCCTGGGGTATATAGAACACCTTCCCCAAGTTTCATGGCGATCGGCTGGACGGTTTGGTAGCGCATAAAGGATAGACAGACAAACAAACATACATTGGATTTTATATATAGACTATTCGCCAATACTTTATTTGTTTTATTGCTTATACATAGTTATAAATTAATAGTGGTGTTTAATACACTATTAATAATAAAACGGTTATTGAAAAGTTTGTGTTTAAAATTTTAAAGCGTTGCTAAAAAACTCGTTGGCTCCTAAGTTACATGCCTCAATAAATTAACACCAAAGAATCTCTAAATAATCAATTGCCATTTTATGTCGCCGGTATGCCCACTCATAGACCTGGTATTTGCAATTCAAACCATGTGTCTGATTTACATATTTGAACGTGAATTCAATTTAAATTTACGTTAACCCGTTTTTCTTGTACTGAGTGCAGACCCAAGTGCATTAATATGCATGCTTTGTACACAGGTGTATATTCCAAGAAATCCATGATGGTAGTTTTGTATAACTTAGTTTTATTCTATCTCGTATTTTAATTTATGAAACCTTATGTTTTATGAAAAAAACCCAGAGATAGAGTTAAAATAACAACTTCTTCACTACTTGGTAAGAGTTGAATTAATTTTTGAAACTCCAAAGTAAAGAATTATGTTTGAAAATTTAAAATCTATATTATAAAACTTATTTTTTTTATAAATTAGTTTTAAATATATCGCTACATGCAAAAAATTATCGATAGTTTTATTGTGCAAGGAAAAGGTTGTTCGTCACTTAATTTAATTATAGAAAAATATATAAATAATACAAGCAAATGTAACCATCAATAAATAATAAACCGTTTCATTTCAAATGCCTTAGGACAAGTTGCACCTTGTTAATATAAGTATATAAGGTACAGGTAAAATTAAATATTCTAATTTCTAAATAAATAGTCAAATTAGTTCATTGAATTTTCTCGAATGAAATTTGCTGTCAAGTACAACTATAAATTCTAGATTCTAGCATTGGCACATGACAGGTGTGCCCTATTAAACTATAGTTTACTCTTGTAATAGTAATTATATTTCGTTCAATAAAATATTAAAGTAGTAAAATTGTTAATTATGTTATTTCTTTATTTATTTTATACATTTATTTTTATTTAAATTTTTTTATGTAATTAACAAATAATTATCCTAGACATTTATTTACAAAAGTATCAAAGGCAATATGAAGAATATTTTGAAACACTTGGTATGTTTTGGGACTACAACTGGAAATCAGACATATACTTTTAGTAAGAAGCTCCACTTACTAAATCAAAATTATTTTTTTTATTCAAATAAATTAAAGAACCCTTTACGTTCTGGGTTTATAAATGTATTAAACGAACAACATTATTTATTACATAAAAATATTGCAATTTTTTTTGATTTTTCTAAATTACTGTTTTTAACTTTTATCATTTAAACAATGCTAAACATAGTTTTAAGTTTACAGTTTGTATTTCACTAAATGTATTATCAAATTCATAATTTTCAAAAAGAAAAACTATTTACTGAATTATTTAACAATGCCGGTGGCTCAGTGGCTAAGGCTTCGAACTGCGGAGAGCAAGGTTTAAGGTTCAAATTCCCATTGAGCCAACTTCAGTCATTGAATAAAGTTCATGCACACATGTAGGTCCATGTGAACTGGCGAGTGAAGTTAAAAATTATTATTTTTTACTTGATTAATATCATAGTTACTTTTTGTGTTTACTACTTTTTGTTTGTAGTAAATAATTTAAATTCATTATAATGATCAGCAATTATCCATAACTGTTACAAACAGAATAATAATAATGTTCATTTTAGATTAATTGATGTCATACTTACATCATGCAAAAAGTGAGGAATTTGAGGCATGTAACTAAATTATTAATTATTGAAAGATATAAAAGTAATAATTTATTTGTTCATAAATATTTTGCTACAAATTTCAGGAGTCCCAGCTTCTTTTTAAGTTATATAATGAACAATTCAATGACAAAATTGTATGTTTTAGCTCGGAAAAAGTGTATAGTGCTGACTGAAATAGATGGAAACAATTTTTTTCTGTAGAACAAGTGAAATTGAACTATTTATAACAGTAAAATTACATATGTTACAATATAATAGCATTTATATCTCATCATATTACAGAGTCAATTTGAATCACTTTGTTCATTCCTCATTATAATGTTTTGTGGCAACATTTTAGCACGGTCTCTCACTAAATTGTTTAATGTGTCTCTTGCAGCTGGAATCTTTTCTGACATCTTCAAGCAAACAACTATTATCCCTATTCACCAGAAAGGGTCTGTAAATGACGTCAGGAACTATCCACCCATTCTGCCAGCTATTGCCAAGATATTTGAGGGGGTGATTCTTGATAGTGTGTGGCACGCCGTATTGACATACCTAACACGTCGATTACATGGTTTTGTACGTGGACGTCCATTAGTGGAAACCTTATGACTTTCCAGCTTTGTATTTTTTAAGCATTTAATTTAAAAAACAGGTGGATGCAATGGAATTGAACTTAGATAAGGCTTTTGATTTTGTGAACGATAGTTTGTTTAGACATATGGAACTACTGGCCAGTGATTACTCTGGCTTTCTAGTTAAGTATGTGGAAGGAAGTTGCCAGTTCGTTTTAACGGTGAGGTTTCCTATGTCTTCTAAGCTACTACAGGTGTTCCATGTGGATTGTTATTAGGATCTTATTCAATATATTTATAAACGACCTGTTTTTTCACCCACACTATGTTGAATAAATCTTGTAATTCTTCAAGAAAGCTTGAATACTGTTGCCCAGTGGTGCGAGGGTTACCTAATGACCTTAAACGTTGAAAGTGTGTCTCCATCACCTTCCATAGAAACCTACATGGAAAAAAGTATGGAAACGCTTTCACCACTGTTGTATATCTTCACCTATATAAGTGAAATGTTGTACATAGTCATGGTTACAAAGAACCCTTTTTGACGCCATTAGGGACATTTCATCTTTTCAGGGGGACGGCCCGCGAGGAGTTGAACGAAAATATTCTATGTAAGCCTAGGCCATGTTTGGCACCATACGAAAGGTGTATTTAGAATAAATTAATTGTTGCAAACTGGACTTCGAAAGGTTTATTCTTTCCAAAATAGCGATCATTTAAATTTCAAAGTAAATAATTTCAACAATATTATTTCTCCGCTATATAATGGTTTCAAGTTAATTATTCTGATCAAAACTTATATTTTACGGAACAGAAATATTAAAAAAATTAAATTATCAAATTATTCATAGTAAAAAATAACTTTATTGTGAAAGCGTTAGCGTTTCCATATTGTTTTCCACCTTGTATTTCCCCTGCAGAGTGTGTCTTTAAGCTGAAGGGCACACTACTGAAATGAGTAAATGAGATTACAAGCCGTGGAGTTTTATTTGATTAATTTGTTATGTATTTATTAATTTATTTTTTTTTTTAGTAATACACAATTTATGATTAAATTGTGTTACAATAGCCGTAATTTTAAATCCACTTAAGTAAACAAAAACAAGACATACAACAGTTTTCTTTACACAGTGAACATTCATTCTTCCCATAATTCATACATACACACACAAATTACTCTTGCACACAATTAGTCCTTATTCCAGACTGGTGTGTCCTTATGCCAGAGTCGGCAGCCTATTGAAATAATTTCATTCCCAGCGACTGTCCATGAATTCGTCCACTGAGTAAAACACCTTGGCAAAAAAATTCTTGAAATTAAATACATTTTTTTTATCTAACCATTTTATGGTTTCAGGGATATCATTCAAAAACCTGACTCCAGCCTGAGCCGGTAAGTCCTCAAAAGTAGTCGTGCTGTATTTTTCCATACGATTTGCGTATCTAAATCTAGTCACATATCAATGGACATTCCTGCCTTGAATCAGGTCACACTTGAAAACACAGTATTAGGACACCTCTAACATATACAGGCGAGGTAGAGTCAATATGTCCATCTAAAAGCATCCCTATGTGAATTTTGAGATGAATCTTATTCTTTTTTTAAGTTTCAAAGCTCTCTCAAACTTATTTTTAGCACAGCTGCCCCAGATTTTAATTCCGTATGAAATATGGGGATGTATCAGGCCAAAATAGACCATTTTTAAGACTTATATATATTAACAATGTGATAAAAATAAAATATATTTTAAACAAAACTCTGTTGGATTATTTATTTCAAATAAATAATACCATATGTGTTCTATGATGTTAATTTGTTACATAATTGAATAATTATAGTTATTTTTTCATAAATTGTATACATTAAAATTATGTAAAACCACATATCTAAAACTGATATTACCATCCCACACTATAACATGATATTACCATCCAGGAATAACATTACATTTTAATCGTTAACCTAATTTTATTTCAAATGTTATGATAAAAACAAGAAATAACTTAAATTAATCACGATCAAGAAGTAAATACCTGCATACAATTGGTCAATGAGTCATAAAGATACGGGTATAAATACAGGCTGTGGCTTTCAGACAACGTTTAGTCTTCATCCATTCAGCTGTCAAGTTACTACCTTTACTATGTTCCGCTTGGTACTTCTTGGCTGTCTCGTCACTAGCATAACTGTCGCAGAAGGGGCAGGTAATAAAATATTTGTATCAGAAATATCTATCCATTTATCTAAAATATATCTTATTAGTTTACTATATGACTGAATACGATGTATTTCATTGTAAATCACTTTAATAACAAATTTTCCATACTTTATGTTCAACTATAGTATTTACATGTGATACTTTTGGCACATACAACAGGTTGTATTGATTTTGTTCAGTTTTAATTACTTTAACGTTTTAGGAATTAAAAATCACATTGGACGTAATAATTGATTAAATATTATATTTAGGTAGTATACATAAAATTGTTAAACTTTAGGTAAACAATTTTAGCTATTCATTGGAGTCATTATTTTTTTCTTTTTTTTTTTCAAGTACAAATATTAAATAACAGCTGCGGAATATTGCTTCCATCTAGCTTAACGCTAATTTTACAACAACATTTTTACAAGTTGGTATAAAAATCCATTTTAGGGTTCCCTGAACCAAAAAAAAGTATTTTTTTTAATTGTTGGTGTCTATCCGTATGTGTGTTAGTCTGTGTGTATATGTAGTTCACTGGGAAACAAACGGATGAATTAATTTTTATGAAATGTGATGTGTAGGTGTATTTAGCCAATATATCTAAAAAATGTTTTCGCTTTTTTTGATTGTATTTATTTATTTTTTTTTTTTTTTTATGGCCAAAAAACATACAATAGATGAACATTCTCAAAAAGGCTATAAAGATTTTTATTAAATTTTCAGAAAAGGTGTGAATTACAATTTGAAATATTTTAGTAAAAACCGTATGTCTCTAACTTGACTAGTTTTTTTTAGTTATGGCAAAAACACATATGTAGGAATCAAACTGGAAATTTTCAAAGTTTTGATTTTTTAATGTTTAATGTGGGAAAAAGTGTGTGCATTTAGGAATCAAACTGGAAATTTTCAAAGTTTTGATTTTTTAATGTTTAATGTGGGAAAAAGTGTGTACCAATTCTTTGGAACCATTTATTAACAGCAGAAATCGATTTTTGTTTCATATACCTCACTCGCGTACGGCCATGAGAGTTGTTATTTTGATTTGTTAAAACTCATAGAATAAACTGTAGAAAAACTAGCCGCTAGTTATTTAAGTTTACATATAAATCATTACAATTACAACACTAAATAATTTATGCACATATTATTACAGTTTTCCTGAAATGTAAACTAAAATTGTATTTATTACACAAAAATGGTTCAGATTCTAAAAGATAAAGTGTAATGAATACATAAGCCACATCACCGTATGGACGAAACGTTTGGTGATGTAAATAACACTATCAAGTGATTGTTACCGGGAGGTTTAGTTTTACGTAATGACAGCGGCCCCTTAAACCTACCAATTCAGATACAGCACAGAGCAAAACAAACAGAGGACGCTTTCTAATGGCTGCTACAAACATCTCAGTTGCAGTTATACAAACATTACAACTAATATAGATCTTTATATATCTGCAATAATTAGTAATACACTTATCCTTGAGGATTTCAGGATTTAGAGGGAATAACAAAGGGACTGATAAAGTACTGACAATGCCATCGTATAGAAAACGCGAGAAATAATTATTAGACACGCTATTGGAAACGATTTCTGTTTCTTTTCCCTGTGGATACAGTCTCTATCATCTTATTTATATTTTAGCTCAAATAAACAACACATTTACTGGCAAACTTAATTCGGTAAAATATAGTTAAACGTTTTCTGGATGTAGTATCAAAGATATGATTTTTTGTCTTTATTGTGCAATCATAACAATTATATATTTTTGTAATGCAGTTTTAAAGTAGTGATTGATTTAACAGAAAATTGAGATATTTAAAGTTACGTCCAACATATTTTTGAAAAATTATAACGTCTTCTGAAATAATAAAGAAGGATAGTTACAAATTTATTTTTGTTTATCTTTAATGTCTCAAACAAAGGAGCAAATCATAAATCTTTTAACTTTTCTTATTTAGTAAAGTTTAATAACGCTAAATAAAATAAAACAGAACTTATTCAACAAAATAAAAATATTAACTTGTTTTCAAAATACTTTTATTATTTTGTAATAATAAAATAACATACAACTCAAATTAAATTAATGTAACAAAACATTGTTAAACATTTACTGAAATTTAGTTAGTACCTATTCAGACTTTTGCGTACAACTAATGCTACATAAATCTTCAATATTGTTTCATTCAGCTCTGTTCTCTGTCACTGATTTCATTGAAGTAAGAGCAACTGGGGAAAAAGAATGTTTCTTGTTTAACCCTAAAGTAAGTACCAGAAATTATATTTAAAGTTGTTTGTTAGCTAAATTTTACTAAGTACAGTAACTTAGTACTGAAATATTTACTTATTTTACAGTTAAATAATATTTTCAAAATTGTTTCATTTTAGAATAATTTTGTTTTAATTATTGTAGAATAATTGTCTGCAATAAACTAGTTTATTTTGTTAGTGCAATATTCAACAAACTGTATATTGCATACAATCCTATGTAACTTAACAGTCTTATAAACCATTTGAATACCATACAGGGTGGACAACAAATATGGAAACGCTTTCACAACAACTTTATTTTATTCCATAGATAATCTGATAGTTTAATTTTTTGTGTGAGTAATTGTGTTCCATAAGTTTTTTAATAAAAATAATTTACTTGAAACCGTTAAATAGTGGAGAAATAATATTGTTCTAATTAGTTACTTTGAAATTCGAATGGCCGCTACTCTGGAAAGGATAAACCTTTTGAATTCCGGATTGCGGCAATTAATTTTTATTAAATAGACCTTTCATTTGATACCAAACTCAACCTACATTGCTTACATTGAAGATTTTCGTTCAACTCCTCTTGGCCTGTCCCTCCTGAAAAGATGAAATATCACCAATGGGGTAAAAAAGTATGTCCTTTGTAACCATGATCATATGCAAAATTTCACTTTTACAAGGGAAGTTATACAAAAGTTGTGAAAGCGTTTCCATATTTTTTCCACCCTATATAGATTTCAGTTTTATTCACATACTGAAAGATAATGCTAAACTATAAAATAATTGAAAGAAGGTAAGAGTTATACAGTGTAGGTACATCATAAAAAACAAATAAAATGTCCTATCGTTTTTTAAAGAAACTTGTTAAATATCGTTTAAAATAACAAACAAAACAGTTTCATTTTACAAAAATTAAATTAATAGAACTTCAGTTCATAAAATTTTGATAAAAAAAATACTCACCACAACATTACCATGAAAACATATATTTATATGTAATAAGAATGTATAATGAACATAAAGAATGTATATGGCCCTATATCGTTAGCCCAGAACCTATCACCCAAAGGTTTCCGGATATAAAAGCTCAGTACTATACCTCATTGTTTCATGTTGTTAAGTTTTCAGTATACAAAAATCTATGAATATTAGATAAACGTTTGGCTTAAATATATATATATAAAGCTATAAAATACAGAGAAGCTGAAGTAATGCCACCTTTATTAGACAAGGTATTCGTGATTTTAGGGGAATTTGAGAAGATTTCTCCGGAGTACGGCTTCTACAAAGTGCTCTTATTTCCCGGGTGGGCCACAATTTGTAAGCATTCCTGAGGGATAGACGCTTGGGAGCTCCTTAGTTTGTAGCCGGAATGTATGGTTTTGACAGATTACTCGATTCTTGATAGTAAATTCTTATAACTTAATACAGCTGTGAAGTCATATAGTTCATGTTAAATAGTAGTTAAGGCGACCTTAGTTTGCAATGCTAACTTGTGTGCAAAATAAATTTAACAAAATATAATTAAACTAAATTGTTATAGGTGAACTGATAAAAATAAACAAGAAATTATCAGTTATTTAACCAAGGTAATAGATTTGACGATTTCTGCAATAATTTGTATATAATTACTAGATCATCTCTAATACATATTATTTAATTTAAATTACAAAACTAATTTTCTATTGAGAACAATAATTTAAAAAAGAAAAACTCTACAAAAACATATAGTTTTAATTTGGTTCCACTTATGGCCCAAAATTGTATGGGATTTTATACGAACTCATCTTTTGTGCGTTGCCACTAATAAAATATTATTCGTTTTAATATTAAATCAATATGTACATTTTATTATGGCAAAATAAATGTTGTGTTTATTTTATCTTGAGATATAGAACCTCAAATACGTTAAACATCTTAAAAGATCAGTATATATCATTATTAGTCAATATACTGTAAATGCGACAGAACGGCGGTACTGGACAACTTTTTTCAAGATATCCTCCCGTAGCAGACGTTCCTGCGTTGATGTTATGCCTTTCATTTAAAATTATTAGGTCTTAAATTTGTTTCCCTTATATAAAAGGTCCATCTTAGGCCCAGTCCTATTTCTACTTTTCATAAATGATTTACCTGGAAGCATATACAATGCTTCCAATAAGGTATGTCTTTATGCTGACGACACCTCCTTGTCTTTAAAATTTTCAAACCATTCTGAACTTGAGGTGTTTGCCCTTATTGAAAGTAACAAAATCATTCAATGGTTTGACGATAATTACCTATATATCAACACCTCAAAGACAAGCATAATAAACTTTAAGATAAACTTCTCAAACCATCACATCCATCTTCCTTCATGATTGGGTATGAAGTGATCGACGAGAGTGGCTAATTTTGATTACGAAATAGTTTTTAATAATGTATTTTCAACGACTAAAAGAACAGAAGTAACAGCCAATACGGATTAACCAATAGTATCGCAGCAGCCGCCATTTTGACGATTCCAGCCAATGGGGTCACGTGATAATAGGCCTATAAATTGAGTTGTGGAACACCATTTCCATTTTTTGTGTGAATCCCTCTGGTCTGAGGAAGGGGAGCGTGGTTTACCGAAATCGATCACCATAATGTTTGTGCATTTTGTACTTGTATTGTAATAAATGTGTGCATTTTGTGTTTATATTGTAATAAATGTGTGTTATGTGATGTTTACTTGTAATATATATATAATATATATATATATATATTTATATATATATATATAAATATATATATATACCAACACGTATTATGCTAATCGAAAACATTTATTAAACAAGTATTAACAAACTTTGTGTTTATATCCCATTCATGGTAATTCCTGTAAAAAGCGTTGGGTTGCAATCCCTACGGGATGGAGAATCAAATAATTGTTGAACTTCATGCTGAGTTTCAATTGTGTTGTTCCATGAAAAAACAATTTCAGTAAAATTCCACATAAATATAACCTGCGCACATATGTGTAGAACAGTTTTATTCAATATGTTTGATTTGAATTTGCCAGAAGACGAGATATGTATTTTTTCTATATTGTGTTATTTTTAATCACTGATTACATACAAACAGTATTCATAATTGTATTAATAGATAATATAAATACAACTAATGCTACTGAACTATTTTTAAATATTGTTTATTCAATTCAGATTTTAATTTAGATCTCAGCAATATACGCAAAATCAACTTTACTAAATTAGTTAGTGATACACATTCAATGCATCAAAGTAAGAAAAAAACATTTTGAGTTATTCATTTATGATTGAAAATATATCTTAAATTTTCTTTTAAAAGACCTAATATTACTTTCAAAATAATAAAATAATTTCGGAACAAATACCGTCAACTAATATAAACATTTATCAAAACCCATCCCAACATTGAAATTTTTACTGTTATAATTTTGTTGTTCAAATATTATAAAGGACCTATTGAACTTGTTTAGATAATGTTCTCTATATAAAATATGTTTCATTTTCATTTAGCCTTGTAAGTGAATAAATTTGACTTCTATATTATTTACTTGCTGGTTACTCCCTAAAATTTAGTAACATAGTACAAGAATCGAAGTAAATCTAATTGTGATTAATTTACTAATTTGTACTAAAAGCTTGATTGGACTGTGGCTAGAGCATCAAATTAAATGCTTTTAACTTTGTACCACATTCTATTGTCATGCATTATTACAACATAAACCGAGCTTCCATTATTGTAATTGATTAAATGTCCCAAATAAAGGACTGATTGACATATGAAATTATAAAATCTTATTACCTCCTTGAATATAAAATCTGATTTAAATTTTGTTTATTGGAAAAGCATTTGTCTAGTACTCAAATTAATACTTTATATTTACATTTTACAATACCTACATAATTAAATGTACAATGTAAATATTTAACTACACGATAAGTTCCATAATGACATATATCAACGTTTCGACTTGTGAGGCCAGTATTATAAAACAAAAGGGAAAATCATGTACTCAAACAAAATTTCAATACAAAAATAATCAGAAGGTAAAGTAAAATGTCAACAATTCTACTGAAGCAAGTTGGAACATCGCAATAATACGATAACAGACAAATTAAGTTTTACTTTTATTTACTCCATTTCTCGATAAACTATCTATTACATATTATTTTTGTGTTATTTAATACTATGTAAATAAATATTTAGTTACTTAATGGTCAATAATAATTTTTAGCTATCCTACACTTAATGAAGTTACAGTTAAGAACAAGCAAAGATGACACCTTATCATTTTTCTAAGGCCATATTATCCTGCATTTTCAAATTATTGGAAACAGAACTATTCTAAATTGTCAGTAAAATTATTAGTGATGACCATCCATCTAAGTACAAGGTCTCAGACTCCATTCTAGGCTGCCGCAATGAATCTAGTCTATCTACCGGTATACTCTGGAACTCTCTTGCTAATCTTACTAACCAAAGATCATTTGGCCATGCAAGAGGGTGAAAGAAAAACAGATCAATAATAGAACGTCAGACTGAGATAATCGAAAAGTGAAGATTCATCCCATTTTTGAAACCTAAAGAACATCCTGAAGAGTTACACGAGACTTTTTGTTAACAAAGATTCTGTAAATCCTCATGGTAGGACCCAAGTTTATCCTCTTTACAAACCCCAACTAATACGTTAAGAAAATATCGATTTAAAGACCAATTTATCCCGTGTGAAGGATCCCAGCGATTTTTGTTTGTATAATTCCTTAAATTAGTCGCTTTGATCCTAATTTTACTCTGCCACTCTGGCCCTGCTTCTGCTTACAAAATTATTCCTCTTGATTATTTTGTTAGCAGAATTAACTCTCTTTTAAAATACAATACGTTAAACATCTAAAAAGACCAGCATATATCATTATTAGTCAATATGCTGAAAATTCGACAGAACGGCAGAACTGGACAACTTTTTCGAGATATATGAATATATATATATATATATATATATATATATATATATATATATATATATATCCTCCCGTAGCACACGTTCCTGGGTTGATGTTATGCCTTTAATTTAAAATTATTAGGTCTTAAATTTGTTTGCCTTATATAAAAGGTCCATCTTAGTTAATCTCAACCATCGAACTTTTATTCCTCCTGGAACAATTCATTTTCTTTTTAACATATATGTAGCTAACCACTGAAGGTAGCGTGAACCTCCCGTCATCTCCTTCGATGGAGAGCTCTTACTCATTTCCATGTCAATTTCTAAAGCAAGAGTACTATAATTTAATCTCATACTTACATTTTTGGAATACATGTTTCATCTTGCTAATTGTATTAAAAAAAATGCTTACATGTTACATGCTAGTTGTAAATTATGTTGAGTTAACCATTCCTATATTTAAAATATAGGCTATATTTATACATGGTTTATTTTAAATATATAATTTACATCTAACTTTTTAGCAGTAATTGATTTAAATACAATTTCGTACTATTTTTTTTTTTTTTTTTTTAACTATACACAGTATAGTACTAGCTTTACCCGCTCGCTTCACCCGTTATAATATTTAGTTTGATTATATAATCGAAATGTGCAAAAAGATTTCAGTTTTTACTGTATTCAATTTATATCCAATTTAGCACAGCTGATGGTATGTATAATTTACAACTGTACTCAATTATTTTTAATTTTAAAAGTTTAGCCTACCACAATTTTATAAAAATTTTTTATTTAACAACTGTTAATCAAATAAATCAATAAATTAATATTGCTCCATAATAATACCATGGGAATTTTGAAGACCCGTGGGACGGAGTCCTGAGGTCGGAGAGGAAAATTCTTTACTTAGTGAGCCTCTAGGAGCGAAAAAATAAGGATTTATCAAAATTCTGATCAATTGGGATGAGTGGTAAATGGCATTATATATATATATATATATATATATATATATATATATATATATATATATATATATATATATACATATATACATATATAAATATATATTAGTTTAAGATATTACTAAGTTGAATGATTTGGTTCAGTGTAAATGTAATAGATTAAAATCAAAGTAGATAATTAAAATTACAACTATAAACGTTACACAATATTAACTGTGACGTTAAATAACTTAAAATCATTATCTTTATGGAATATTATTTTGTTTAACCTTATTACTATACTAGTAAAAAGAACTTAAGGATTGTTCCCGGGGTGTGTTTTTAGTATATTTAATAACAACAAAAATACTTCGAAGTATATTCAAATGTATAGTGAATATATGTGGTTAAAACCAAACCTTCAAGTTTTTATGTAAAAACATGACAAAAATAAAATAATGTGGTTTCAGTAGTTGACAGGAACCACAACAATATATTTTATTTGACATCGCATCACTACGCAGGATAAAGACCCTTAGTGTGGATCTAACATCGCCTTGATATATCACCCTGCAAGCGTATAGTACTTCTAACATATCTAGAACAAATATCACTGATTTGAATATTTATAGATTTTTACATTTTGTTTTAAATTAAAGTTAGTTTGTTTATCAAGCTACATTAAGAATAAGTGTGTTTCATAAAAAAATAATGTAGGAAAAAAGTGCCTTTTTGGAGTAACTTAAAGTAATAACAGAATGCAAACAAAATATCGGTTTTTCATCGAAAACATTCTGATCTTGTAATGCAATCTACTAGAGGTATGTTGTTTCGTGGTATCGGATATGCTTGAGATTTGTACCATAATACAATCTATGAGACGTATATTGTTTCGTGGCATCGAATGTACTTGAGATTTGTACCATAATACAATCTCTACGAGAGGTATGTTGTTTCGTGGTATCGGATGTGCTTGATATTTCTACCATAATACAATCTACGAGAGGTATATTGTTTCTTGGTATCGAATGTGCTTAAGATTCGATTAATAATACAAACTACGAGAGGTATATTGTTTAGTGGTATCGGATATGCTTGAGATTTGTACCATAATACAATCTACGAGACGTATGTTGTTTCGTGGTATGGAATGTGCTTAAGATTCGTACTATAATACAATCTACGAGAGGTATATTGTTTCGTTGTATTGGATGTGCTTGATATTTGTACCATAATACAATCTACGAGAGGTATATTGTTTCGTTGTATCGGATGTGCTTGAGATTTGTACTATAATACAATCTACGAGAAGTGTATTGTTTCGTGGTATCGGATATGCTTGAGATTTGCACCATAATACAATCTACGAGAGGTATATTGTTTCGTGGTATTGGAATAGCTTGAGATTTGTACCATAATACAATCTACGAGAGGTATATTGTTTCGTGGTATCGGAATAGCTTGAGATTTGTACCATAATACAATCTACGAGAGGTATATTGTTTGGTGGTATCGGATATGCTTGAGATTTGTACCATAATACAATCTACGAGACGTATGTTGTTTCGTGGTATGGAATGTGCTTAAGATTCGTACTATAATACAATCTACGAGAGGTATATTGTTTCTTGGTATCGAATGTGCTTAAGATTCGATTAATAATACAAACTACGAGAGGTATATTGTTTAGTGGTATCGGATGAGCTTGAGACTTGTACCGTAATACAAACTACGAGAGGTATATTGTTTAGATGCTTTGGGATTTATAAGGTTGTCACGATTAAACGTTCTGATGTCTGAAGTATCTTTTGTCCTTTCTTGACATCAAACGCACCTCATTACAGGTTACTTTTGTTACCATTTTGTTACCTTCACATTGAGCTTAAGGATGAAAGGTGTGTCAAGTTACAAGGAAATGAAATTTTGTGTAAGAAAAACAAACATAATTAGGTTTTCTTCAGTTTGTTTTATTTTATGTGTTACAGGCAAAGACAATTCAGGATAGAGTTTTTTATCCGAGTCATTGTTTTTATTGTTAGTAAATTAACTAAGCGCTTTGTAATTTCATTTCAAACTTCGAATATTTGCTTTTTTAAGTTTATTTCAGTATTGTTTTTGAAATTTGTTAATGATGGATTATCAGATGAGGGAGACAAAGGTAGTTGGACATTTGCGATCATTACGTGAAAAGAACAATCACGACGTTTCGATTTGGTAAAACCCAAACCTTTTTCAAGTGCTAAAAAACTAAATTACATCTACACAAACATGTTATAAAACTACGTTCTTAAACTAATAAACTTATCTACTTTAATAATTATCTACATTTTAACCTAGATCCTAGAATGGAGTACAAACAAAATGAACTTCTACTAAATATTAAAAAATATTAACAGGGTTAAATTAATATAGCCAATTAGGCGCTGTCAAGGTCACGATATAAACGAAAATTGTCAAAACACAATAAAATTAATAACCAAATCAGACTGAGATAAGATTACATTAACTAATCAAAAATATATGGTACCTGAAAAAACACTATTAGTTTAATATAACATTCAACATGCACAAAAAATTATATATATATATAACTCGGAAGGACTGAGACTACTATTACAATTACATTTTAACCTGAAAAGACAACAATTATTAGGAATAAAAACTGTAATACAATAATCAAATATTACAAAAATGATGAAGTCTTACGACCCGCAGGGACGATGGCGTCTAGACGTCCCAGGCACGAAGTGAGGATGATACAATCCAAATGCAGTGTCTACGAAGTTCTATCCTGTCGTAACAACAAAACAAGTTCTATCCTGTCGTAAGAACAAAAAAAGTAACAGTGAACTTCGTAGACACTGCATTTGGATTGTATCATCCTCACTTCGTGCCTGGGACGTCTAGACGCCATCGTCACTGCAGGTCGTAAGACTTCATCATTTTTGTAATATTTGATTATTGTATTCTTTTATTCCTAATAATTGTTGTCTTTTCAGGTTAAAATGTAATTGTAATAGTAGTCTCAGTCCTTCCGAGTTATATATATATATAATTTTTTGTGCATGTTGAATGTTATATTAAACTAATAGTGTTTTTTCAGGTACCATATATTTTTGATTAGTTAATGTAATCTTATCTCAGTCTGATTTGGTTATTAATTTTATTGTGTTTTGACAATTTTCGTTTATATCGTGACCTTGACAGCGCCTAATTGGCTATATTAATTTAACCCTGTTAATATTTTTTAATATTTAGTAGAAGTTCATTTTGTTTGTACTCCATTCTAGGATCTAGGTTAAAATGTAGATAATTATTAAAGTAGATAAGTTTATTAGTTTAAGAACGTAGTTTTATAACATGTTTGTGTAGATGTAATTTAGTTTTTTAGCACTTGAAAAAGGTTTGGGTTTTACCAAATCGAAACGTCGTGATTGTTCTTTTCACGTAATGATGGCAAATGTCCAACTACCTTTGTCTCCCTCATTTATTTCAGTAGTTTAGTCTTATTATTGCTAATTAAAGAAGTCTTTATTAGTACACACAGTTAAATTATTTGTCTCTAAATTAAATACTATTACTATAAGTTTGATATTTTATTTTAGATCCTTATATGTTATTTTATTTTTTACTTTTTCCTAGTAGACTACTAATAAATTTATGTAAATCGGAGACTCTATTCAGGCTTTGCCTAAGAGGAGCTACATTTATTATTTAATTGATTCAAAAAAGCGAAATTGAATTAAATAGTAATTGGGATCAGCTTGACAGGTGTTCTGACGTTATATGGTTTTATGTGTATTTTGGTTTTAGTTATAGTGTATATTATATAGTTAGCTTTGTAGTGTATGTAATATGTAATTGTATTGTATGGCACTAGAGTAAATGTTACTGTATATGCTGACTGTAATAAATTGTATCATTGTTAATTGAACCAAATAAATATCATTATTATTTTTCAAATAACCCAGCAAGGTTGTTATGTAATTAGATAGTAAAAAATACATTTCTTATATGTAGCTACTAAAGAAAGATACTCTTACATAATGTTTTATAATATTGGGCGCAATACTGTTAATAAGAAATTTAATAAATTCTATAATTCTTTAAAATAAATTCTACTTAACTTACAAAACCGTATATTTTTTGGATCAATATTCTGAGCATTCGATGAGTCTAAAAGTGTACATATTACTAGTGCATTATTAAAATGCCTCCGGGGTACCTAGGATAAACTAATGCAGGTAATTATTAAAATGCCTCCGGGGTACCTAGGATAAACTAATGCAGGTAATTATTAAAATGCCTCCGGGGTACCTAGGATAAACTAATGCAGGTAATTATTAAAATGCCTCCGGGGTACCTAGGATAAACTAATGCAGGTAAAATAGTTTTACATTCGGGGCGCTCTAGCCCGTGCAATACGACGTGTGGTCAGCTGTTCAATACCACTGTACGTGTGTGGTACATTTCTCGCTCACTTACTACAACCATAAGCCATCTTACATCCTTCCTAGAGCAAATGGACGACCATAAAACTTATATATATATATATATATATATATATATATATATATATATATATATATATATATATTAATTTTCATTATATTATAATGAAGTGTAATTATATATAACATTATAACATATAACATTATAACAAGACTGAAATAAGCTTTGTAAAACTTGTTATTACACCGGTTAAAAATTTAACAAATATCTAAATAATAAAATGGATACTTTTACTTTCTAAACAATAACTAAAATATACAAATTAATTTAATCTGTAGCAATTATGAATATGCGAGTGAACATACACATGCACTTTGGCCCGAGAAGGTACGGAGGCCGAGTGATAATTTGGGTGAGGGGAGAGAGAGGCGTGGCCTTTATTTTTTTGTTTCTTTCCTTTTATTTGGTTTTTGAGTGTCTACACACGATACTCCACTCAAGTTACTATATTTTAAAACTAAATAGTTACGTCATTTTTCTAAAATATTCGACTCTAAAATATTATATTTGGGATCGAGTTTTCCGAAACATAAAATATATTATACTTTATGATAATAATTACCCTACTCTTGTGAACCATAAGTTTTTTGTGCCCAATTGTAAATTGTTACTCTTCATACCTGAAATATTGTCGCAATTAGGAAAATGTACAATTTTGGCATGTAATTTAGATTAACCCCCACCCCTCCCCATGCTTTCTGTACTGATAAACCGTCAACTCCGTAAACTACCAATGTTGTTTCTCCATCTGTAATTTTTGTTTTTCCTAACTAATTCGAAACATGACAGTAAAATGCCTAAAATGTTTTGAGGTTAACTGTAAATATGGAATTGGTATAAATTTGAGGAGAGATTAAAATGTAAAAATGCAGTATGTCTTGAGATTTACTTCTACAAATTAACAAAGTATGTAGCATTTAAAATAAATAGTTTGAGAGTAATTGCTGCTCTCATTTTTTATTATTATATTTTTTTCCAACCAATGGATAACATTTTTGTACAAAAATATCAAATTCTCTGTTTGACATTCTGAAACAGTTTGTATAATCATCTGAATCTCTATCTTTTAATTCTTTTAAAATAATATTTTGATTACATGTCTGATGTTTTATGAATTTTTCTTTAAAATGTCCTATTTCACTCTTTAAACTAAACAGGCATGTTACATTCAATTAAATCTTGCAGTGACGACATCCCAGTTATATAAATCATCATACAATAATACACATAAAACAAGCACGGTATAACACAATCGACAGGCGGGCAGATCAGGTACCCTGACTGGCGAGCGACTGAAAAATAGGTCACTGAATTGGCACTGAATATTGACCATGCAAGCCCCTCGAAGATAACTTTGAGTGGGTTTTAACAATATCAAACTAAAGTTTGAACTTTATATTTCATTATGATGTTCCCAATTGTGTCCCCTGCTGATAAAAAGGGTAACATAATATTTTTCAATAAATTAAAAGCATCTTAAAAACTAGTAATGTATCACTTTTTACTTTGCAATATTTAAGATGTACAGATAAATTAACAACATTTGTTTCGTGGAGGTCACCCATTTCATCATTCTAAACGATGTACTGTTTAAATTTGAATGTGATATTTATAAATAAGACGACGGTAAGTGATCTTCCAGACACTGAAATGAGGTCGGACAGAGAGGGTCCACGCTCACTTAAAAAAAATTAGTTCACTGTAATATTGTGGTAACTTTGTGGCCTTGAGTGGAATAAATGAACCTCTCAAAGTAATTGAATTGGCTCTCAATTAATTTGTAATTGATCTCTTTGACTGGCAATCAATCAACTGACAACGTTCGACAACCATTTGAAACAGGACACCAATCAAGTAAATACCACGTACATCCTTTACATACACACACTAATCATTATTTTATTATAATTAATATTTCAATATATTCTTTAATTTTGTTCATTAATAAACAAATTTTTTTAATATAATTAATTACAAATACAAATACTGATAATATAAAGTAGGTTCACAGATATTGATTACATGTATAATTCTTTGACTTTTTGTTATGTTTTTTTTATTAATTTTTTTAGTTTGAATATGTTTAGTGACTATATCATATGCATCTCAACTTAAATATTATTGAGTTTTCAACCGTGTCCATAGTGATATATCAGTATTGTTTTTCATTACCAACATCATGAACACATTTATTCATTATTATTTTAAATATCTACAAAAACTTTGACCAAACATTTGTTTTAACCGTTACAGCCAAGCCTCAATTTATTACAGTTGAGCTTGAAATCGATACAGGCAGCTCTATATTTTTGAATCATCATTACTAACCCACCTTTTAACTAATATAAATTATCATGTTTATTTTAACGTTTGCAAAGTACTATCAAATCAAAAATCGCTTTATTCCCGTTCAATTTCACAAAAAAATACAAAATTACAAAAGAATGTGTTTTGCATAGACTGTTGGTCTGTGCACAAGAGAGAGCTCCTCCAAGGCTCGTGTAATATTAATTACTAACTATGGTATTCTAGAGATATTTACATATTTTAAAAAACTGCTTTGCGGAGAAGCAGTTTCTAGTTTTCATCACAAAGGACATCAACCAACCGAAGTTCAAACAAAAGAGGTATTTATAAAGAAATTGTATCTATATTTACAGACTATTCAGTCCCTAATTTTACTATCTTGAATGTTATAGACTTATTCACAGCCACCTTCCTTACTGCAGTCGTCTTATAACAAGAAATATAGTTTAAACTATGAGTAGAACTTATGTTAATAGTCCAATAATGCAATCTTCAATACACGACCCAATAAATATACTGAGTCGGAAATAAATATTTATATAAACCAAACAAGTGTTTAATATTATTACTAATTTTTAACGTTGCAAAGTACTTTCAAATCAAAAATCGCTTTATTCCAGTTCAATTACACAAAAAAAACACAAAATTACAAAATAATGTGTTTTGTATATACAAAAAGAAGGGGTTTCTACTTTTTTTTAATTCATAAGAAATATTTACATGAATTGAATGAATTATAGGCCGTTGGCTCAGCTGGAGATTCGAACCTCGGAACAAAGACTCGACAGTCCAAAGCCTTAGCTACTGATCAACAATAACGGCAATACAATAGCTATGTTGTCATGACGTATATATATTGAGAGTAATTTTAATAATTATAGCACAACGAACTTTGTATTTATTTATGTTACTTCAATTATAGAACTAATAGAGTATTTAATGTGGATTTAGATTCACTAGCCTAGTTTTGTATTTAAATAGAAAGAAATGTCAACCGTAAATAATTCACCTGTCAGACAAATGAAAAGAGAATCACTAGACAAGAAACCTTCATTATCCAGTTTTATATGCTCGGATAATAATTCATAGAAACGCCTTCAGGTTGTATGCAAATTCATTATTACATTTGCAACCCGTCTTTTTCGTATCTTCCGCCATGTTTTTGTGAAAGACATATAAAAAAAGAAACTACTTGCGTTTAAAATATGTTGAGTAAACAGTAACAATACGTATTTTTAAAGGTATATCATATGCATTAAATTAATTAAAACATACATTTATAATCGCTTTTTTATACAGCCAAAAATGTATATCAGACAGTTTGGTTTAAAAAAACAAAGAGAATGTTTAGTAAATTATTGAATACAGGCATGCACGTACTAATATATCTGTTATAATATAACAAATTAATGTCAGTAATGAAAACCATTTTGAGGAGGATAAGGAAAGTGTCCTATTGAGTTAGATTTATGCATTTTATGTTTGCTCCATAAAAAGCCAAACAGTATATCTTTTAGAAGCAGTTTGAGAAATATATTCAAGAGGAACCACCTCTTCGCGGGATTTATGTTGGCAATCCTGTTAGATCTACAAAATGTAACTTTAGTGTAAACATTGGTATAATATATTGCGTAACACATTTTCAGGCCAAGTATATGGCTAGTTGTCTCCAAAGTATATAAATAATAACCTCCTTATTTTTGTGTTGGTTGGTAATATTTATAGATTTCCTATGATTCGAGTGTTCAAAGGTGAGTGTTTTTTTTTTTTGAGTTATTCAATTTCAGTCTTCTTAAACTGACTTACCTTACATACTATCATGAAAACATAACGCCTCTAATTATTAACATTAAAGTGTTTTCATATTAATATTCATTGTAAAATTACAGACTATGGAGGTATTATTGCTTTTAACGCCATTGTGTAAAATTTTTCTCTGTAGTAAAATCTCCTGACTTAACTTCCGAGCGCTCATACAGTATGACATACCTATTGAATGTTATATATGATCAAGGCTATTATTTACTCTAAATATTTTGTTTTTTAATATTAATAATAATAAAATTAGTTTTGTACAAATGTAATATTCTGGTTGAAATATTTGTTTCATATTTTTGATTAAGGTCTTTTAAGCAATTGCAACGTCATACAACAAAATTGTAGTTCCGTATATGTAAAATATGGTATGTACAATTAATAATTGATTAGGGTAATCACTTTTTCAGTTCACAGGCCAAGGGGATGCACGAAAGTATAAGTGAGGTCCTGTCCCCTAAGAGAGAAGAAGTTCTTTTGTAAATTCCTATTGTCTGTGGAAACTCAACCACCAATATATATGCAGTTTATTGAACTTGCATTACATTGAACGTTGAATTTGTATTTTACTGTAATGTCAACTAACCTGTAACCTATCTATTAAGCAATTATACAGATGGCGTCTATTAAACCAAACAATTAACTGTAATATTAGCATTATGATGTTAAACACTAATTGACTGTGGCACGAGATCTCACTCTCTCTTTGATGGAGCAACCGCAAATTTAAACTACCCTCAGAACTTGAGTTAGACCCTCAAGGAAGAGATATTAACTTAATATATAAAGTGACATGGTTTATTTATATTAGTTAAAGATTACAATATAATTATGACTAGGCATATTGTAATAAATATTGTAAAAATGTTCTTCATATACACGGGCAAATAAATATATAACTGGCAACATCTTACAATTATTACTTATAGATGCATGAAATTTCATGTGAATGCATGACAAATTTCAGTCATGAGGGAAGAATTTGTCTGATGGGTTTTTTCTGTCTAGGACAAGTCGTGTACCACTTTGTATATTTAAAAATCAGCTATAAAACCAATTCTTGGAGGGAGAGTATGGGTTCAGTGAGTTGTTCAGGATCGCACAGTGTCACCAGGGTATTAGGGGGTCCCAAGGCTATTTAGAACCTTGATGGTAAAATCAATGGTTAGACGATTTTCTATGTGAATAGTACTAGGTTAGTGTAAAGCAACGTATTTCTGGATTATTGTTGTGAGTTTGGGGACTAACAACAGAGTGAACGAGGTATTGTTGGTGTATACGGACAGAAGCACAATGTTTGACCAAGTTGTACCAGATTGACGCCATTCTCTACAAGTACGACTACTTGTAATCATGTAAACTGATAATATTGGCGATTGTGATGTAACTTTGTCTCTAACTTGGCAGTTTATTCATTTGTCATGTTCAAACATAAACATAATGTAAATGTATGTTAAATTACAGTAGTTCTAAAACATGCAATATAAGGTAGTTACAGAATAAATGTATTGTAGCTGAGAACTTGATATATATTTTTATGCTACCAGAATACAATTTATAAATAAAGTTTCACTCTTTTAACAAAGAATAAATATATTATTCTTACAAGATATGTTATAATGTGGCAATCAAAACTCGTACATGCATGATAATGGGACAATCAATAAATTTCTAAATTATACTTAGTACTGTTATTATATAACGTTTGTTTTCCTGGATCCCGTTACCAAAATTCATTACCTGTTGTCTATTGTCAAATCCAGCATTCCTGTTCCCTTACCATTACTTACGCTCCATTACGTTTTCCCACCTTACATTTTCATAATCATCAGTTGTACCAACCTACCGTCAGTTTCAAATTCTAACCGAGAGGTGGGTAAGTCACTTTAAGATGTATGTGCTGATATATTACCATACTATTTAAACCAATAAGTCATAGATTAGTAAACAGTATAGTTGAAGGAAGAGCTCATGGGATAATTTTAACTTGGTCCTCTCATGCGATATCCAAATTTCATTTTCCAATCCTTCCCGACTTATCTTTTTCCAATAATTTGCGTCAGATAATACGACTTAAGTCTTAGTACAAATTATTTCTCGATATTTTTCTCTGGGATATCACTAAATACAATAATTAATTGTGAAAGAAACGTACAAATGTTACATTTTATTAGGGAACCTTGCTTTCGGATACAAATACTATTAGTTGAGGCTATTAAGCTTTTACGTATTCTTAAAATGTAATATTAGATAATTTTACAATGCAAATTACAATGTATTTTAATATTGTGGTATATTCATTCTCATTATTCATCTCTAAGACACCGATCGTAGAGACATGGGCGAAAATGAGGGTAAATGATTGTGATGAGTGAAGATGAAGTATAGTAATTGTTACTATCTGAGTTCGACTTTGCTCAGAAAGTACTTTTTATTAATAGCCCAATAGCCAGGGCAACTGTGGGACGAAAGCAAGCTTTACGTGTAATCCGAACCACGTAGTGTTGGTCTGATTTTCAGCTAACTGACAAGTCTGACAGTTCTCTTCCCTTCACTACATCTGAACATTGACTACCATGCAACATTTATATGATATTCAGTTATATCTATTTCAGTTATTCTATTATATCGAGAGGGAAGCTCTACCTGCGGCCTCACCAAGACATTCTACTACAGTCCCATTTGTGGATTTCGGCATTTCGTCTTATGAGGAAGATCGGCCTACGGCCTTGGCAAGATTATTAACCAGTATGACCACGAATTTTAGTTTTTCGGGTAGTAGAGCCCATAAATATAGTATTTTCTAAAATCTGATTGTATATTAGTAATTAGGAGAAGAATGCCCTTAATTTGATACCCCACTTGGCTGAATTAATTTAACATTACCAATTTTGGATTTTGGAGCATATTTTTTATTTGAGGGCAGGACAGAACTTAAGCGTTTTCTCTTAAAGTTTAATGATAAAATGTGATTCGGTAGATGAATACCTATAGTAAGATACCCCACTTGGGCGTTTTATTTTAGTATTACGGTTTTTTTAAAATATATTTTTGTTTTTGGGACTTATAGCTCTTATTAATTGTTTTTTTCAAAATGTTATGGATATATTTGTATTCAGGAGAAAAGTAGAATTAAACTGGTACCTCACTTGAGTAGACAACAAGCTTTAGACAAATTTACAATTTCAGAAATTTCTGTTTTTGACCCTCCGATATCTCAAATTTTTTGAGTTATTAAGGTGAAATTCAAATATAAGGTGCGCATTTGTTACGCGTGTTGGAATGTAAAGGTATGACAGTTTTACTCAAGTTTTTTCTCAAGTTAGGTCATAAGAACTATTATTTTTGTGATTTTCACATAAGAAATACATCGGGGCAGTTTTGGGTCAGAAAAGGCTGCCATCTTGCTTATGAGTGAAAAAGTAAACTTTTGTGAATTTTCCTAGGTTAAGAGTATCCATCTAATAAATCAAATTGTTTTTTTAATTTTGAATAACCATTCACGTGCTGGAGTAATAAATATGTTAGTTAAACCAATAACAATGGTTATTACACAAAAATATTACTGTTTATTTGTATTTTTTAAATTAATTATGATTTTTTATTTATAATCATTTCATTTTTAGGACAATTTTATAATATATCTTTTTAAGATTAAAGTTTATATTACATTAAATTTATTATCAAACTTAGTAATTGTTATGAAATACTAACACAGTGCCTGTCTTTCGTACTGGGTTTACGTTGATTTATATCGTGCTTATTGCATTCAGTAGTACAAAACATGTACCTACTACTGACATATGTATAATGCTAAAGTGCGTTATGGTCACGGTACCCCTTGGAAAGAAGACGGTAGGATTCACGCGCATCTCATTGACATCACATGGGCGTTATGGCAATAACAAACACAAAAATACTATTCTTGTATTTCTACTATTCCCGTAGTTTACAATTCCAGCTGATAAGTGGTAAATAACTTGGTAAATAAGTGGTAAACGCTGGACTTTTTATATGCCCCCTCCAAACCCAAAATTGGGTAATGTTAAACTAATACATCCAAGTGGAGTATCAAACTAAAGGTATTCCTCTCTTTAGTACTAATTTACAATCTGATAGAAAAGACTATGTTTCCACTGCTCTAAAACCGAAATTCATGGTCATACTGCTTAAGAATCCTGGCGAGGCAGTGGGCCGCCAGGATCTTCCTCATGGGACGACATGCCGAGACCTAAAAATGGGACTGCAGCAGAGTGACTTGATGGGGCCGCAGGCCGAACTTACCCCCGCGAGGCCCGAGTTCCACAAAGGAGTTCCACGTAGCAGAGCGTCTTGGCGAGGTCACAGGCCGAGTTTTTCACGAGTGCAGCGAGTGACGGGGTTGGCACACGAAGCGTGCAAGGGTTTACCCTAGTAGCCCTATATAAGTTCTGCAATCATACGAATAGCTTAAATTGTTTTTTTCTTACTCAATTTGCATTTTTTACAAAACCGCACCCATAACCTGTTTGATAGTATTCCAGAAAACTTCTTTTTTACGCACAAGGCACTATTTCTAAATACAAATATTTAAATTATATTCATACCCTCATGAATTATTGGTTTTTCAAGCAAATAATGAAGGTAAGTTATTAAATGGTAGGAGTTTAATAACGAATACATCTGAAATGTGGAATCGGATACGGAAGTGTTAGAACGGCGAAATGTAAATCTGAAACGGAAGCATGGCAACAGGAAATGGATACAGGGTGGAAATAGATGAACGTGACGTCGTAAATCTACAGCGACAATTTAATGACTATATACCAGACATTAGTTTAATTTGTATGTATGTATTAATGTATTCAATGTATCGTGTGGCAATGATGTAACCCAGCTAATTGGGGACAAAGTGTTCGGGAGATTGTAGGCGATAGTTTGTATGCTCGGTCCTTTTAATACCGGCATGGCGTCCACTCAATTCTTGCTATCAGCGTGGACACTACTAGAGAAGTCTGGGGTGTCCATGTTGGGTGGTAATAATTGTACGGATGTTGTGTGGGGGAGATAACTGAGTATCAGGCTTGTCAATTAGCTGAAAATCAGACCAAGACTACGTGGTTCGGATTCCACGTAAAGCTGTAGGTCCCTTAGTTAACCTGCCTGTTGGGCTATTAATAAATTGCCCTTTCTGAGGAACAGTTGAACTCAGTTAGTAACCAGACTACACTCATCCAAACTTCTACACTCATATCATCATTCATATTCGCCTTAAAATACGCACTATGTTGTGTCGGCGTCTCATATGTAAGAATACGAATAAGTAAGAAAAATATTGCATTCATTAGTTCTAAAGTTCTTTCTTGTCTCTTGATCGAGTGATCAGTAAAAGTCAGCTGTTAATTAAATAACATCAGTATTGTTAAAACCAAATAATTATCACATGTTAGTTTAGAGTGTCAAATTTTTGTTACAAAAAATCACTAAGCTATAAAATATATTTTATTTTTCCAATCAAAAGAACCAATCGAAATACTCTCATCAGAGGGATGAAAATTGTTTAAAAACTTACTATCCATTATTTAATAGAGTAAATCATATTTTTATCTGCAAAATAAAGAAATATATCCAACTGTGCTGGATGTAATATTTGTCTCATGACAAAGTTGTCAAGATGGGTTATCCTCTCCTGCAATGTGAGGGCAGCACGTGTCAAAAGGGGTACAGGGTTTATGATATGAGGCCAACGTCTTCGTGAATGTAGGACCAGCCAAACGTTTTGTTCTCCTTCTTCTCGATAATATTTTAAAATATAACTATATTTCAATCTAACATTCATTTGTACAATTTAAAAGTAAAATAGATACTCCAAATATTGAAACACTATTAGCGTGATGTTTTTAGCAATGTACGCCTTGATTTTATCATCCAGACGGAAATACAATTACTGTCGGCGCAGAAATTATTGGACCCGACTTTGAGGATAGTTCTTTAAGGTACTAAGAGGCCTACAATAAATCTAATAACACCTTCTTTTTTTTTTTTTTGACTTTACAGTATGGCATATGTATTTTTAATGTCATTAAAAGTTTTAATAATTTTATTGTGGTTGGAACAAAAAAAGTACCGGAATTTTAACAATTTTTCACTGTACATCAAATTTACAATGCTATTAATCAAAAACGCATAAATTTGTCGCATTTATATTTTATTAACTATTTATTAGAAGTGTTTTCTATAAGTTTTATAAATTTTAGAATTTTAACTTCTCGAGAAAAAAGTTGCTATCAATTCCCTGAAACATTGTTCTTGTTGTAATCCTTATGACATGTATAGCTATGACACATCACTTTTATATATGTAATTAAATGTAATGGTTTTATATTGATTTAAATCAATTTATATTTATCAATTTAAAGTTACTATAAAATAATTTAAATTGATTTAAAATCATTGCATTTATTTACACATATGAAAGTAATATAATTGATTTTATACACAAATAGATTTCCCATCCAATGTTAAATGTTGAGTCTCAAAATATCGGCTGTTTTTGTGGTCCATTGTGGAGCGCTAGTGTAGTCCCATGTAAATGTAATGCAGTTAAAACTAGCTGTCCTTGCGGGCCTCACTAACTAACAAAATTACTGCCACAAATATTCCTATTAGATGGTTTATTTATTGTAGGTGTATATAATCAAGGGTAATATATTTGTTGTATTTGTTACATTTGTTCAATTTTGTATTTGTACTGTGTGACATAAATAAAATCTTGATAAAAAATCAAAAGGATTGATAAAGCGCAGACATTTATGGAGATTTATATAGTGCGCTGTAAAGTGGAGAAACACGCCTTTTGGAGCCAGCCAATTGTAAATGATTAAGTTAAGAAAAACCCAAACAGTTTTGCCAGTCACCAAAAAGAGTTTAAAACCAAAGGTGTAAGAAAATATTGAAAAGAAGCTCAAAGCATAACAAGACAAGTATTTTAAACATATCCATATATGCAAACAAATAGTTTGGTTTTTTAATGCAAACAAAAAGTTCTCTAAAAAATGATGTTGGTTAAAATTTTTAAAAAATTACAATGAATGCCCTGTTTTAGACAGTTTAATATTGGTTTCTTAGCTCAAGTTGGTAAAGTTACACTTTGTAAATGTCTACTCGACTTAAGAAATAGTTTTTTATTGAGTTAAAACTCTTCACATCCCATGGAGGATGGTCCAGAAGGAGTTCAATAAAAATATCATCACTATTCATAGTTACCGTCACTTTTAGAGTCATACAAAAAGTAAAAAAAGAAAGAAGAAAAAAGTAAGAAAAGAAAAGACACTTTTAGAGTCGTACAAAAGGTAAAAGTTAATCAGTGTATTTCTGCGTTTGTGTCCATCAACGACTAATGCAGGCAGCAGTCTGATAGAAACGACTATACCTAATGACACACAAAAACAAAATTCTGCAGTAGTTAAAATATAAACATTATATATTGTTTGGTTTGTCGTGTAGTTGGACAGTCAGAATATACGGTCAGGTGAACTATAGACAAGAGAGTGAGTTAACATTTGACCCATGTAAGGTAAATAAATACTTCTTTCATTCTTCAAGCGTTTTTTCAAAATTACACAAAATTGATCTTGGCTATTCCCCGAATATTCATTCATTCAACATTTGCCATTTCCTCTAAGAATATTTCATTTATTTACAAACAAAGAAGTGCTCCTTCTACCAAAAAGTTGTACAGACTAAAAAAAGTATCATACCTGTGACTTGAACCATTGAGTGAGCACAGAGAAAAGAGAAAACAGTGTAGATTACAACTAATGTTCAGCTTTATACATATGTATTAAGAATTACTATGTTTATCCTTGCGGAATAAGGGGGAATAAGGGAGAGACTGACAATGTGCTGGTCTGGCCAACGCATGGCAAACTGGAAAAATAACTACTCTACACATTTAGCACACTATTGGATGCATCCTCTGTTCCTTTCTTCTCTGTGATGAGAGAGAACTTTCGAAGAATAGTTTCATATTGTTCGTATACTAAAATATACATAGAAAAAACAAATACCATCCAAATGTTAGCTCTTCTTTATACAACAATTTTTTTCCATTACAAGGGGTAAAAGTTAATAACATGCTAACTTATTACTACTTTCTTATTCAAAGGGTACAAAAACCCATTCTCTTTCGGGCTATTGGCAAGGATTGCTTATAAATTTGTTTCATAGAAAAATGTGAATTGGGAAATTTTCTTCTAGTTTTGATCTTACTACTCACAAGTGTATTAAGAAGTCAATAATAACTGTATTGTAATAAATATTTGGTGACTAATTGCATGGTTGTACTCAGTGGCTCCTGGTGACAAGCCCGGGCACTACGTCACAGTGTCCACCTTCGCCCGGGTGCCTCTTTTGGGGAGAGACTACCCCCAGGGGTAGAGTACGTCACCCTGGGGGATGGACAACCCTTTAAAATAATATTGATAACCCACCTGTGATTGAGATATCTTCTTTCTTCTTATCTTCTTTCTTAGCACGAACTTTAAACTGTTAACTATTAACTAATATCTGTCTTCTTAAAAAAAGTATTCAAGTTGAAAGAAGCCCTGAAAAAAAGCACAAAACGTTTTACTCTGAGAGATTTACAGAAACATTTTCCCCCAGGGAGGAGGAAAATGACTGTACCAAATCAGCACTCAGGTAAACCAAAACACACTACATATCAAATTTCACACCTGGTGAACTTTGACTATCCTCGGGGAAAGAATATACCCTGATTCTTTTATAAAACACTAAAACAGCTAATTTTATTTTCATTTTTCTATTCTATATATAATACAAAAAAGTTCTTGTTGAACATTTGGACAGGTGTATGAATCAATTAATTATACAATATTCACTTTTATCAAACAATATTTTCATCCATTTTGAACTTCATAAATGCAAAATTAAATAGATTAAATAAATTGCGTGAGAACGAATATATTTTAGCATTTAAGGGCTCTTCACTAACGTTTGATGTTAAATGACTCTAGAGACGTTTTAGCTTTAAATAAGAGTAATTTTTGTTTAACTTGGCAGTAACATTAATATTTTATTGATATGCTATGGACCCCAGAGCTGCTAATATATGATACACCCTGGGCCTGGTAGTATCATAATTATAAATATACTTAATTCTTATCTATTTCTTAACTATAATTTACTAACAGTAAATTAGAAATGTCAAATCTATACTTACAAACAACCACATTATACTTAAAGTAAGACGTTATCCCTCAAATTATTATAGTAATAAAAATAAAGTAAAGTAACGTAAATGTTCATTGAATTCATGATCTAGGATTAAATGTTTGGCACGTTAAATTTTTCTTAATTTTGAAGAGAAATCAATACAATTTAAATTTTAAATTCCACCTTCTTCATTTATATTTTTTACAGTATTCTTAATTGTAAATATGAATGTTAAATATACTATGTTGAAAGTAAAATACATTAAACTCTCGAGGAGTAAAATAGATTAGTATTTTTCAAGTTTGTTTGTCTAATGTAGGTCCAACTGTGTTAATGTAGGTCCAACTGTGTTAATGTAGGTCCAACTGTGTTAATGTAGGTCCAACTGTGTTAATGTAGGTCCAACTGTGTTAATGTAGGTCCAACTGTGTTAATGTAGGTCCAACTGTGTTAATGTAGGTCCAACTGTGTTAATGTAGGTCCAACTGTGTTAATGTAGGTCCAACTGTGTTAATGTAGGTCCAACTGTGTTACTTAAAATGAATATATTTTTAAGTAAATTAACTTCATATCCTTAAAATGTTGTATACTGTCATGTGTAAAACTTATAGAATTTGAATGATATAAAAATCTATAGAAATGTTTACTTTGTTTACTCCTGTTTACAAATTTTTTAAGGAGACAGTAAATAACTAATTACCGAATATACAGTAATTAAATGAAGAATTTAATAAGTTCAACTTTAAAGAATAAATGTACTGTAGCAAAATATTGTTCAACATCTTTAATCAATTATTATTTTACCTAAAGGGTAAATTATTTTTCTGTATGACATAATTAATATTACCTTTCTGGATTAATTAAGACATAATTTGAATCATCTTAAATGGTAATAATTATCTGGAATTCAGGAGATATATTCGGATCTTAAAATGTGGCTACAGGCCAAACGGGAAAACATAAAATATCATTCCATTTAAGGTCAGATTACTATTTTAGGATAAATCACCTTTTTGGTTATTTACCATTTGCTAACTTCTAGTCGTCTAGGAACTAGGTATGTAATATTAAGTGTTTAGAATTTACCTAATTATAAAAATTAAGTGTTAACAATAGATTTATGAAATACAAAGAGAGTAGCCTACTCATTCCCATTGGCTGGTGGAGTGGTGTATTTTGGGATACTTGTTTTCTTCAAATGGAATTTCAGACCTTCCAATAACAAACAGAGACTGAAAGCTGGGAAAATTACCTATCTTACCTAAAATGTCTCAATCAATTTAAAAAACAGCATCTCAATACAATGTCATTAAAAACAAACAAACAAAATCTACTACACAATCTCAACACTTCCTAAAACAATATTAGGAAAACAAAGAAAAACCAATTGAGACAGCATGACTGACAACAAACCAAAAACGAACATTCCAATCAAAAAAGTCATACCCTACTAGATAAACTGATCAAACTTAAACAGCTGTGCCAATCCAACAACCAGCAGACCAAAGAAAGCCGAGACATTCCACGACTAAAACAAGCTAAGACCAGCCATTACAATCTAATCAAAATGCAAACCAAAAATCAAGAGACAATTCAACTATAATACCAAATCGTCAAACATCCATTTAAAAGCAGAGAATCAACTACCAACAGAACCAGCTAAACAACACAACAGTACGACAGTTAAATGTTACAAACACATAATACAAAAACAACATAGAAATGAAAACAATCTCCCCAACCCCAGACAACCACTCAGCCAATGATGTCAATAAGTAAACAATTATTCCTCAGTATCTCATTGGAGTAAATGTGTTAGGAATAATTCAATAGTCACATTTTAGGTTAAACTATTATTATTTTATGTTTATTAAACGTTATTATAAAATTAGACAAGATTTGAGATTGTAAATAATACTAGAGAATTGCCGGTATTGTATTTATTACGTTTATTCTATTGAATATATATAATTGTATGCTGCATTAGTTCATTTTTATCTCATTAATGTAAATAACGAATTTTAGAATAAGGCGGTTCTTGCCTTATTCGTGTCTGCAGCCCTATTAAGCATATGTTAATACATGTTACTTGACCTATCGACTTTTCTGTCTCAGATATTCCAAACCAACCCAATGTGTAAAGAAATATACTAAAGGTTTACATTTTAAGAATATTAATATAATATAATTGCTATATCTGACTTAAAAAAGGTTTTCTTGTGTTGGCAGATTAATTTACGAGTACTATTTGTAACAATCAAAGCACACAGTAAATAATGAAATAAACTAAAAATAAAATAATTGTTTCTATCATTAACAAGTGAAACAGATAAGGGCACTTTTTTACAAGATCGTCATTATAAACACCAAATATCAACAGTAAAAAATGAATAAGCATAATACTATTTTCGCTGGAGGGACGGCCGACAGGCATTCGAATTTTTGTGAAGGATGTGTTAATTTTGGTTATGTTTGGTTAGGTTTGAGAAAAGTGTTATCGTGAGTGAAAATAACAATTTAATCACAAAACCAATAACATATTCATTTCAAGTGTACAAAATACATTAAATACTAGAAAAAATTATAAAAATAAGGGTTTAAAAAATATTTGGTAAGCATGCACTTTCTAGACACCTATGAAACTACAATTTGTTTTAAATAAGTGATAAAATCATTATCTTGAGGTTAGTTTTAGCCAAGGAAAATTCGTTTTTTATAGGAAAATTAGTTTATGATTTGATAATGAAAAACGAAAACTACAAAAAAAATCACGAAAAATAACGGAGATAAATAAAAATAATATTTTCAAAAATTTAGAATTTGTTTTATAAATCGTTATTTCCACTGAATAAAAGATATTTTCTCATAAAATATAAACATTATTCTACCCACTGGTGACAAACAGTCAAGATTGGCGAGGTGTCTATAAACTGCACAGATATAAATTGTCTAATAAAAACTGTTTTCTGATATTCCGGCGAAAAACAAGTTTTCCGCGTAATCAAACTCAATTTTAACCTCTTTGCAACAGTAAATTTTAATTTTTGTATGTGAGTAGAAACGAGTAGATTACGATTTTCACCCGTGAAAACACTTATATCAACCCTAACCTAACATAACCAAACTTAACATAACACTCACAACAAATATCGAGGGTTGCGTTATATTCGCATAAAACGACGTCTGAAAAATATAATTCATTTATTGTCGCCATCACCATCTCTCTCTATCACTGTACATTGTTAGTAATGTATAAGTTCATTAATAAACCAAAATAATATTAAAATAAATAATTTATTAGTTTTATTGATATGAATTGTTCAATATTGGATCTGAACCAATATAAATGAAAATCAAAAAATGCTATAGGTAGATGGCGACAATGCAAGAACTACTCATTTCTGAACATGTCGGCTTTCCGCTATTTCCTAGAAGCTACAACGTAATTTTGCTAAATACATTTTAAACATATCTTTATAAAATCCTAGCAAAGCAGTAAGTTTTGTGAATAATTTTAATTGTTATCTAGTAAATCACACTAAACACAAGAGCCCACCCTAAAAAGTTATAGATATTTGAATATTAATAGAAAATATACTATCAGCTACCATTATCAGATAGCCAAGACAATTCAGAAATAGAAATTACTATTCTAGAGAAATAAAACATTACTTACCATTGCAGAAGAAAAATTTTCATAATACGCAGGAGCACATAATAACTTCACTTTATATGATTAAAATGTATTCCGAATGATTTATAGTAAAAATTACCGAAAGTATACGGACCGATTTATTACGAGTAACGACCTTCTCTTTAAGAAGGTAAAACTAATAAGGCAGGCACTACGATAAAGAGAGGAGAAGAAGAACAGACTGCTTGATATCTTACATACACCATGTTAACAATAAACTATTACTTACCGGTGACTTATTAGCTGTACCATAATACAACATTTAAATTTTATAATTTTTATAAAATGACAAGGGGAATATGTGTAATATGATGAAGATAATATTTTATTGAAATACTGTTATTGAATTATAACTTAAGTTAGCATAATCATAAAACTGAAATAAATGTTAGTTGTTTATATTCAGGCAATCAATGTTATATATTTATGTATGGCATATGATATAAGGTGTGGATAATATTATGACAAGAATGTTACTTATGAAGAGATTTTTTTATAAACAAATGGATTTATCCACAAACAATCTGTGCTCAGTGAAATTTGTTGGAAATTAAAAAATTGTTGGATAGATTTGCGTTAAGATATCTTATCGTTTCTTAAAAGGGGAAGGGGGTATGAAACAGCGCCTATTTGGGCATCCTACAGATGAATAACTATTCTATTCTAATTAGCTTAACTTAAGTTAACATAATCAAGTAATCACTGAAACAAGACAAGCACGGATTTAAACCTTACCAGTCGTAGGCATACAAAAGATAACGGAGAATAGCAAGCCCAAACTTAATATTAGATGTTCTCGACTTTTTAATGAATTAAATATATAGGTTTGAACTTCACCTACAAAAACACGAACACATACAAGGTGTCCAAAAATTTATACTTTTTAAACGGATATATTTATTCCAAGAAAACATTTAAGTACAATATATATGGTTATTTTCTAATATAAACTTATCATAGTTTAAAATTATTACCGTTAGTTGAAATACATCTACCACAAAGTGCAATATACACATATTCGAACTGATATGTTCTCGAAGAAAACCAACATTGAAAACCTGTCAACTGATAATTTTGAAGACCTATATCAGATGACGATTTTGTTAAATATGTCAGCTGATTTTAAAACAGCTGTGTCAACTGATAATTTAAAATAGCTTTTTTATCATTAAATTAACATGGTTGAAGTTTAACAACAATTAGTTTGCCAATCTGTATTAGCAATTTGTGGTATATGTTGGTAACGGTTATAATTAATTTTGAACATTTTTTAGTTTATATTACAAAACAACACATTATTTGTAATATAAATAAAAGTAAAACACGTTATACCTAAACGTGTTACTGTACTTGAATAAATATTGTATTGATGATAAATTTTTGGGACGTTAAATAACAAAGTTTAGTAAAAATTAGTTGTCGCAAACATTGAGTTAGTATCATTAGTAATACATTGGTTTACACCGAGGCTGCCCTTCTAAATGTGTTTACATTTTTTTGAGACACCCTGTGTGTAGCAAACAATCAGCTGTTTATATTTATCTTTTGTTTCTCTGTGAACTTTTTTTGGTAATTAATTAAGTGTTCCTTGCAACATACGTTATATTGCAATAAATTACATCTTTGTTCTTAGGTTATGTTTGATTTAAAATATCGTAAGATAAACATTTTATTTACCGGTCTATTTGATTAGGACAGGTCGTCTTGATTTATTTTGAAATATAAGCTTTTTTTAGTTCTTTAATTTATAGTATTATTTTTATGCTACATTATTGATATATATATTTTATGCTACATAAAGAAAATTTCAACTTTACCATGTTTCCAAACTTGTTAAAACTGCCATAATTATCTTGTTGGTTAGCTGTGCTTTATAACCTAAATTTGCTGCTAGCCCAATTGGCTCTTAGTGAATCCTTCTCAAGCAGAGTATTATGCAATGCTTCATTCCAAGTTTTGGATAATAATTGTGGTATTTTTTGAACAAGATACTTCTTTCCACGTCTTTCCAAAGGATACCGTATGTCGGAATATAAATTATGTGTACCCTAGTAAGAGGGTTGTTTACTAAGAAACTAAAAGTCCTACTTTAGTTGTTCCAACTAGGATAATAATTATTAAAACTTGTAATAAAATTGTAAAATGCATATTTCATAACGTAATACAAAACGAGGAAATAAAACAACCTTCAAACTTGAGTACACATAATTTCTGCGCCGATAGTGCGGAGTCATTTTTCATTCTGGCTGCGGTTCCGTAAGCGCGTAAAAGCGTCTAACAATATATTTATGGATTATATATAGATAATAGACAATAGACTATATGTTAATCGATTGTATTATATAATAATACATAATATATAATACATAATAATACAGTTATAAAATAATATTTTCCTAATACAGTTTTGGCGTTTATAAAATATCAGCTGTTAAAATATGTATGTTATATAGATATTCATTATTAATTCAACGTGTTTTTTAATAATACAATTATTAATTAGTATTATTAATACAAACACCATGTTTACATTGATCCTCCAAGGTCATGGGAAGGTCATTCCATGACTCCAAACGGCAGACAGACGCCCGGTGTCTCTCGCATGACTATCCATCAAAATCCGGGCGACCTTCCACATGACTAAATAATCAGGCCGACACCCTGGAAGATTTTCTAGATCTCCAAACGGTAGACAGACACCCGGCTGACCTCACACCCGTCAAACTCTGGGCGACCTTCCACAAGATCCTCTGGCAGACTCCCTTGGAAGATCTTCCAGATGACTCCAAACGGTAGAAAACAGGAACGTTGTGTCGGCATCTCGTAAGTAAGAATGTAAGACATCCTACATTGTTCGGAATAGTACAAAACCCCTACGATCATCCGCGTGACTCCAAACAATAGACTCCCATTGTATGTGTATGGGAGGGTGGGTGGGTGACTGAATACAATTGTATGTGTATAGGAGGGTGGGGTGGGTCAATACCATTGTATGTGTACGGGAGGGTGGGTGGGTGAGTACCATTGTACGTGTATGGGAGGGTAGGTGGGCCAATACCATTGTATATGTATGGGAGGGTGGGGTAGGTCAATACCATTGTATATGTATGGGAGGGTGGGTGGGTGAATAGCTTACTTCACAGTTAATTATCGCTGCAAAGTGTAAACGGCATGTTTTATACCTTGCATGATTCGAATAGCATTGAAATATCTTGATAGGCAAATTTGTTCAGATTATTTGCTTAACAAATCCTTCAACCCCTGCCCTTGATGAATTTGGCTATTGTTAGAGTCTTTTATTTTGGTAAAATTATGCACTAATCATAGTAATATCGTATTGTTTATCGTGTAAGTCTCCTGAGTGGCCTTTTATGTGACTTGTATATATCAATATCAATTTATAATACAAGTATATTTTATCATTATATATTCACGTAAATATATGTGTAGGCTATAGTAAACATTTTTTTACGGGTTTTAAATGTAGTGAATTTTAATGTAGCGTAATTATTTATAGGCAGATTGTTTTTAATCGCATTAGTTGAACTAGATTGAGTTAACAAGTATTTATATTTTTGTATGTATTGAAAAAAAACTTTTAGTTCACATCCTGTTCTTCAGCCTGACGTAAAGATTATTTTTAAGAGAAAAATAGTGCATTTTAATCATTTTGCTATAAAAATAAAATAATATAACTCTCCATCATATAATAATAATAATAATCATATGGTCATTATTTATGTTTCAATTGAAGTAACCTCCATTACACCACAGTATAAAAGACTGATTACACTGTCAATGCAAGCTGAATCTTAATTAAAGATTATTCGTAATGAAGTTTTATTTTTTCATTGGGAAAAATGATGGGTGACGTCTAATTAACAAGTATAATAAGTTATATATAGAACACATTCCGTAGTTAAAATTTATAGAACAAATTGTGTTCAATCGGTGCATTATTTCATGATTTGCTAGGTAAACCAAAATTGAATTATCTGTACTTTTTTTATCCACATAACTTTCTAGATAAGTGAAATTGTCATGATATATAAAACATACATACCCAGATATTAGAGAATTAGTTACACAGAATCAGCACGTTCCAATTCAAGTACATTCACAATTAATTACGCTCACACTCAAGTACGTTCACACTTAATCACGCGCGCACTTAAGTACACTCACACTTAATTACGATCACGCTCAAGTACGCACACACTCAAGTAGTGCAGCTACCTCTTCGAAACTTCATACTTTAATTACGCGCGCACTTAAGCACGTTCACACTTAATTACGCTCACACTCAAGCCGTTCGCGGCGTTCACACTCAAGTATGTTCACACTTAGTCACACTCACACTCAAATACGTTCACACTTAATTACGCGCACACTTAATTACGCGCACACTCAAGTACCCTCACACTCAAGTACGTTCACACTTTATTACGCACGCACTTAAGTACGTTCACACTTAATTACGCTCAACTTGAGAACGTTCACGCTTAATTATTCTTACACTCAAGCACGTTCACACCTAAGCACGTTCAAACTTAATTATGCTCAAACTCAAGCACATTCACGCTTAAGCACATTCACACTTAATTACGCTCACACTCAAGCACATTGACACTTAATTACGCTCATACTCAAGTACATTTACACTCAAGCACGTTCATATTCAAGTACGTTCACACTTAATTACGCTCACAACCAAGCACGTCCAAACTTAATTACGCTCACACTCAAGCACATTCGAAATTAATTACGCTCACACTCAAGCACGTTAAACTTTTACGTTCACGCTCAAGTTTGCGTGCTCGCGCGTACGCTCGCACTCAAGTACGCTCACACTCAAGTAGTTCAGTAATCAATTACGCGCACACTTAAGTACGTTCACACTTAATTACGCTCACCCTCAAGTACGTTCACACTTAAATACGCTCAAACTCAAGCACGTTAACACTCATGTACGTTCACACTCAAGCACGTTAACACTCATGTACGTTCACACTATAGCACATTCACACTCAAGCACGTTCAAACTTAATTACGTTCACACTCCAGTACGCGCGCTCTCACGTACGCTCACACTACTCAAGTACGCTCACACTCAAGTAGATCAGTAACCAATTACGCGCACACTTAAGTACGTTCACACTTAATTACGCTCACCCTCAAGTACGTTCACACTTAAATACGCTCAAACTCAAGCACGTTAACACTCATGTACGTTCACTCTCAAGCACGTTCACACTTAATTACGCTCACACTAAAGCCGTTCATGACGTTCACATTCAGGCCCGTTCACACTCAAGTACGTTCACACTAAAGCACGTTCACACTTAATTACGCTCACACTCAAACACGTTCACACTCAAGTATGTTCACACTTAATTACGCTCAAACTCAAGCACGTTAACACTCATGTACGTTCACACTCAAGCACGTTAACACTCATGTAAGTTCACACTATAGCACATTCACACTCAAGCACGTTCAAACTTAATTACGTTCACACTCAAGTACGCGCGCTCTCACGTACGCTCGTACTCAAGTACGCTCACACTCAAGTAGTGCAGTAACCTCTTCAAAAACTTCATACTTTTCTTTCTTCGTAGGTTCATCTGCAATAATTTTTTCTAATTGAATGGTGTCTCTTGTGCTTAGAAAGTTACGACATGTATCCTAAAGATAAGGGTTGAATTTTCAAAAACATAGTTCTCAAAGATTGAACAGTTTCGGAATTGGTTTCCATCTCTAGACCTCTCATGTCAACTTCTGACAGAGTACATAGTTTCAAGTAACACCTATATTCTGATTCAGACAATCCATTGCTTTTATTCGGGTGCTTATTTATTTATAAACATTCGTTGTTTTAATCTATTTACTTTTCTTTGAAGGAAAGTTCTCTTCACTTCTTAAATTCAAATACTGTTAATTAGTCTATTAATTTAAAATCATGATTAAACTGCTTTCTCACAGTCCTACTTTTATAAATATTTTTTAGTTAGGCTTACCTTTATTCATTGATAATGGTGAGTTATTGGCAAAGGGATTTGTTGTATAAAAAAATCCTACCGTCCCTTACCACGTATGCAGTTCCACTACTGAACCCTGCCTCCGTCAATGAAGGCTTGCTGAAAAAAGAAGTCTTGGTAACCAATAATTGTTCAATGGTATTATTTTGCTTGATAAATTACTGTATGTTTATTTATTTAGTTATACAAATCTAAAAGTTAAATATGCTGCTTGTTAAAATGTAGGGAAGTTCAGCAAAATATTGCAACATCTATTTATTTATGCAATCATTGTTAATGAGTCATGGCAACTTTGATGTTTCAGTCTCAACATCAGCAGCAACGGCATCAGGAGAGACAATACAGAGGCTGGTAGAGTGATCGGAGCGAGCACATCAGTCTGTTGGCGGACGGACCACCTTCGATACACTGCCATATCTGTAGGGAGGCCGTATAGAGACACGAACAGCAGTGTCTCAGGACGTAGGTAGCCTTCGACATTAAAATGTACATGAGTAAATGAAAGAGGGGCAAGACAGAGGCTGAGAGAATGTGTGTTTACTACTGTACGTGCGTGAGTGGGTGGGGCGGCCTTTACTACTGTACGTGTATGGGTGGGTGTTTGGGCCTTTACTACTGTACATTTGAAGGTGGGTGGGAGGGCCTTTACTACTGTACGTGTGAAGGTGGGTGGGAGGGCCTTTACTATTGTACGTGTGTGGGCTGAAAGTGTAAGAATGGATAGGAAGGTATATTAAATCCTTTTCAAGTATGTTATCGCTGGCCCACCACTGTCCATGTACCGGTGGGTGGGAGGTTCTTGTCACACCCACCCATTTTACGTATTTTACAGCTTTCCTCGCGTATCTCATCACTGATTTTCTCAGAAGTTTTTGAAGCATTTTTTTAGTAGATGTCCAACAAAAACTAAACTGAGTATAGATGAGTGATAATTGAGTCGAGTTTCACATTCTAAATGATTGGGAGCTTAAGCTATTCAGTTGCCATAAAGGTGTCCCTCAGCCTTCCATTTTTCTATGAGTTATCCAATTAATGACAGTTACTGGGGTAACTTTAAGTATTTATTTAATAAAATTCCCATTTCACTCTCATTTTTTTATCACTGTTGCTCAATTACAATCCACACTTTGACGACCAGTTTTATAAGAAAACTGCATGTAAATACTACAACCATGACATGTTATATATGAAATCTGTTTGAGAAACACAGAGAAAAAAAATACGGAGGATGCTTTCTTATGGCAACAGCGAACGCTTCATTAGCAGTTACCACAAAAGTAAATCTTCCACCAGGGTTTGGGGGGGAATAAGGGGAGTGCTGCCAACGATGCTGGCCTTGCCATACGCACAGACGAATGGAGACCTAAGTACTCCAAGTTTCTATAGCTCGACACCCATTCAGCGCACTGTTGTGTGCTACCTCTGATTCATTCTTCTCCGTGAATGACACGTTAGTGTGAAAATTATCGATAGGAAAAATTTCTTTCTTTTAAAATCAGACCTAAATCTCATTTTTAGTAATAGCAGCTGAGCTTACCTTACTTTCACACTTAGAAATCTAGGGTTTAATTGTATATACTATTTTAGAGACTCTGTTAACCACTAACTAGTTCATTTTGAGGACAGTAACAGGTAACTCAGGAAAACTACAATCCGTTTTCCCAAGGGCATCGATGTAGCCGTCTTCAGACACACTCTGTATTCATTCATCACAGCAGTCAACATTCCGATCACTTACTTCGTGTGTTATACTTTCTCCCATATGCGTTATTATAGAGAAAGTGTTGTGATCGTCCAACAAAAGTTGTTTACAAGTTGGTCTAAAAATCCATTTTAGGGTCCCGTGAACCCAAAAAGTTTTGTTTTCGAAAAAAAATGTTGGTGTCTGTCCGCATGTGTGTCTGTATGTGTGTATGTGCAGTTAGTTCACTGGAGACCAAACGGATGGATAAATTTTTATGAAATTTTGTATATAGGTATTTAGCCAATATATCCAGACCATTTTTTTACTTTTATGAAATGTTAGTTTTTTTTATTTTTATGGCCAAAAAACATACAAAAATAGAATTTTCTCAAAAACAAATCCAACGATTTTAAAATTTCAGGAAAGATGTGAATTGCAATTTAAAATATTTTCACATTTAAAAATGTGAATTGCAGCAAAGTAAAAGCCGCATGTCTCTAACTTGACTAGTTTTTGAGTTATGGCAAAAAACCCATATTTGGGAATCAAACTGGTAATTTTCAAAGTTTTGATTTTTGTTATTGTTTAATGTGAGGGAAAGTTTTTGCCAATTCTTTGGAACCATTTATTTCAGATGGCAGTCGGAACATTCGAGAGACTAGAGCGGGTCTGGGGGCGGCAGCGAGGCCAGCTCTCCACCCCCTGACGTCGACTTGTCCTCTGCTACCTGTGTGGCCGATAGTTCGGCACAGCGTCCATCGCCCTCCACGAGCCACGTGCCTGAGGAAGTTGTGACAAGAGAACGAGCTCCTGCCTCCGGGCCAGTGGCGGCCCGAACCTCCCCGGCCTGAACCCGTGTATGATTCCGGTAGGCTGAAATTGTGATTTTGTTAACATTTTATAAGATAGCTCTTGTCACGACGTCCAAATTTATAAATCTGAACTTCAATACTCTCATTTGCATGGTTTAATAAGAATTGAGTTTCGATTTACATTCAATTCATGTTAAAACGTCAAATTCAAGCACGTGTTAAAATTGCAAAACTAGGTAAGCTATTGAGGAGATTGCTAAATCATTAGCAAACCTGGAAAGATGCCCTTGATTAGTAACAATGATTTTTTTAGTAAAATCAATGTTACTACGAAAATTTGCAAAGAACTGTTTACTCTGAAGACCGTAAAGTTGCGTAGTAACGTTTATTTTTCAAGTCACAGTTATATGGAGGAGCATCCTGAATTATTACAGCTCGTCATTCCTGTTGATATCATTTTACTATCAAATCATTTATGTGTTACTGTTATGTTGTAATGTTACCATTTATTTTGAGATTTATTATTGTTATGATTTACCATTCTCTAGTCTTGTAATTTTTGCTAAAGTGATAACCTGTACAATTTCTAATTATGTTAAACCTTTCTTTCTAAGTTATTAATTACTAGTTGTCATTCAAAGAAATTCTAATCTTGTCTTGTTCTAGCACTTAAGTTTGTTATATTTATTCCACAATGTATTTTTGTTATATATATTGGCATTGCCGTTGAAGGAATAAATAAATAAACAAATAAATAAATATGGAACAGGTTCCTCGCGCATGCGCACTGCGAGAATGTTCATTCTAGAAGGCAGACACAATGTCAGATGACTAATGTTGTCTGTTATATTGTTCAAGAGGTATTGTTGAGGTTTGTATACTGTTTTTTAGATCAATTTATTACAATATTTTATTGAAGTATGGATATAAGTGATGAACCTTTTTATTTGGATTGAATACTTTTCTTTACTTTAAAACTTGAATGAATTCTCGTCATAAACAAAATGCCTGATGAGCTATCATAACTAGAAGAAAGTGTGTAACGTTTGAGGTTAGTTGAGCCAAACAAACACAATAATTTGGCCTAGTGGTAATCAGCAAATCCTAAAAGTGGTATATTTATGAATTATTCAAATGCAACATCGTAATAGGCTACGTCTGAAAAGAAACAGCCAAATATTTTTATTGGGACATGAAGACTGTCTATAAATATGTAATCTTTAGATCCCTCTTAAACTTGGCATTATTACCAGTCAGTACAATTAGGAAGATATTTTTACTGTAATGATAGTTGGATGGACTTAGTTGATGAATGACTTTTAAATCTAATTTGATAACCGCCTTTATTAAAAACATATCTGGATGTGGCAAAGGCGGAAAGGTAAAGTTTGTTGTTTTGTTTCAGTTAGGTCTAATTAGCGTAGATTTTCTAATGTTTTTTAGGCCTACTATGGTGTGTTTTTTCCTTAACAAAATATGAAAAGTATTTTGACCTAGAAAAATTATTTTTTGAGATAGAAGGAATATTAATAACATTTATTTTCTAAGATGCTTCTGAAATCTTTTTATTTTTTGTATTTATTCACCATTGAGTAAAATCGAGTATCATTTTTCTGCAAGGCTAGTTTTTATTCCACCTTAAACTCATTTCTGGTCCCAGTGGCCTTGACTGTTATTGCAAGGAAATGGCGTCAACCAACATCAATTGTGGTAGTTCCTTGGTTGGGTGACCGCTGTGGGATCCCGACCTTTCATGCAGCTCTTCTGCCTGGTGGTGGTTTGGAAGTCATTTTTAAGTCATTGGTCCCCAGGTTAAATTTTAAAAAGGGCTTCTCAGCCTGGTAACATAAGTTCTACTTATCATGGTGGCTCAGTAGCTGTGGCTTCTTAGTGCGGAGGGCAAATTTCAAAATTTGAATCACCAATTGAGCTAAAAACTAGTAATCCCATCATTGAATAGTGTTTATGAACAGGCCTGCAGGCCCATGTGACCTAACAAGTACAGTTAAAAAAAAATGTTCTTACCTAACAAATTGGGTAATCTACTCTTTACCAAATGTTGTTTTTCCTTATATCTCAATTAATTAATTATTTATTTTTGTTCACATTTTATTCTTTTGGATATCATTTTATCCATGCTGAAGCCTATGTAACTTATAGAAAGCAATGATGAACCACAAAACCCTGGCTATTAGGCTATTAATAAACAGCTCTTTCTGAGGAACATTCAACCTCAGTTACAGTAGTAACAATGACTACACTTATCACACTCATGTACCCCTCATATTAACCCCTATCTTAACGATCGGCGTCTTACTAATGAATAAGAATGCATATTTTTAGAGAGGATCAAGTTCTAAATTTTAATGCAAACCGTAAATTTATGTTGAAAAAGTATAGGTAAATAATAGGGTTATTGGACGTAAAAAATTATATTAAATGATAAATCAATTAGGTCTTCAATTTAAAAACATGTTAAATGAAAAAAGCAGTGATTCAAAAAAGTTGTCTATAAATTAGACTATCTGTTAAAAACTATTTTTGTAGAAACAAGTTTTCCGCAGTTCAGTATTTGATTTTATGAAGGCCTAACCCTAATAGAGCAAAGGGGAGGTTTCATAGTTTTTGTAATGGTAGCTTGGTGGCCAAATAACTTGTCAAAGTTCTCTTATTTAGATTGAAATAAGAATTGCCAACAAAACCATGTCTATTTTAATGAATGATCACATGAATGTAGGCATATGTATAGGCCTATTCACGTTCATGTCTAACAGACAGAAACTGAGATAGTGCTCGTTTCAGATTCTCTGATGTATGCAAGGCAATGTACAGATAAGTTAACAACTTATTTTATACATGTGTCGATTGTTTATTTATGATTATTTAAAGATATTGATTCTAACCCTTGTTACAGGTCCTGCGAATCACCACTTTGATAGCTGGAATTAAAGGCTGTTCATTTCAGTGCAAATGATATTTTTGAAAAAAATCAAAACATATCTAGACAATATAAACAATAATGTCTATTAACTTAAAAAGAGTATCACAGACTCTTCTAAGAGTGGCATCATCCAATTTTCATATGTTGAAATGGCCCAACAATCCACAAAAACCAGATATAAACAGACGTTTCCATAAATATTTTCAAAACTTGTGTTTAAAGTCAAAATATTGTGATGGATTTTTTGAAAGCAAAACGAGTCCTGTCATTTATCAGAGTAAATTTAAAAGTTCCAATACAAATAAATACAATAGGCCTATTCATTTTATAACTATTGCTGGAATATTTAGTTTTTTCCAAACTAAAGAAGATGAGGAAGAATCTGAATTGATAATGACCATCAAAAGAGCTGTTTTAATGATTCAGGTAATCCATTTTATTTTCATTGATTTATTCTATCATTTATTTCAATTCTCCTATGATTACCTCTCTTTGATAACCTGTTGTAAAAAAATCAGAAAGATCAACATATAAATTTAAATTATATGCAAGTTTTGCTGAGCAATTTCTGTTTAGTCCATAACTAGATAATTAGCATTTACTTTGATCACTCTACCCATGTAGATATATGATCACAACTGTTTCCAATAGAAGGCCTCAACGTTCAAACTTGCACACCAGAGTCACTTAATTTGGCTTACTTACTATTTTGAAAGTGTTAATGTTTAACTTTGTAAGCAATTCATATGCTGAGAATATGTATGTAGATCATTATTTGTTGATTAATTAACTTTACTGAACACTTACTTTTGTTTACCATCTAAAATAAATGTACCCACGAGCATAAAACAATCTGATTCAAAGGGGCATTTTACCTTAAAAATTTGTTTAAAAATAATTATTTGTGCTCATTACATACTATTTCATCGAAATAACACATTTTTTCATGTTTAAACATTGATATCATGTTTTACTGTCCTAAATTCAAAGCTCCTATTTTATTGTTTGTGTATACATTAGTTAAAGGATTACAATTAAATTAAAGATTACAGTACAATTAGGATTAGGCATCTTGTAATACATATTGTAAAAATGTACTACATATACAAACGCAAAAAATACATACTTTGAACTCTACTACTATGAACTGCGTTGCTAAGATCAGCATGTTCAATATATTATATTATATTGGAATGCAGCTAGTTAAAATCAGTATTGAAATTGATGTTTTTTCAATAACTAAATCTAATACCGTAAATGTTTTTATACGCCATGTACTTTGATAACTGGCAACCTCTTACAGTTATTATTTATGGGTGCAAGAAATTCCATATGAATGCATGACAAATTTGAGTTATAAGGGAAGAAATTGTCCGTTGGGTTTTTCTGTCTAGTACAAGTTGTATACCACTTTGTATATTTAAAAATCAGCCATAAAACCAATTCTTGGAGGGATAGTATAGGTTCAGTGAGTTGTTCAGGGACACAGAGTGTCACCAGGGTATTAGGGGTTCCCAAGGCTATTTAGAACCTTGATCGTAAAATCAATGATTAGACGATTTTCTATCTGAATAGTACTAGGTTAGTGTAAAGCAACGTATTTCTGGAATATTGTTGTGAGTTTGGGGACTAACAACAGAATGAACGAGGTATTGTTGGTGTATACGGACAGAAGCACAATGTTTGACCAAGTTGTACCAGATTGACGCCATTTTCTACAAGTACAACTACTTGTAATCATGTAAACTGTTAAAAATGATGATCGTGATAAAGATGTATGTAACTTTGTCCATAACAGCATTTCAAGGCCTTTTCTTCATTTGTCATGTGTTAAACTTTGTTTTTAAGATCAGTTTACATTTTTATATTTATAATGCAAAATTGCTTACATTATATAGATCTATCTGTATTCTGAAAAGTAGATATAGAGAACAAAAAGCCATACAATATCTTGAATAATACTTTGTAAAAGCAACTCGATAAAAACATGATCTGGTGGTACTCAATCGCCCAGACACGTAGAGTGGTACTAACACTACTACTAGGCCTACACATAAATGTAATGTGAATGTATGTTAAATTAATTCTAAAACCTGCAATATAAGGTAGTTAGCTGGAAACTTTATGTATAGTTTTACAGTACAACTAAAATTAAAAACTATTTGTATAGTTTTATGCTACCAGAATACAATTTATAAATAAATGTTCACTCTTTTAACTAAGAATAAATATATTATTTATATAAAATATTTTAGTGTAATCTTAAAACAGGCATTATAATGTGGCAATCAATAAATTTGTAAATTCAGTTTGGTTATCATACGAGGGTGGTCCAGAAAGTAAAGAACGTTTTGGTATAAAAAATTAAAAACAAAAGATAACAACACAGAACTTTATTTGCATACTCGCAGTAACCTAGCCTACTTCTCAATATAGTTGCCTTGGTTGTCAAGGCATTTATTGTACAGAGGAATCAGTTTTTCAATGCCGGTGTTATACTCTTCAGCTGCCAAAGATCTGAGCCAGGATTTCACTTCTTCTTTCAGTTCTTCATCGTTTCCAAACTGCTTCCCACCCAATAATGTTTACAGTTTCGGGAACAGATGGTAATCTGAAGGAGCGAGGTCCGGACTATTGGGAGGGCGTCCAAAAATTTCCCACTTTAGACCTTGAAGTTCTTGCTGGGTTCGTACCAATGCATTGGACCGAGCATTGTCGTGGATCAAAAACACTTTTTTTGACAACATGCCACGTCTTTTGTTCTGTATTGAACATCTGAGTCTTTGAAGGGTTTCGCAATAGGCTTCTGAATTTATCGTTTCTCCCCTTGGCAAAAACTCGACATGGATTAAACCTTTGCAGTCCCAAAAAACAGTTGCCATAAATTTTCTTGTGTTCAGATTCGGTTTTTCTTTTTCGGGTTTTGAGGGCAAGTTTGAATGATGCCACCCCATGGATTGTCGCTTTGTTTCCGAAGTTTTGTACGAAACCCAAGTTTCATCTCCAGTCACAATACGATCGAGAAATTGTTCACCATCACTATCATCGGGTAAGGATGCTCCCATTCGTTTAGTTTTGTGGACTTCTGTGAGAAACTTTTTAACCCACCGAGCGCACATTTTTTTACTCAACTCCCGATTAACCGTAATCGGAATAACCGCGTTGCGGCTTAACCGGGACACGTTCCGGGAAAAGTACATAAAATTAAATGCAGACGGATGCGGTCCTAATTACCGATACAAGTCAATGTTTTCAAAATGTAAATGTAGGTCGATGTTTTTGAGACTGTAGGGCATTTTTCTCGGAAGGAAGCGCGGTAGAGGAGTCACTCATCTCCAGCCGGCAGCCGGGCTCACTCAAGGTCATAGACCCCTTCCCTCTTACCCCACCCCTCTTACCCCACCCCTCTTACCCCTCCCGATACG